>CM061046.1:59736063-60236063 GCA_030762985.1 Adelphocoris suturalis
CCCTTCAATATAATTGCACTTACTTGGATCTACCTCCCGCCCTCTTTCCTTTCTCTCGATCAATGGGATTCACTTTCCCTCTAACTGTGACGATATATGATTTGTGTCCTTTCTAATGTGTGTTCAGTTGTTGTTTGCTACTGATGATGGCCTAACGTCGAAATCGATCTAACATTGTAACTATTAGTTTTTTGCGGAAATAGATAACTTTTTTTCTCACTAATTTGCGGACATTCGGACAGGCACATAGACAGAAAATCGCGAAACCAAAGTTATTCAGAAAGGTCTAAACATAAAATTCAAGTGGAAATTTAGATGAAAAAACAAAAAAAAATTTTCTCCTCCGGAAAAAGAATGATAGATCGATCATCGATCATCGAATGAATATTTATTTGCCTTCACACATAAGTGTATGACTATTGTAAGAACAATTAATAAATATGTATTTTAACAGTTTATAAATACAGTAAGTCCTTATCAGTAGCCATAAATATAAAAAATTTCTCCATCTTAACATTGACAAAAACTGATCGTCAAAAAATAAGTATTCAACAATAAAATTAAAATTTGATCATGAAGAAGGTACAGAAATAGGACTCAAAAACTAAAGGCTAAAATTGAAAAGGGTTTAGTTTAGCTGTATGCTTGCCAGCAGTGTTTTTTTTTTTTTTTTTTTTTTCAATTTTTTAATTTTAGCCTTTAGTTTTTGAATCCTATTTCTGTGCCAACCGTTGTTATGCTCAGCCTCAACTGCAACCAGTTTTTGTTATGACATTTAACTCGCAATCCATGACCGTGTCCTATATTTTGACACCATAAAAGATCTTTGAGCCCTGATGATGGTTTTATATAAACCGAAAGCTCGGCGATAAGGACTTTTATTCGTTTTGACCCTTATTCTGATAATTTTTGACAACAGAGCTGGTAAGGTAATCTGTTTAAAGTGCCCACGACAACTGATGCTTCCACTACAGACGTATAGGTAGACTCGGCAATATAAAACAAATTTGCGGGTCGACCTCATTGACCGATTAGAATTCAAAGGGAAGGAGAGGGGTCGACGTCAAATTTCATTGAGGTAACCGATGAAATTATGCAGAAAGTCGTGCTTCGCTCCGCCTGTCGTCTGACATTCCCCGCCATCAAATATTCAACGCCACTTCGAAGCTGGTACAGCTTGTTGACGCTCGTGAACCCGATGTTAACCAAGCTGACCCGTAATTTATTAGTCAGCCTCGCATGTCGCAGTATTTGCTCATGCCGCCAGTACGGATGAGGTAGGGATGGGACATCGATGGCATAATATCGATATTACTATCCACGATATTATCGATGGCACCGATATATCGTTTCTAAACTATCGATAATCGATAAATCAATCCTAAATTATCGATAATAATAAATTTTATGTTACCGTTTTCAACGTTTACCTATTGGCCAACCCTAATAGGAGACAATATTTATTATCTAATAGACTACTTTTATGTGTTGGAATGTATCATTTTGGATTTAAGAATCGGATTCTGAGCAGCTTAAAAATTCTCGACTGCATCTGCTTAGGACAAAACTATGAAGGGTTCGGGGACTAAGACGATACAGTCAAATGAATTGACGTCATAGATGAACAGGGGCGGGTCCAACAAATGAATTGTTCCAAGAAAATCTGAATATTAAATATTTGCTACTGGGTAAAATATTAGGACCTACCTATGCTTCTGCAGTAAAATATTGAACTAATTGGGTATCATTATTATATAATTCCCTCAATTTATGAGGATATAAAACAAAACTTTATTATTTGATTAGGTACCGTACATTTTCTTGAGCTGGAATTTCGGTTAAACAAAGTTTCAGTGTCTTTGTAAATTAGCAAAATTTTACTCTATTTACTTAGCAAACTACCTTCAAAACTCACAACATTAACTATAATGCAAATTTTTTTTTAGACAAGCAATTTTTTATTGTGCTCAAAAGCTTACTAACAAAAAGATTAGAAATACCTACAGTATTTTAAAAGTGTGGTGTCGGAGTGATCTAGTGCCCAGTCTAGGAGTTTCAAGTAATTCCCTCTCTCCCTCTTTCAGTTTGATGCCGGGACTGTATGACCATATTAATCTTGTTAGAGTACCAAAGGGGGTAATACATATCAAATCAAATCAAATAGGTTTCATATACAAAGAGCCTTGCCAGGCAATACAAAAGTCAATTATAATATATAAGTAATAATAACAACAAAAATACACATAATATGACTAGAAGAGAGAACAAAATTATTACGACATGAAGGTAGGGTGTCGAGCTTATAAACATCTGGTACACTATATAGTTCTTGTTCTACAAGTACACGTTTTATAATGTTTTTAAAAGACTTAAGTGGCAGATCCCTCGTTGAAGAGTGTAAATGGTTAAGTAAACGACATCCAACTTGATAGGGGTTCGTTCGTTTTCAGGGATGTTGCCAATCTGGTTAGAGACTGATAACTTCGTTCGGTCTCTTGTAGAATAGTTGTTCCTTATCGAACCCTTGGTGAACTCATTCAGGTTGCTCTTGACGTATTGCAAGGATGCCAACACGAATAAACTAGGCAGCGTTAGGATTCCGAGATCCCTGAAGTGCCCCCTGCAGCTCTCATTCTATCCCAGCCTACGTATGTTACGAACGTCTTTTGGAGCTCAAATCTCAAAAACTCAAATTTCATTTGCGTGACCACTGTTGTCCCACAAGACTACACAGTAAGATAGCCGGCTGGCAGAACAAGCATGGTAAACAAGGAGTAAGTAATACTTCTGGGGACACTGAGTGGGCGAGTCTGTGAAGCAAATAAATGCAGATGACAGCCGGAAGATAGCTTTTCCACGTAGGTCAGCCTAAGCACGAAAATCCTACTGCCTAACGAAATCGTAAGCCTACGAAAATTTATTGTCGACCAATAGACCCAAAACATTGATTGAGCTTTCGAGCTTACCATTCAAGAGAAATTCTAATTTTTGTGTTTTAGTATCATTTACACTCAGACAAAACTCGAGTACGAGTTAGGGCGTTTTTTATTAACAAACCAAATCCAATAGATGCTCAGAATGAGGTTCTCTTATCTATACTTGTAACTTAACGAGGAATTCATTGAGCTGTAGAACCGAATATGCCCCACCAGGTACCCAGGGGTTTTGGATAGGCGGCAAGGCAAGCCATTTTTCGAGGCGACATTGGAATGAGAGTTTCTTGAAGGTAAGGGTAGTACGATAGGTCGAGTGGGATGTAATACGACGGCTGTGTGAGTGATGATGTCACAGCGAGTGTGTAGTAGTGCTGGCGTGTGTGTGGAGAGGTTTGTGGAATACACGAGTAGATGCGTCCGTGTGAGTCAGGGGGGCTATTAGTGCGGTGTGGGAGCGAAGGGCTTATAGCGAAAGTCGGAGTGAAGAGGCTCTGTATCAACAAGTGTCACGTCATTGCGCTGACTAGGCCGCCCGATACCGCAGGAACCTTATTGCTTTCGGATGCTCCCTTTCGAAGCACAAAGGACCCTGGAGGGGATTGCACTGCATCATGGATGCCCTAGCCTAGAACTTTACAACCATCTCTCTCCTTCATCATTATATTGATAAATAAATATTACAACCCTATATAGTGAGTAGAGATTCAACCAAAATATGACGCCCTAACTTATTTTTTAAAACTTGCGACTAACGTGCATCTGAAAGATTTGTTATGACACTGCTAATGGCAGTGCCATATGACTTCGTAACATGTAAACACACATTGCATAACGATCCATCTTCTGAGATGTGATCTCATCATAGTTTTAATAGTATTTTCACGTATATATTTTTCTTATTTAATAGTTACGTAATGGGGAACTTTCATGTGTGTTGGAATTTCACACTTTTGATCTCAGATTCGGATACAGCGCACTTGAAAACCCCCTAGTTCCAATTTTCTGCTCAAAAGACCGTTTAGTTTGGCTAATAATCGGGTTGGAAGATCACGCGTGACGTAGTAGTGCAAGGGAGCTGACGGTTCCTCCAGGCGGGAGGGGGCCGTGACGTCATCGTGCTAAAGAATTTCAAGAGCCGTATTATGGTTATATGATACCCATCATATAGCACCTTTTTGGAAAGCTCTCATCAAGATCTTGCTACTGAGCAAATAAAAATTACCCATGAAAATTTCCCATCACAGCCATGATAGCGACAGTGGTACGGGCGTTGAGGTGTCATTTAAGTTAATCATTATGTCACAGCTATTTACCACAAATTATTAAATTTCGTATAACCGAAGATTTATCTCTATTATATTGTAAGTTCAATAGTTAGTAAGAAGTTAGTAGGTAGTGAGTTCTGAAGTTATCACGTACCTACTGAAGAACGGATGCTATGTAGCTATATATATAACCGACGTGTTAAAATCTAGGATTGTGTTCTTTGATGTATAAAACGGATTTGCAGGGGGTCCCGAACCTTTAAATTTTTTCTTCGAAAATTCGCTAAAATTAATACGTGGGTAACTCTCATTGAAATTGATTGATTGTTGATTGTTTGTTGGCAGTGGAACAGGAGATTGTCGAGGTTACCTTGGCGGCCGCCTAGCACGTACCTGCACCCGATGTACCAGCCAGGCCCCTCGCACGCCCTCCTTCCTCCGATGCCGATGATGGGCCTCTTCAGACAGCCGCCGCCCGCTCACCTCTCTGAGACGATGTACGTCGCAGAAAGGACCGGCCAAAAGGTTTGTACCTTTAGATCAAGTTGTGATAAAACTGTATCCAGAAGCCCCTCAGTTTCCTCCGACTTGGGGGAGAAGTTGGGAAAATTTGGGAGGTTGCATTTAAAACCAGCCGCATATTGAATCTGGCCCATGCACAGCCCACGGGCAACCAGGGTCACCAGGTGTCCGGTTTGGTTATGGATTGTTGCCTTGTCCTTAGTAGGTTGGGTTGGTTGAGGGTAGAGAAATTTACAGGCTTCTCTGATAATGTGGTTTAATGCTATATGCTGAGCGCTTTCGCCAAATATATGGCCTCTTCAGAGCTTATTATTTGATTGATGATCTGTATAATGTTTAAGTAAAAAATGGGATTCTTCCTTGAACATCTTAGTCATGACCAGTTATGTTTGGTGATGTTACTAGGGTCAATTTTGTGCTAAAATCGAGGGAAATGCAATTTTAATGTGGAGAGACACACATAGTCTGAAACTTGAACTTCTTGGTCTTGACCAGTTATGTTTGTTATTGTTACTGGGGTCAATTTCGTACTTAAATTGAGAAATATGCACATTTTTATGGGGAGAGATACACATTGTCTGAACTGATAAACTTTAATTTAACCTTTAATAATTGACCAGGGTCGCCAGGTGTCCGGTTTTCGCCCGGACAGTCCTGTTTTTCTCTAAGCTGTCCGGGCCAAAATTGAAAGCCACTCTGGACGCCAAATATCCGGTTTTCGCAGAAACTGTAGCAATTATCAGGCTTTTCGTTTTCAAATAACGCGTCTTCAATAATGGGAATTTTCGACAACTGTTATCGTGAATAACTCTTTCAATATAGGATCGTTCCTTTGATTGTGCCCTTCAATATTTGAGGGACATTATTCTCTTCAATTTTCAGTTGTAGATGAAGGTGAATCATCGCTAAATCGGATCTGTAATGAGTTTAGATGTAGGTGAAATGGTGTTAAAGGATAAAACGAGCATACATTTTCACCTTATTTTCTTCTTGTCTTTTCTTTATCTAAATGGTAATAACTATTGCTCTGCTCCTTGGGGATTCCCAAACGATAGATTGCAATAAACTATTATATATCTACTCTACCATTATCGTCATTGGGATGTATAAGTAAGTTCCTGCGTATTGAGAGTATTGACGTACAAACAAGGAAAAAAAAGTATTTCAAACATATCTTAAAATGTGTACAAAACTTGCTTAAATAAAGAGGAGGACAAAAAGTGTCCACGACGTAGGTACCATTTTGACAGGGTGATGAACAAGTGTTTTATATGGAAAATGCATACCTATCTACGTCTACATGCGTAGAAATTAACTACCTATCAATGTCTCTACCTCGATCGGAAAAATTGGCCACTGTGCAAAGGGTAAACCTATACGTCCGAGTAATATAAAAACATTATCCAATACTTCTTACGCTCAGAAAAATACTCAAGCGCCGATTTCGGTCACTGTTAATAATGTTGCTTTTTACGCAACCGTAAATGATAGAAGATGATGAATATTACCGCTAATGATAGTATCAAATAATATCCGTAAGTTAATAATATTATTTCTTTCTATAGCTTTTCCCTGGACAAGGAGGTAAGTTGGAATATTTTTGCAATTTATATTGCAAACCGAACACTGAGCCTTGACCAGCTAGAAGTCATTGTGCAAGGAGGGTTTGTATACGACGAATTGTTTTCTCATAGGGCCATACAGCCCCATTCCGTAAGTAATTTTCCAATAATTCATCAACTTGCTAAATATCTGACACAGAGCCAACCATTTCTCGTGTTTCGTTCGTTATATTGAATAATTATCTCATCTATTTCACTATGTATTTATGTCACTGCCATGTATGTTCTGTTGATTGAATACAGTTTGAATATCTATCAGTTCATTAAAGTCCAGTATCAATAATCGATTCGTTAATATATCACTGTGCTTTTAATTTGCCTTGATATTGTGAATTTATAATCACAGGTGGAGAATCAATGGTAAGTGCGCTTATAGCAGCAAAGTTTAAGTATTAAGACTTTCATTTATTCACAAATATTACCCTCATTATGCGTCAATTAACATGTTTTCAAATTACAACCTCTTAATAAACATCCACTTCTTTCTATTTTTCTGATTATTTGCAATAAACAGGAATATTTTTATGTTTATCAGTATTGACATCTTTTATCAGTAAGTAATTTTATATAACTCACTCACAGTCCTTCAAAAATTATTCTACGATTTACCTAACCATGTTTCATTGTTTGTCATTTCGGTATAATGCTTTCTTGTGTGTTAAATCCATATTGTTAAACTGTCATGTAATGTATTGTTCAGCATTGATAGGTATTAAGAAATATTTAGGAAACCGAACAAATTGTTTCCATTCAGTAATTCGTTCCATATTGAGGTATGACCTTCGTGGTCATTCAGCAAACATCTTCTTAAGCATTCGTCATTATCTTATCGTAACTCCAATAGTATGCACAGCTTGAAATGTTCATTTTATGATATATATCTTTTTTTAAATATTATAATTCTTTTGTCGTTTTATTGCATTTTTGTAGAAAAGTAAGCTACTTCAATGGCTCGGACAATTTTTAAATAATAATTTAAACCTTTAGGTAGCGGGAGCATTGTTTTCACTTTCAGGAGATGAAAAAGTGTTTGCCCCAAAATCAATATTTACTCTCGCATTTTACGTTTTAGACCATTCTGAACAACTTTCGTTCCCTGTCTGGTCTATCGTGAGCTCGCAAATTATTGTAACAAGCTTAATTCCCACGGTTTTTTTCATCCAATTTCTAAGAAATTTTCAGGGAATGTGCGGATAAGAGTGTAGTTGGTTCCCTAATCGGATAAATAAATACTCCTCTCTGGGTATGCGCAAAAGTAAATTACTTCAAGCATAATTTTCTCACGCCTTGGTAATTCGATATCGCTCAAATTCGGAGGATATGTGGAAGAAATTAATTTGAGCATTCCTTGGAAAATCCAACCCAATCATATAAATAGCCGCAACTGCGCATGCGCAAATGTGAAACCCTTGTAACAAGCCGAATTTCCACAGTTTTCATCCGATTTTGATTAAATTCTCAGGAAATGTGAGAATTGGAGTGTGTTTACTCCTCTATCAGTTTCATTGTTTTCCCCAAATAAATATTTCACTCAACGCATGCGCAAACGTAAATTCAATTCAGCATCATTTTCTCACGCCCTAGCCATCTGATCTCGCTCAAATTTGGAGGATATTGGGAGAAGATGACTTGAGCATCCCATATAAATTTCAACATGGTTGTATCATTAGTAGCTGCTGTGCATGGGCGAATGTGTAGTCCTTGTATCGAGCTCAATTTCCACAGTTTTGATCCCATTTGGACGAAATTTTCAGGGAATTTCAAACAATTTAAAATATTTCAATGATCTGGGTATACATACATTCATGTTACGGATACTTGGAAGCTATGCGCCACATTCAACTTGGCAGATGTTTCGTTAGATTCAAATGTACTTCTACTGTATTTGAATTATTTCTTGAAGTTTGTTCCAGTGTTCACTGCATTCAACATGCACTCAACGAGGATTGTGAGGTGGTATGGTGAATACCATTAGGTACCCCATTCAATTATATGATGCAAGATTAGTAACAGTTGGTATAATTAATCATTGGGCACAATACGAAATATACACACCCGTTTCTGTCAAGCTATTAACAAATATATTACTTCAAATTTCATGATGATCAAAATCAGATGATTGAGATGAGATGGCAGTACCAATGTCGCATTAACTAAAAAAGAATGGTGTCATAGTAAGGATTCAATTTTTTTATTATTCGTTCAAGGCCATGAAATAAAACACTGAAATACAAATACGTGATCAAATTAATTGAATTGAAAATAAAATATTACAAGAAACTCCGCTCAATGACGATTTGCACAAATTGTAGTAATCCAAACTTTCTCATTTCCGTAATGACCCACAAACTACCGAAATGTACAGATAACAGTAACAGTACCTCAATTTCCACACAATTTATGAAATAAAATTAGTCAAAACCAAGCAAAAAAAAAAAGTTTTCGGAGCTTAACGAATTCGGCATTTAAATTGCATTTCACAAGCGTGATTTGAACGATTACAGAAATAAGTAATGTGCCATGGTTTTTCTTTGCCGAAACCATTTAAAGTTTCACTTAGCCGAGTACTTCTATGTAAGATCATTAAACACCACCTTGAAGATCAAATTGAAAGGAAAATTTCCGAGCTGCAAGCTCACAAGGGGGAAACCCTGTATGGTGCGCCAGATCTTAGAGAATGTCATTGCAAAGGCACAAGAGGCCCATCTGATTATTGTATGTAGGCATCGAGAGGGCATATGATGCTGTTCTTGTTTCTCGTTTGTGGATATCACTGCGAGACATGGGAGTGCTATAAACAGTTATTTGCAACGCATAATATGAGACAATAGCTTTGAAAAATCCTCGCTAATATTGTGTTTGAGAATGTCTGGAACAGGCAACCTGAAGTAATAGAGCAAAAAAGAAATGCCATTAGCCATTGACTTCAAATGAGGTACAAATATACTTATACTGAAAGGATAATTCGCTCTTCCTATTCCACACTATACCAAGAAATACAGGCGGGAGTAAGTGCAGAGGTGTACCTTTGTGTTGTTATGCTGCATTTGCATTTACCTATACTGCTATCCTGATTGATTCTGATTGAAACCTGATATTTGATTCGTCTAAAATTTCTGGTCCTACGGGAGTAAAATGTGGCTTGAGATGTTTGTTTTCTTCTTTCGCAGTTTTTCAGATTGCGATTTTAAGGTTCTGAAAAGAAACGACGACCTAGCACTTGACCTGAGCGTATAAAGTTGGGGCTTTCCTCATGAAATGGGTTTAATTTAGGTGTGCTTTTATCAATCCTGACACTGCTGATCATCAAAATACGATTAATTTTGTTTATATTAAATCTGGCGTACTAGATACCTACTGCATTCGGTTCGTGGGTAGAAAGAGGTGAACCAGGTCTGGAGCTAGGGGGGGGGGGGGGGGGGGGGTAAATTCATTTAAATTTTATTTATTTATTCGTGATGTTGTGGTAGTTGAATGGTGGAGGAGGAGGCTGAGGAGGAGAGGAGGTGTCTCTTCTTCAATTCTAGTGTAGACCAGAAACGAACAAAAAAATTTGGCTCCAAAATCAAAATTTCCACTCGCATTTTGCGTTTCAGAGCCTCCTGAACAAATTTGGTTCCGTGTCTGTCTGTCTGTCTGTCCGTCCACATTTCCTTGTAACAGCCATAACTTCCACAATTTTGATCCGATTTTAACCAACTTTTCAGGGATCGTGCGGGTTAAGCTCTAGATGGTCCCCTATCAACTTCATCATGATCGAATCAACGGTAGCTTCTGCGCAGGCGCTAACGTGAATTCCTTGTGACGGTCATAACTCGGTCAATGTTGAACGTATTTAGGTCAGATTTTCAGAGATGATGTGGGTAAGGCCCCTTGAGGTCCCATAAGACAATCATCATAATTGCATTAGCGGTACGCTCTGTGCATGCGTGAACGAAATATTCTTGTTACGGTCCTTGCAACAGCCGTAATTTCCACAATTTTGATGCGATTTTCTTAAAATTCATAGGGATCGTGCGGGTATAGCTCTACATGGTCCCCTATCAGTGAAGGTCACGAGGAAGCTCATGTGCCATTTCCTTGGCAGTGTATTTTAGGTGTTGTCGTGATTAAAAATAAAATATAACCTGGGGAGGCAGGAGGTAAAAAGCGAGTTAAAGCAGACATGAAGAGCAGCGAGGGAGCAATTTTGTAAACCAGCTGATGGTTTTCGAAATGGGTTTATCAGCTACCAGGGTACTAACCCTAATTATATGAGTTTAAACCAAGTTTTCCCCCTCTTACCTTCCATTTAAGGTTAGTAGGGGAGTAATGAGAAAACGGAGGAGGTCGTCGAGTAGAGGGTCAGAGCTGTGTAGTGCGAAAAGGGGGTGAGGTTGGAAAGGAAGGGAAGATGGAGGGGGGGATAAAGGGGAGGAGGAGAGAAAGTGATAAAGATAGCGCGAGAGGGAGAAGTGGTTTTGGAAGGAGAAATCGGCCTCAAAGTGTACAAGAGGGCACTTTAGTCGTCTTTTCCTTTCCCCTACTAACACCCTCCTCTCTTTCCTCCGTCACCCATATTCTTATTCCGCTTTGCCGAACTAGCGGAGGAAGAGGTTCGGGGGAATAGAAGACGGGAAGGACGCGAGGCGGCGAGGTCGCGGGGAGGGGACTTCCTTTGCTTTTATCCCTTTCATGGGAAAGGCGGAGGGGTCCTGTGATGTTGTGGTAGTTGAATGGTGGAGGAGGAGGCTGAGGTGGCAAGGGGGTGTCTCTTCTTCAATTCTCGGAAGCTGTCTCTTTCCCCTCTAGTATCACACCCCGCCTCCCGCTTCCTTTCACTGGTGTCAGTCTTCAATTCTTGATACCTTGAGATCCGTCCTTCACTGGTCTCTTTGTGAGCGGGGTTTTCCTTGCGTTTTTGTTTGGCTTGACGTTTTCATCACCTGAGGTCCGCCCTTTCTCATCATGACTAAATTAAAATCTGACGTTATAGTATTTACACATCAAATAGGAGGTTTTACATATCTAATTGGGGGTATTACACATAAATTTGGAGAGTATACACATAAAATTGGAGGTTTTACATATCAAAATGGTGGTTTTACATATCAATTGAAGGTTTTACAAATATATTTGGTGTATTTACACATCAAATAGTATGGTTTACACATCAAACAGAAGGTTTTAGATATCAATTTGAAGCTTCTACACATGAATTTGGAGGATTAACACATCAATTTGGAGGGTTTACACATCAAATATTATATTTGATTTGGTTATACATATTAAGTGGGCTCGCTCAGAATGATAATGGCAGTAGCAGTTCAGAAAGGGATGCTAATTCACCAGTTGGATGTAAAAACTGCATACCTCAACGGGGACATTGACACTGACATAGTGATGGCAATTCCTGAATCGTATGGCGAAATCCTACATAAAATTATAGAGAAAGAAGAAATCGGAAGTGAAATTAAGGAAAAAGGGGATAGCTCACTTAAAGAAATTGGAGGACGGAAATGAAGTTGTATGCCAAATAAGAAAAGTACTCTACGAACTCCGACAATCGGAAGGATTATGGTATCAAAAACTCGATCAACAGCTGAAATCAAGTGGATTCAAACCAACGAATGCTGATCCAAGCTTAGTGGACGATCGGAAGTCCTACACTGGCTACACGTTTCTACTTGCTGGTGGTGCAATAAGCTGTATACATATTAAATGGGAAGTTTAACATATCAAATTGAAATAAAATTGGAGTTTTTACACATTAAGTTGGAGGTTTTTTGTTAGGAGTTGGAGGTTTTACACACCAAATTGCAGGTTTTTCGTAAGGAATAGGAGGATGACGAATATTCATTAAATTTATTTATTTATTCGTGATGTTGTGGTAGTTGGATGGTAGAGGAGGAGGCTGAGGAGGAAAGGGCATGTCTCTTCTCAATTCTCTAAAGCTGTCTCTTGCCCCTCTAGTATCACACCCCGCCTCCCGCTTCCTTTCACTGGTGTCAGTCTTCAATTCTTGATACCTTGAGATCCGTCCTTCACTGGTCTCTTTGTGAGCGAGGTTTTCTTTGCGTTTTTGTTTGCCTTGACGTTTTCATCACCTGAGGTCCGCCCTTTCTCATCACGACTAAATTAAAATCTGACGTTATGACGTTACGCGACAAATTCGACGTTTCACACATAAATTTGGACTGTTTACACATAAAATGGGGGGTTTAACATATCAAATTGGTGGTTTTACAAATATATTTGGTGTGCTTACACATCAATTTGGAGGGTTTACACATCAATATGGAAGTTTTGCTCATCAAATATTATATTTGATTTGGTTATACATACTAAATGGGAAGTTTACCATATCTAATTGAAATAAAATTGGAGTTTTACACATCAAGTTGGAGGTTTTTCGTTGGAGGAATAGGAGGATGACGAATATTCATTTAAATTTTATTTATTTATTCGTGATGTGGTAGTTGAATGGTAGAGGAGGAGCTGAGAAGGAGAGGGGGTGTCTCTTCTTCAATTCCCGGAAGCTGTCTCTTTCCCCTCTAGTATCACACCCCGCCCCCAGCTTCCTTTCACTGGTGTCAGTCTTCAATTCTTGATACCTTGAGATCCGTCTTTCACTGGTCTCTTTGTGAGCGACGTTTTCATCACTTGAGGTTCGAACTTGAGGGGTTTTTGTGAGGGTGGTATGGTCGTCACATCTTCGGGCTTGCTTGGGGATTGTATAGTTTTTCTTTGATGTGGTTTTGAGCGTTTGATTGCTTTTAATTTGCTGTTGATTTTGGGGCTGGCACATCTGGTTGTTTTCGGTTCGCCAGCCTTGTCTAGCACATCAGAGTGAATTTGAGGCTCATCAGACATCAATTTTTGTTGCGTATTAATATAGTTTTTTTAAGTCACTACTTTGATGGTTTATTCAAAGACTGTAATTATTGCTCCAAAGATTCTACGGGAGTTATAACTAACCTTGAGAGGAATTTACCACGAATTGGTTTTACAGTTTTATAGAAACACCGCAGAAATTCTGGATAGAGGATCAATCAGAGGATTCGCAAGATAGGATAATCAAATAGAGGTCTGGAATGCTTCATGAAATCGTACATGCGTAGTTAGAGACTGATCAGGAAAATATCTTTCCGTGAAATCCAAGCGTCTGGAAGCGATTTAAGGGTGCCGGACGATGATAGATGGCGTATTTATGCTATCGCTTCATTACAATTTATTTATTCGTATTTTTTCTTGTTATTTTTATACAGAAACTGAAAGCGCCTCGCCAGAGTTAACACTGGGGCTTCCCTTTGTTTCATCTAGAGCCAAACAATGAAGAACGTGGAACATGCACTCCCCTCTCCTATCGGTAGTAAAGTCTCCCTACCAAATCTTAACATCGTGGGGTGAAAAGGAGATAATTCAGCCCACTCAGCTGATCACGATGGAATCCTTCACTTCAGTTACAGAAAGGCTCCCTGTCAAATTTAAATTTCCCAGGGTGACCAGGAGAAAATTTAGCTCACTCAACTGATCAAGAATGGAATAATATAACATAATACATGTTCAATAGACCAAAATATGAATACATACATAGTTTTCCACAGAGAAAAAATAAAATGAAATAACTTGACTTTGTAAACATATCTTCGGAATTGGTACTCGTGCATAAAATAAATAAAAAATAAAATAAAAAACCCTGATACGGCAATGGACTTGATGTCCGTCTGTCGGGGTGTCTAGAGCCATTACTTGAGTTGAGGGAGGTGATCAGAGAGTAGATAGTAATTGAGTATTAGTATAATCATTTTAAAAAATTCATGTGCCAAACAGTTTTCCAATTTGTCTCAACAGTTAAATTCTGATATGAGAAACGACCAGTGTTAGCCGCAATATCGGCCATCTAAAACCATTGTTCTTGGTTATTTAGGGAACCGACCATAGAGTCCGAATCGATTACTGTACCCCCTAGATCAGCTGAACAGGAAAGATCCCATAATTTCAATCGTCTCTTTATGTCCCGGAGAGACTCCCAGCCGAATTTCAAACTCATAGGGTGAACAGGAGAAAATTTAGCTCACTCAGCTAATTGGGAAAGAGTCCATCATTTTAAAACCACCGAAAATTGATTCCATCTCATTTCCCAGTCAAAATCAAAGAGTACCTACCAAGAAAAATGGTCAAAATGTGGTTGTTCACTAATCAAATAGCGTACCAAGAAAAACTGTGAAGCCTTGGATACATTTGAAGAGACAGATTATTACTGTCTGGGTTTCTTACGCCTCTCCTTTTTATAAGTTCCAAGTGTCCAAGTTCTAGACTTTCCTCAGAACTAGTGCCCGACAGTTTTTTAAGCTGTATTACTGAAAATTAAGACCTCCTCATGCCCTCAACCTAAATGTAGTGGCACCATGTGACGGAGACGTGATCCAACGAACGATTAGTAGATATCTACTAATAGTTCTCGCAGTTGATACGGCGCACAAAGCATACCTATCCATGAAGACGTAGCAGTCGTGCGGGTCTGGAATATACGAACTATTGCCGAAGCATAAGGGGCTGCACTTGGAAACACAGTTACATGAAACCCGTAAATATTAGTACGAGTACTTCATTATTGATTACACTGGGGAACACAAAATATGTCGAGTAACAAAGAAAGTAGGTAACAATGGACTGGAGGGTTTTCGAGGTCGCTGAATCGAAAAAATAAAGCCGTTTTTCCTGATTGGCTCGAATTTTAAAGTTACGGCCCATAAGCCTATTTCCTGATGTTCAGTAGTCTGAAAAATCACAGCTAAAATTATTTTATCGTTTCTCCACCTTACTTCATGTTTCTTTGGATGCTGAATCCTAATCTGAAACCGGATTTTAATTATCTAGCTTTGTTCAGGCGCAAATCTTGTTTAAACCCAGTAAAAATCGGAAAAATCGCTAAAAACAACGTTTTTTTAAACACATTAAAAGTTATTTTTCTCTGAAACGAGAAACGATAGAAAAAATCCGGTAACTACTATTGCGTTTCTACTTAAAAACACTGCAAAGTGTTGGACTCCGTACGTTGTTGCTCTTACTGAGTTGGACTGAATTCGTGGTGAAGAGAAGTGTTTTTGACAACTATGAAGTGATTCCCATTTTATGAGTATCACTGGTTTTTCTTCTGTCCTGCTGACTGGCTTAATACGGGTCGATCCAATAACCGGCCACCTACACGATGGTGTAGGCTCGGGGAAGCTCCCACGGTCCAATAACCCAAAGACCCCTGAGGTTTACGATCCCCTTTCTTACCCTTCTGGCGGTTCTGACGCTCCGGATCAGGGAAGATGAAGAAGAAGAGGCGGAGGGGCGTTGGGGAAACTGAGCAACCGATAAGGTGAAATGCACGAAGAGAGAAAGCGAGACGAAGAGGGATAGGAAGAGTGAGCGAGTGTGAGATAGAGCGGTATATATATATATATATATATATATATATATATATATATATATATATATATATATATATATATATATATATATATATATATATATATATATATATATATATACAGAGAGAGAGAGAGAGAGTGACGGCTTCATAACCCTCACATTCTTGCCCCAAAATTTTTGCGTGGTGGTTCGACTCTGAGGAGCCAGTGTGCAACTGTGTGAAAAGTTAGCAGTGTGCACCTCGAGAGCAAATTTTCTTGCATATCCTATTGCTTCTGTGTCTAGATAGCGGTTCACTTTCGGGTGATGAAAAATTTATTTTTTTTCGAAATCGAAATTTTCACTCGCATTCAGCGAATTTTCGTAAAAAAGATTTTTAAATAGAAAATTTCGAAATTTTCCTCCATTGAAATCCGTTTTGAGACATTCTGAAAAGTCTCCCGGAGGTTAACGCTTTTCATGTGTGTATGTGTTTGTGTGTGTCCATCCAGTCACTAACTCTCCTTAGGGTCGGGATAAATATTCCGTTCTCGCGCCAAAAAATCACTCTTTCGTGACGAAAGGATGAGTTCGTTGGCCATTCATTTTTAGCGTATTAAATTTGTCGTATTTCAAAAAAAGTGTTTGAAAAATCACTGAAAAAGGCGAAAACCGCTAAAATTGTTAGATTTATATTGTTTGCATAATTTTAGTCAAAAGAAGTTTATCAATGATCAACTGGAACATTAAAAAATTCATGCCCAAATTTATGCTGAAGAATGTATCATTACCATTTGCCGGAAAATTAATACAAATTGCTAAAAAAAACTTAAAATCCAAAAAAAATTCTTGAATCACGGAATATTATTTAGAACAAGTTTTGTTGCCATTAAATGGGTAATTAACACTTTCTCATCACTCAAAGTCCTGAATTTTCAAAACAATATTTAACATAATTTAATAGGACGATAATTTACGAAAATTCGCTGAAATTTTTAGGAAATATGCGGGTTAGGTTGTAAATGGTCCCCTATCAGTTTCAATGCTCCCAAATCAATACTTCACTATAAATTTCATCAAGCATCAGTTTTTCAGGCCCTATTTGTCCGATCTTGCTCAAATTCGGTGGATAGTTGGGAAAAGACAATTTAATCATCCCATATAAATTTCAACATGAGTGTATTATAATTAACTGCTGCGCATGCGCACAAGTAAAATCCTTTCAACAACCCTAATTTTTACAGTTTTTATCTGATTTTGATGGTATTTTAATGGAATGTGGGGGTTAGGATGTATATGGTATTATCAGCTTCACTGTCGCTAACGAAAATTCTGTTGAGCGTTATTTTTCACGTCCTAGTCGTCCGATCTCGCTAAAATTCAAAGAATAGGAAAAAACTGTTTAACCATCCCATACCTATTTCAACAAGACTGTATTGGCAGAAGTTAAACTACGCATGCGCGAATGTGAAATCCTTTTAACAAGCCTAATTTCTACATCACTTTTCATCCGATTTGGATGAAATTTTCTGGGAATATACGAGTTAGACGGTAGATGGTCCCCTATCAGTTTCATTGTTCATAAATCAATACTTCACTTTGCGCATGTGCAAACTTGACATTTCAAGCATTATTTCGTCGTTGTCTAAACGACCGATTTTGACGTTTCACACTACATCTTTACTCTGTGCTCAAATTTCAAAACAATGTAACATGAATATATATCACATGAAATTTTACGAAAATTCGCTCATACGATCATGCTGCATGACTTTTTCGTAATAATATTTAAGCTGTTAATACAAACTATGCATAATAATAGCGTAATATTTCCTATTATTTCTGCTATAATATAAAATGAGTTTGTGGATGATAGATTACGAATGAAGACGGTGCGAGCGAAATTTGAGTATTGGGGTATGAACGGAGCTCGTGAGTATGTGTGGTAATTTTGAAAGCGTCCACTTTGTTATCACATATTCCGTAAGATAATACGGAGTTAAGAGTGAACGGACAGTGTGTATGTTGGTCATTCTTTATCAATGTCTGCATAATGGGATACCTGTATGATTCATAAGACGTGGGAATGTTGGATTATGCTACGAATGAAAGTTTATTGTTCGAAACTGAATATTGGAGTAAGGAATGGTCTGTAGAATGTTTGTGTACGCATGCGTGAAATGTGGTGCATATGAATGCGTAAATCTAGCATCCACACTCATTTAAATCTACTTAAATGACAACATTTCTTCCCATTTGGTGGAATAGAAATTTTAATGATTTTCTGAATAGTAGAACGAAAATATTTTCATAACTGATAGAGACCTGAGCGTTCATCCCGATTTTTGGATTCTTCAAGTTATCGGGTTCATGCTTTTATTGCTGCATCATGAAGAAACTTCACAGCCATTTTGTTCTGGACACAAATTATAACACAAATGTTGATTATTTCTATATTAGATAGATTTCCTACGCAGAATACTATTTTGTCTTTAATCATTAAACGAACTCTCTCATAAGTTATCAAAGTACCTATATCTACATAGATTTAGACACCTACCGAAGACAAATTAATTAGGTAAATTGAATAAAACACCTGCGATTTACTAGTCCCTTTGTATACAAGAGCAGATGTCTACGAACGTCCAATAGTACATCATAATCTAAGTTGTCGAGATTGACCTAAGCACCCACCGAAAGAAAATTAATTCAAAGTAACTCAACCCTTAACTTCCAGTCAGCGAAATTGTGTCCATCAAAACGCTTCAAACATGTTGGTGTTGAGGTCGATTCGACTAGCAGTGAAGTCTCAAGCAACACTTACTTGACTTATCACACCTATCCAAAACCGATCTAAGACAATACTCGCGAATGTTACTTGTCTGGGTCCATCACCTATTAAATTATGTCACAACACACTAAACTTTGTAAAGTGGATTTCACTTATTTTATTGAAACATAAGCAAAATTATCGTGGAGACTGGAGGTTAGGCTATTGTTGTTGAATCCAACTAAATAACAAAAAGCTTCGAACGGCAGACGGACTTTTTTTTTTTTAACACAGAATGTGTTTTAGGCGAGGCATCTCCAACCGAATCATTCGTCAACGATACAACGTAAAATCTGCGTCATTCTTATATGCGGGTTCCACGGGTTCATATGAAACGTTTCAATAATTTCATTCGAAGAATGTATCTAGAGGTAACCGGGGGTCCCAGGGGACCCTATTCAACGTTTGCAGCAGAAACTTGAAATAGAGAACCCTTGGGACTTCTATAAACTAATCGCGCAGGAAGCTGAAATTTGAGAGGGAGGGTCAAGGGAGAATGCTGAAGACGCCTGAGTGATCACTGATCAGCTGAGTGAGCTCCTAAGCCATTTTCTTTCCTATTCAACGCAGGATGCTGAAATTTGAGAGGGAGGGTCAAGGGAGAATGCTGAAGACGCCTGAGTGATCACTGATCAGCTGAGTGAATTCCAAAGCCATGGAATGTGCTTTAGCCATGGACTAACTAGCCAAAAAAGCTAACGAAATTCACGGGTTTATGTGAAACGCGTGAGCTAAAATACATTCTGTGTTTCAATAATTTCATTCAGAGTATGTAAATAGAGGTAACCGGGGGTCCAGGGGGCTTGCCCCCTGGCGAGGCGCGGAGCGTCGAGTTTTTTTTCTTTTTTTAAGTCATTTAGGTACAAACAAAGTTTATTATCTAAAACAATAAACCAAAAGTGGACAAGGTGGACAGTTGTCTTTCTATCCTACTGAGCTTAAGCTATTAAATTGATTCAAAATTCATCAGATGGAAAGTAAAGATTATGTATTTTATTATTTTATGCAATATTGTTAAAAAGTAAGGTTTATGCAGGTATGTGACGCAATTGTTATCACTGAGGTTTAGTAAATGTTGACTAATGAAGTTGGATTTATGACCACAATTTTTTTTTTAGGTGAGGATAGCTAGTGAGCGTCTACGTACCAGCAGACCTTAACAACCTAGTCTAGGGTGGCAACATAGTGAAGCAGATCCAGGAGCATTTTGACTGCCTTCTCGTTGAAGACTTCAATCTTCAAGTACCATATCTTATGTAACTTTCCAACTTTTAAGGTGTCTGCATCAGAAAGAGCTTCCTAAGGTGTTAGCATCACCGACGAGGAATTTCAGCATCATGCTTTCTGAATGACTTCCCAGTGGTACAGCATTTTGATGCAGCGTCCTGCTTTTTTTCAAAGTATACAACCAATATTTTTTTGTCCCCAACAAAGTTTTTAAATAGGCGCTTTCACACGTACGAGCCGAAGCCCGCGCCGATCTGGACCGCGCATCTGATCCGTCAATTCAGCGTAAATTCAATTCAGTCGGACCGCGGATCCGATCCAGCGGATCTGGCCTGTCCGCTCCTGAAACCATGGTAACGATCCATCTTCAGGATGTCTAGCAGAATCAGAAGTTTCCGCCCTGATCCGTCACATCTCCACCCAGACTCCCGTGTATTATCGTCGTTATCAGTTCTCCTTCTAGTTCGTCTGTGAGGTTTTGCGTGATATTAGGTATCTACCACGCAGAAATCAAGAATTCGGGCGATTGTATTTGTTGCTAGCTACGTCTTGCAAAAGAAACAGAACAACAGCTCGGCAAAGAAGTGGGTAGAAAAGTGGAGAGAGAACCCAGTTTTTAGTCATATGGTCCCCTTTAAGGGGACGACGTGTAAACGAGCCGTAGGATTTCAAAAACTATTTGCGAACGGACGAAGCCACTTTTGAATTCATTCTTGGCAGAGTGACGCCATTTATTCAAAAAGAGGACACTGTGATGAGACCTTGCATTCCCCCGGAAGAACGTTTGGCAGTGACTCTAAGGTATTTAGCAACAGGCGATCTTTGCAAGATTTATCATATTCGTCATGCATACCTATCTTCAGCGTCACTCTGTAATGTGATACTAGAAACCTTCGGTAAATAGAAATGAATTTCTCGATTTTATCATGACTCCACCCCATTATAAAACTTAGACACTGCTAAACAACTTGTAATACAACAAATTAACTGACGAGAAAAGACTAGACGTTCAACAGCACGTCCAACCCCCTATCACCAGTGCCATCTAGATCCAGTTCCTCTTCATATTCGACCTTCGTAACATCATTTTAGGTGTAAATCTGATCTGTTTGTCCAACTAATCTGTATTTTGCTAAAAAGGATTGATTTAGGATATTTTTTTTATTTTTGATATGCGAGCTTGCGAGCATCCAGACCACCAAACTATGAAAATCAGTCTTATCTATTACGAAGCCTGTTTTATTATACGGAGGCTGATTATTATACGGAGGCCGATTATGGTTTATAAGGAGGCCGGTTTATTATACGGAGGCTGGTGGTGGGGGATATGACGGTGCTCTTGAACGCGAAGTCGAGAAAAGTGGTTCAGTGCGAAAACGCGAAAACAAACTACGTAGAGGTTTAGAGCTTTATTTCTAACAGTCAGCGGATCGGGAGCGTCTCCCTGCAACAGCTGTGTGACATATCTGCCTCCCTGGCATATCTGATCCGTCTAATATGAAGCATTTCAACCCACGGATCTGGACCGCGGGCCGACCGCAAATCTGGACCGTCCGCTCCAAATCCGTTGAAATTATCTGTAAGTGTGAAAGCGCCTAATCACCCTCAACTGATTAACTACAGCCATTATGCTACCTAATGAATTCAAATACGCCTGATATGGGAAAATAGCCAAAGGATGATTTAAAGTTTTAAACAAACTGCAAGTAAGTATTTAGCTGCCAACCAAGCCCAACGAGGAAATCAATAGGTAACTGATTTCTGATTTAATTCTTCAATATAGTGCATACAAAAGTAAATATTGAAATGACGGATCCATAGCATCAGGCTTGCTATAAATAATAATAATATGGTTTAGTTTGTTGACCGCTAGGTGATAATTAGCACAGTTTTTTGGGTTCTTGAGAGTCGGAGTTGGAGAAAACCTTTGAAAAGTGATAGATATCTAAACTATAAATCTCATCACCCTCTTAGTCAAAAAATCAACTCAGCACTCAATCTAAAACATATTGCTCTACATCTTAGTGATCCACAATTTCATACTAAGAATCTTTCTCTTGTGAAATCAATATTGAAAAAGAATGGTTTCCCCACATCTTTGATCAACACAGTACTTTACAATAGCTCTGTTAATAATGATCTTCATATGCCTACAACTACAAGTGGAACTCTTCCGAATATCACCAACGCCAATAACAACATGCTGATCTCTCCTACAATAGCTCTTCCTCCTACTTTTCCTAAAACAATGCCAATGCCCTCCAACTATTACATCATCACAATCTCAGCCCTACAAAAGTATGATTTATGCTAAGGGACTCTCAGAACAAATTAAAAAATCGTTCAAAACTAAAGTCCACGGCAAAATAGCATTCAAAAATCAAAATACGCTTCAAAGACTAATTTATACTCCCGGATCCCCCATGACATTAAGAGTAACGTGGTTTACTCAATCCCATATCAAGGCTGTCCAACAACATGTGGGTGAAACCACACAATACATTAAAAATAGGATATCTGGGCACAAATCTGATATTAACCAATTTAACACCAACTGCATGCTTGCCAACCATTCCATAACTACAGGTCACAGATTTGAATTTGATAATGCCAAAATTTTGGATGTGGAATCCCATTAAAAAAAAAAAAAACTGACCGACTCTCAAGAACCCAATAAATAATAATATATAATATAAATAACACTAACAGGTATCATAATAATCATTACCCAATTCACTATGTAGGCAAAGACGTGGACCAAGTGGGCAAAAATTTGTTTCGAATTTTAAAGAATAACAGATCCTCTGTACTGTCTTCCTAGTTCAATGGCTGCATTTAATTCAGAAACACTGCTCCTTAAGGAAATAGTATCGGAACATCTCAAACTAAATATTTCCCTAATTGATCTCAAGTTACTTACATGAAACGAACATTGTATAAATCTACTATACAAATCAGCTAGTGTGATGTATGATCTGCTTTTTGCTGGAAGTTTTCTGCAGAATAAAAAAAAAATCAATACAGCTGGAATTATTGCTGTTAATTAACGAACATAAATTAATACATTTTCTAAATGTAATTTTGGTTTTTACAAATTTTGCAAAAAGTTTGTTTTAATAAACAAGATATAGAGTACACGTAATAAAAATGCTGTTCTCTTTTCTTCTTCCAGTTTCAACACGATTTAATGCGCTGCTAGAAAATTCTCCTGCTTCATAAAGATGGTGGAACCTGAGATCAGCAATCTGGCCATCAGCAAACATGCGAGCAGTAGCAGACGATGGAAATAATTTTATAGATTTATGAGTCGGTAGGTGTCAAGTAAAATATAGATACGTCATATTATTATAATTTCTCATATGGTACGGAAGTAGCTACCTGACGAAATTCATACCAATATAATATAGGTACTCGCCGCTAAACTCTCAGGTTCTGGGGCTTGAATCATTGAATTTAAAAAAAATAATAATTAGCTGTCGAAAAAAGCAAATGCATTATCATTCAGGCCGTAGTATCTGAGTTTCAAAAAAAGCAGAGGCAAGTAGACGACATCAAAATCTTTTGATTTGCCAAATATCAAGGCTCTGACCGATTCGCTATGATCGATGCCAGATAGGCAGCCTGAGAAGGTTACTGCCTAGATGGTGTTGCGTTTTTTACGGAAGCCCAACTGAGAATTGAGGATTATGGAATTCCTTTCAAAGTAGGTAGGTACCCATCAAGTCGGTCGTGTATCTCCATGATTTTATAAGGGAAGTAGAAAGAGAGGTTCATTTTTAGAGGTCAAAAGAAAAGAGGTTATAGTTGTCACAACTGCCCTTCCATTGCATGGGTGATCCAAACAGGAGGTACGTACCTTGCAGAGGAACATTCCTTGATTAGGTATGTTAAGGGTTCAGCCAAATAAAGAGCTGTTGACTTCATGAAATCCGAGGTCAGAAGTGAGTCATTCGCGGTTGGAAGTGTAAACCTTCTCAACACTAACCTTCCTCAAGCTGAAGGTACAATATGGTTGACTAGTGAGTCGCAAGAGCGTTAAGGCTTCATGGAACTGGATTTCAAGCTGGCTGAAAGGCTTCCTACCCCAGAATGTTCAAACTGAACTGGTGTAGAAGTTTTCGCTAAAACCCACAGCAGAAAGTTCGGTTGATGGAACCAGCTCAATGGTTCTATGGTCTCCCATCCGATTACCATCCAGGCAGTTCTACTGGGGTTTGAGGCTGATGAGATGGTCTTATCATTTTAGCCAACTACAAGTAGCGCACAAGAAACAAAATTCACCGTTGAAAGATGATTTTTTAGAGTCTGATATTCAGGAGTGGAAAAGGAAGTGCCCTTTCTGCAACGCTCAATAGAAGCTCTTCATTAGGATTGAGGTAATCTCGGAAGTTGCGAGACTTCTATTTCTGATTTTCTTGGGTTTTTACGGACAGAAGGTGTCTCTAGGTAACAGCAGAGCATTGAAGAATTCACTGAACCTTCCAACCCTCTTTTTTTCTTTTGTTACCCTACACCCGCCTTGAATTCATAAGGCGTCTTGCTGCCCAATATTTGTTTGAAGCCGTCTCATTTGGTGTTAAGCCTCGCACTTCAGCTAATGAAGCGCAATCCATTAGGTGCTGGGCATCCAAATCTCCCAGATTTAACAAAGCGCTTGTTGGTCAGTCTACTTCACCAATTATATACAAATATTTTTGAAGATAGTCGTGTCCAGCAATTATCCAAATGAGAGACACTGACGTACCTACGTCTTGGCTGTAGTGATAAGAGTTGACCCCTTCTGTTGTCAGCCACTCCCAGTCTTTTAGTGCACGCATATACCACTGTTGCAATCTGCCTTTTAGCGTTATGAAATGACTGGGGATTTGGTTGTATTTTTCGGGCTCCTTCCTTCGC
This sequence comes from Adelphocoris suturalis, assembly GCA_030762985.1. NCBI lineage: Eukaryota > Metazoa > Arthropoda > Insecta > Hemiptera > Miridae > Adelphocoris > Adelphocoris suturalis. The sequence goes on from CM061046.1 coordinate 59,760,746, forward strand.
CAACCCGTCTGCCTCCTCATTCCCCTTTCCTCCACAGTAACTTGGTATCTACTGGAGTTGGTTTCATCATACTCTCTTACATTATTCAAAATCTCGTGGCATCCATCTATTGATCGAGAAGAGGTGGCACGTTGTAAAGAACCGAGTACATTAATAACGGTTTCCATTAACTGGTGCCCCAATATCTCTTTAATTGCTAATAGTATTGCCATGATCTCAATCGAAATTTGAGGCATTCATTCCTAATATTGGTTCAATAATATAGTGACAGCCAGAGAATACTCCTGTTCCCTCATTTCTTAAGGCTTCTTCTGCTGAACCATCAGTATTTAAATATGTACCCAATGGGTTGAAACTTTCCAGAGGATATCAACAATAAGTAACTTCTCTTCAGTTGTCTGAATGGTTGAATCCTCACGTTTACTTTTTCATACAGCCCCTTAGCTGAATACTGTATGTCCAAAGCGGTTTAAATACTTGCTTGTGTATTACTTGTTCAGATTGTTTGCCAGAGTAACCTGAACTTTTTAAACTGAAATGTAATGGATCGGACTTCATATAATTTCTTCTGAACATGTCCTTTTCATTTCAACTTTGTATCTAAAGTAATTCTCAGGTATTAACCTCAGAACTGCTTCTTCTTCTGGTCTTAGCAGTTCCTCATCGTTGAGGGGGTTTATGAGACTGGCTCCCTGGACAGGTGCCAAGTATCAGGTCCATAATCTCATATCTTTCCTCCATAGTCTTATCTCATATCTTATAATGTAATATGAAACTAAGTCTGTTTGTCCACACTATGCGCGGCCAAACGGCACGTCTATGCATTTCTACGACTGGGGGGGGGGGGGATCTTCTTGGGTTTGTCCAAAAGGGTGCATAAGCAATTTTAAAATTGTCTACCCCCATCCGAACCATGGGCTGGAAGGCGGGAGGAGGGTGGGACCCCCGTTTAATGCGTGTTATTTGATTCTACACACGTCGGAATTCAACGGGTTTTTCCTGTGGTCTCTGGATGGACTCAACAGTAACATCCCATCCCATCTATAATTCCTTCTTCTAGAAATAAATTATCTCATAACCCAAGATGCCATTCAATAACGACCTTACGTTAATTACAACTGAGCGAGCTAAACCTTTTACAAATTGTTTACAAACTGTGTGGCGTGGTGTGATGGCGAAATATGAATGAAGGAAACGGGAGTTAATGAGAACTTAGCATATTTCCACAAAATTAGTAGATATGGAGTTACAGTGTAAAAGCATTTTTTAGCTTTCTGATAATGCTCTCGTTGTAATTTTATAACATTGTATTAATTTGATATTCCGTGGAAATAGAGTTATAATTTTTCACTGACTTCTGTTTTCTTCATTGAATTGGGTTTCCACAACTTCGTTACGAGGGATTTAGTTCTTGACAAAATTTGGGCGACCTAACAAGTAAATCCTAATGGGAATATGTACTCACATCTTTAAGAACATTCGTTTATCAAATTAAGTGTCAAGTGATCCATTTCTGCCTGAAATGCTCTTAAAAGAGTGTATTTCGAGTAAAATTCAAGCAAGCTATGTGTTATTGCTCCTTGCAACAAAAAAAAACCTAATTCAAGTTACCTAGAGAAGAACGTATAAAATGAAATTTATCGATGAAGATAAGGTTACAGGTATTTATGCAAGTTGAGTTTACAGCAGATTACACGATTAGTGAAAGATATACCACTGTTTCAGGAACTTTGATGATCATTAACACACATCGCAGACGTCTAGTCGAATGCCCAACGCTGATGATTCCTCACTTACTGGCATATCTAATGGAATGCGCAGGAAGGTACACGTCTTGGGCTCTACGACTAAGGGCCAGGGGTACAAAACCAGCTTAAGCCTCACTCAACGCTTAAACTGCTATTGAAACGAAGAATGTAGTTCATGCCAGGTGTACAAGTTCTTAAGCGGCGCACATAGTTTGCGATAAGGGCTAAGCTCTGCCTAAATTTGTACGGTCGTCAAGGGCCGTTTAAGCTGAGTTCTAAGGGTTATTAGTGGATAATTTGTCTAGCGAATTAAGATGATAAACGGCTAAATAGGAGGGCAAGAAGTTGGTGTTGAACTTATAGAGTTCACATATTGATTCATCGTTTTTTAACCAACTTAAAACTGATAGCTGATCAATACTACTTATTCTTCAGCATCAAGTAATGGAATGAACTGCAAGCTGTTAATTTTATACGTTTCATAATTTGATAGTTTATCATTTTACAACTTATTCATTGAATTATCGATTTTAGGAATCAAATGAACGTTTTCCCACATTGAATCCACTACAGTTACATTAACATTTAAAATGAGTAATGGAAAAAGAGAAATTACCTCTTTTGATGTATCATGATGATAATGATTGTGGAAACTTCATTGTGGCTGTGCCATACTGAAAACTGATAGGTACTGATCACTAGGTAGGTACAGTTTATTCTCCAGTGTCAATAAATATGACGAACTGCAAGATTAAGATCTTAATAGAATACGTTTTATATTGTGATAGTTTATAATTTTACACTTATAGATTGAATAATCGGTTTTACAAATCAACTGAACGGTTTTTCACATTGAATCCACAATTATTGATCAAATTGAAATTATATTCATAGTGAATAATGGAATTATGAGGAGAAAATAAAAATTATCTCTTTCTATGTTTATTTTATAATACACTGAATTATCGGTTTTACAAACCACTGAACGATTTTCCCCCAATGAATCAAATTACATTTACATTATTCAAATTAAATTTACATTCAAATGGCTGATGAGGAGGCCAATACGATGGGGTAGAATTTACAGCATTTTTATACATTTAAATGTCGATTTCTTCATTCACCATTCGATCCAAGACTGTTCAATTTTATTAGCAGATTCCTAATAAGTACGTAATTGAATTTTAAATTTTTATATATATCCTTTTTGATGTATTCATTACATATTTTGACTCTTGTGTACATGTGAAGGATTTCTCACTTTCACTAGGCATCGTATTACTCATTTGAGTTTTCAACTGGGTATTTATATTTATTTCCATGTATTTATCACTCCAATGCACTGTACTGAATAGAGTTCTTGGGTATAAATTGCTTGTGAATGATTATTCATTATAAATGCTATGAATATACAGATACTTGTAAATCATCAGCAATATATGTTTGGCAAGCAGGGCAGTTCTCGCTTATTACGAAAGCTTCCTCTTTCTCTTGAAATCATGTGTAAGACAAAGGTTTTTTTTTTAAGTTGATCTTAAAGAGGAGTGCGCATAAGTCTTCGAGAAAAATTTAAAAAAAAAGGTAAAAAAATGGCAAAATTTGGCGTTTACGAAACTAGTGTTACTTCCACGTTTTTTAACCAATTTCAATTAAACTCAAACCAGAATGCAGCCCGTAAAATATATCTTACGCTATTACTGGATAAAGCGCCAACAAGCAACTGTAAAAACCCACAGCGTACTTTTTAACAACTTTAGAAATGTAAGGCCTTCAGAAGAAATTGTCACTTTTCTTTGGAATTTTTCCAACCTTTTTAAGAAATTCTACTGAAAATCAAAAGATACGTATAGGTAGTGAATTTAATAATATGAGTATAAAGGGTAAAAGTGCAAAAGGGTTAATTAAACTGTAAAGTAAGGGTGGCAGGTTATAATCTACGCTTTTCAATGACTTCGGAAGGCCTAAAGATCCTAAAATTTGTTAGAAAGTATGTTGTGGGTTTTTTAGAGTTGCTTGTTGGCGCTTAATCCAGTAGTGGCGTAAGCCCTATTTTACGCGCTGCATTCTGGCCTTCCTGGGACTTGAAGACAATCTGTATGCAAAATAAAATAAAATGGTATTAAAAAAAATTGTCTGTTCCACTTCGAAGCGAGTGAAGTCAGTGTCAAATCGGGGAGTCAGAACAGTCCCGCTCTGAATGCTGGATCATCTTCCTCTGCCAAATCATTCTCCAACTTCTTCCTAGCGAATCATACTCCAGGAAGCTAGTAATCAACTTCTACTGGGTAGATTAGTTAGAGATTCAGAAAAGATTGATTGAGTTGGAGTAGGGGAAAATGGGGTAATATCGCCACCTTAAGCATGTTTGTCTATCACAGCCCAGGTTTGCACTCAGGATCTTCAGGTTTTGAAGCAAATTAAAAAAAAAACATCTCCAGTAGTGAAGTACAACGGTATTGCTGGTTGTGTAGCAACTTTATATTAATAAACAGCAATTTAAGAGACCCTTGTAAATGGCGGCATTACCCCAGCTAGCTGGGGAAATACCGCCATGGGGTTAGGGTAATACCAACCGCCATATTAAAACAAGGAGGAAATGAACAGTCTCATCAGAACATCGGAATAACGATTTATTGAATTTCAAAAACTCTTCCTGCGTAGCTTCTCACCATATTGGGAACTTAGTTGACAAGAAAAGGATTCACTAAAGGTTGACAAACAATTTCCATATCAGAACAGTAAAATTGGAACAAATAAATACTGGTAAAATAATTGAATGGGGCCTATCAAAGGAATATACTGAGGACCGGGCAATTTACGGTGCATCCAAATATGTCGTAGAGTAGGCCTAAAGTAGAAGATGCAAAGAACTAAATAGATACCAAACAAAGGCAAAAATATTAACTTGAATGCAATAGTAAGTGGATCCATGTTTCTTTCACAACGGATGGGGTGTTGCTGTGGGTGTCAACCACCTAACTCTGTCTGATGAGAATGATGATCAAATATCAGGAGATCCAAACCAACCACTTTAGTTTCTCCGAAACTTCAAGGATAGCTACCATCCAATTATTCTTGAATTTGTGTTCAGTTGACTCGTGGAGAATCCTATTAAAGAATCCAACAATCGACTAAATTGCGCACATTATCATATATGCGTATATGGGAAACATCATTAAAAAGATATGAAAAAACTAAATCAGCATAAGTGGGGTCAGGCTTAACCAACACAGGCACTTTTTTCTTCTTTTTTTTTTAATCAATTTTTTCTTTTTTTTTTTTTACACATTTACTAACTTTTGCACACACACACATTTTTGAGCAGCCTCATGTCTGTTCCTCTCAGTTCTTGTTAGTAACCAAATTTTACCGGACTTTTGTTTTGCGCAGATTCTTGTTGTTTCAGTTCACCGTCTTCTGGCGTATGTCCACCCAGAATCTCAACACATTTGACCCCTTTGTAGATGCAATCGAGGGTTTTGACGATGACGTACTAAACGGCTTAGTTTACATACATAAGAAGTCAATAAAGGAATGGTCGTCAAACGCTAACCACAGTGTAGAGCTTGTGGCTAAACACAAGTCTGGGAACTTGACTTAGAGAAAGCCGTCCGTGCATGTGCCGAGCCCGATCTTTGTTGTAGCTGTTCCAAACTGCTCCAGTTCCGCTCGTGGAACAGTTCCAAATTACCGATCCAGTTCCGCTTACCGATCGGAGCTCCTAATATACCCGCGCATTCCCTATAAGTTCCCCGTTATAGTTCCCCAACTTCTAGAGTAGAGCAATAATGTAGGTACCTATAATCTTCCATCTTTGACTATGGTCCACGTTGTATGAGTACCTAACTGTTTGCAGTGCCCCTCACTGTGAATATCGCGTTGGTTGCGGCTGGGAATGTTTTATCGTCGAACAATCCCCAAAATGCAGCGAGAATCTGTTTTGAGTTCCCCTTGCAATAATTACTTATCTACTTCAGTTCAACCCCATTGAGATTACATCGTTCTGGACACACTTTGATTCACGTTAAAACAACCAATGGACCACCTTGCTTACTCAATGATAAAAGCAGCAACTTTATAAATATCAACAAACGAAATACTTTGCCTAGTTGTTTTTCAATCGTACTGATAACTTTGAACAGTTACAGGATCAGGGAATAGTTTAATAAATAATAACTCCTTATTTAAGAAATACTTTTCATAGTGCTGGCTTATGCGTCACATTTTATTGCCACAGCGAAAATGGATTTCAAGTGAACTTATTTTCAAACCATCAGATTAACTATTTCTATGGTATGAAACAAATATGTACCTACTATTTAAAGAAAGGTAGATTATGTGAAAAAAATTACTATATTCATTCAGCTTGTTGTACATAATAGATTAGTATAGGTACCTAATTGTAATAATTGCGTATTTTTATTCTACAAAAATAGGTAAAAAAATTACAAAAAAACATTAATCGATTTTCTATAACTCTATCATTCATAATCACTCTACTCTCCATAATTTCTCATTTCTCTTCTCACCGAGGCAAAAATTACGATATTCATTCAGCTTGTTGTACTCAATAGATTACTACAGTGTTTCTTAAACTTTTTTTCCATGTACCCTCCGAGCAGAAACGAGAATGGCCATGTACCCCCCACAGATTTTGATGTACCCATCATCCCTAAAAAAATTATTAACACATACCTATAGGTACTGAATTAAAAATAAAATTCAAAAACGATTTCCAGAGCTCAGGGATTATTGTTAATAAAATACGACTTCTTGTGTTTATGAACTGTGTTTGGAGATTACAAATTTATAAACACAATCGTGATTATATAAGATGAAACATTTTCAACACGACGAAAGATTGGTAGGTAGCTACGTTATTCACAAAGAAGGCCGTAAGCATAAGTAGATTTTCCTGATAGTAAAAGGTCTTAAAACTCAAAATCAATCTTCGAAAAAATAACTTTGAAAATAAAAGGTTAAAATGGAACGAACTACGTTTTTGTCTAAAGAGCAGGGTTGAATGAGAAAAATTACCAATTTTTTTTGCAAGCACTTTTTGAGTACCTACATCAAATTGGTAACATTTCAAAAATTGTGCTAAGAAAATCAATAAAAATCGCTATAAACTCGGCCAAAAATCGATAAATTTATCATTTTTAGCAGGTCTAGTAGAAAAAAAAAATTATCAACAATGAAGCAGAACGTTAAAAAATGTTTGCACAAAATTATGCTGAAAACTGCAAAAAAAAATTTAAAAATCCAAAATCTTTTTTGAATTGCCAAATTTTATTTAGTTTGAGTTTTTTCATAAAATTGGTTCTCAAATTGCTCAAAAATCGATACAATAAATTTATCATATTCTAATACGTTATAATTATTTTTTTAATACGTAATAATTTATGAAAATTCGCTCACACGATCATGCTGCATGACTGGAACTTTTTGGTTTCATGTCAGTCCGTCTATGTATGTCTGTGTCAATTCCTTGTCACGCCCAAAACAATACAAAATTTTAGTCTAAATTCGATGACATTTTCAGGGGTTATCTGCGGATTAGGACCAAGGTGGCCTTGTATAAATGCCATTTCCGTGTGATCAAGAGTGGTGTGCGCGTGTTCGTAAACGTGATATTCTTATAACGCCGATTTCTCAAGATCTATCAGTTCGAACCCGTTGAAACTCGGGAAATAGTATGTTTCAGGATAGTACTCTACCAATGCATTTTATCGCAATTGGTAGAGTCATGTTTAGTGCACAGTCTCTATATTAAAAGTTCCAGTCATGCAACATGATCGTATGAGCGAATTTTCGTAAATTATCGTATTGTATAATGTTAAATTATTTTGAAATTTGAGCTTTTTAAGTGCAAGAAAATTGTTAACTAATAATTTTATGACAAAAAAGTATTCTAAATAATAATCTCCTGTTAAAATAGAGGTTTTGAATTTTTAGCTTTTATTGCAGTTTTTATCGACTTTTTAGCAAATTTTAATGAACTTTAAGTACATTTTCCAGCATAATTTTGTACATACATTTTGAATGTTCTATTTTATAGTTAATAAACTTTATTTGAGCAATATTCTACCAAAAAATATACATTTACGAATTTTTAGCCATTTTTTGTGATTTTTTTCTTAGTGCATTTTTGAAATGTGACCAATTTAATGTGCTAAAAAAAGTGTTGGCCAAGGAACTCGTCCTTTCGTTTGGAGAGCTTGGTTTTAGGCGCAAGAACGGAATTGTTATCTCAATCCTAAGGAGAGTAATCGTCTGGAACGACACATATATAAATGAAAAAGCCTTAAACTCTAGGATTCGTTTCAGAATCCTCAAAATGGATTTCAATGAAGTAATTTCTCAAAAATTTTGATTTTAAAATTTGTCGAGCCATTATAATAGCTTCATTTCCTACTAAAATTCGCTAATTAGTTAACCCTGGTGAGTCTCCGAGACAAATAAACTGATTTTGATGACATTTTCACGGTTTGTGCGATGATTCCTTGACAACTCCGTAGCAACCTCAGAATAAGAGGGGGTACGCATGCGCAAACATGAATTATAACCCTATTTTGCTATAACCCTATATCGCTCGTGCTTGGTTCTAAAACTAACTGCATATATGTAAGTCCATGTTCTAATTTGTGAAGAAGCCGTTTTGCCCAACTTCGGCACTTTTTTTGGTACTATAGTGAAGAAAAACTACAATATTTTGATTTATTACATCATGTGAAATACTTGGATTCTTATGATCATTGTAGATACGAACCCAGGTACCTACATACTTATCAAATTAATAGATAACATTACAACAATTCTGTTGATTATAAAATTATACACATAAAGAAGTCATGTGTTCTTTTCAATCGAACTAATCCAAGAACACCATTTAGCATCTTCCACAAATTGCAACGTGTTTATTCATTCACTGGCTACTCGTACATTCCCAACTCAAATAACTGACCTTTTTCTCTGTACATTGAATATTTCCAATTATTTATCCATGAAAATTCTTTTTTTTTTTTTTTCTTTTCAGGCGATAAACAGAAATCGCTTAAACTTAATACATGATGTTTAGACTAGGTATATATTTGTACTTATCTAGGTATATACGTAAATATCTCTCTCTCCCAACCCACCTCCCTCCTCTATTAGACCAATATTTTTTTAATACAGTTAGCACCTTGGCAGGATTTTTACTTTTATAGGCTCCATAGACCTCAGTATGGCAAAAGGCAAAAGTTTCAATTCCTCTCTTGTCGTGACAGGCTCGACCTTGGAGAATCTCAGAAGTGTAGATAGCAGCACTTTTATCTCCATCATTGCAAATTTTTGACCTGTAACATATCAAGGGTTAGGCATAGAAATGAATAACAACTATGGAGGTTTGAAAATAATGCAAAACATTATTCTAGTTAAAGTCCTGATTGGTTCCGAGTGTACTAACAATTTATATACCTATGAAAAAAGAAGAATTATGGACAAAGCTAAATGAAAGATCGAAAATTATTGCTTTTGGCAAGAAGAATTAACATGGACGTCATAACATGACAATGGTGTATGATATTCGATATACACATTGCTATTGCAAAAAATAATCACTATTTCAGATATGAATATTAGACACCAGGGTTGCACCTTTGTCATACTCATAAAAATTTAAATACAATTAAATATCCTTCATTGAAAACCAAAAAAATTTAAATACAATTAAATATCCTTCATTGAAACTGTTATGAGGTGTGTGTATGTGTGTGACTTGGGTTGCTGGGGTAGGGTAACTGGTAACTGTCGGTGTTTTTATCTCTTCGGAGCTCCTTCATATCCCTACCCAAGTCAAGGTCATACGTCCCCGTCGTGCAACCCGGGCACCCTCTGGGTGAACAGGGTGGCAGAATGATCCACTGGCGATCAGGGGGGAGGCTCGTGTCAATGAGTCTCCCGACCCTTCTACATTACGTCTCCCCCATTACGGATACAACATCAAACGAGCCTCATAACCCCCGCAGGCCCATTGGCATGTGGGCGCTCGGGGGCGCCCCAGCCAGGGGCTTCGGTCTTCCTCCCCCTCATCTTCATCCTCTTCGTCCTACCCTTCATCCTCTTCCTCTCCCCTGATTAATGCCCCCCAGTGCGCCCACTGTGAGAGAGCCTTCAGTGAGAGAGCCTTCAGTTCCAAGCGTGGCCTCAGTGCCCACGTCAGGAAGAAGCATCCTGTACAGGCCGACGCTGCAATTGATATAGAGCGAGAGCGGCCCAGGTATACTTCTGATGATTTGCGGCGAATGGCAGCAGAGGAGGTAGAGGATGTGCACAATGGGGTACGTCATATTAATGTATTTTTGCAACAACGTTTTCCCATGCTCACGCTTTCTGCTATCCAATCTCTTCGCCTGAGGCCCCACTGTAAGCAGCTTGTCCAGGATGCAATCCTAGCAAATAGCCGAGGGGCCTTTCCCACATCTCCGACAGGTGTGGGGCAGCAGCCCGCCATTCAGCAATCCTCCCCCGGGACCTCCGGTGTTCTTGAAGACAGAAGTGTTGAGGCTCGGGGAGCAGGTAGGCCATATTGATGGTTATGAGAGTGACTACCTGCAGGACCTGGCAAGGCGGGCTGTTGAGAGGCCTGAAGGCTTGGAGGACGAGGTTGCAGCCTACGCAGCCTACGTACAGAGGATATTCCCACAGGTTGAGGGAGCAACCGTGACGGGGCACCGTGAGCGGTTCCTCCTGCTTTGGTGCCTCGTGGAGGTCGCAGAGCAGCAAAACAAGCAAGGAGGCCGGAATACCAGCGGGTCCAAAAGTTATGGAGAAAGCATCCGGCTCGTGTGGCTGCGGAGGTACTGGAGGGAGCTGGGGATGTGCGAGTTTTGCCCCCTCTCCATGGGTTTGTGGACTATTGGGAGCCACTCTTGACTGCTCCCAGCCACAACCCTTGAGAGCCGGTGGTACCCCCATCTTCCACCAGGGATTCCTTCCGCTGTATCATGTGCACGTGAGTGTTTCACAACTAGACACATAAGTGCCGTGTCAAAAACTCTACCTCTGCTGGACCTGATGGTATTTCTGCCCGACAGTGGAACAAAGCACCAAAAACAGTTAAGCTGCTCATCCTCAACCTGCTGCTTCTATCGGGAAGACCCCCAAAAGCATTGGCCAGTGCCCAGACTATTTTCATTCCAAAAAAAAGGTTAAGTGGGTCTGGAGGATACTGCCCGATATCTATATCGTTTGTAGTCTTCCGCCATTTCCAAAAGATTTCGACATCCCTCCTCCAAGCTGCTGGTGTCATGGGTGACGTCCAGAGAGCGTTTCAGCCAGCGGATGGCACAGCCGAAGACCTAACAGTTCTCCAAACTGTCATACCGCTGGCCCATATTAAGAAACAGCAACTTCATCTAGCCACTCTGGACGTCGCTAAGCCCTTTGACGCCATTAGCCATTTTGCCCTTACCGATTGTCTTCGTGGTGTCGGGGCACCTACTCGTTTAATAGAGTATGTTGCTTGCCTGTACCACAAAGGCGTGACTGTCCTTGAGGCACGAAGCGACGAAGCGAGATGTCGGGGATGTTGTCATTGGGCGTGGGGTACCCCAGGGGGGTCCTCTGTCGCCACTCCTCTTTAACCTGGTCGTGGGTAGGCTGCCAGCTAAAATAGAGTTTTATCTCACCCCTGGGGTGCGAGTAGGTGCACTGGCTTTTGCCGGTGATGTAATAATACTCGCCGAAACCCGTGAGGGCTTGCAGATCGCCCTCGATGCCTTTGCTGAGCAGCAGTTGTTGTGGTGCGACCGAGCAACACCAACTGCTCCAAAACCCACCTCATCTGCTGAGTTCACTGCTGCACTACATGAGTCGGTAGATGGTAAAGAACTCCGAAAGTGCTCTAAATCCCCCATTTCTTCCCAGTGGGTGGAATGGGCTTCAGAGGGCATTGGGGGCCACGACTACCGCCATTTTCATGCTGTCCGGGTGGCCACATTAGCCACCTTGGAGAGGGGTTCACGGATTAGTCACGGGACAGTGGACACCCTTCGCCGTGCCTGTCGGGGTAAAAATAAGAATCTGTGTCATGTGGTGCAGCAGTGTCCTTGTACTTACGGTGGCCGCATACTCACGTCCTGAGGGGTCCTTACTTAAGCTGGTGTTCATTTTATAGAGGCACTTCCTTTCATCCCATTCTTCCTCCTCGTCCTACAACATCCCTTATCCCTAGAGCCGGCGTCGGGTAAACCTGGGCGTCCTCCCCACTTTTTATTGATTTATTTGTTTATTTTTCAATTTAGTGGTGTGCCCCCTCCGCCTTTGAAGGGAGTTTTGTAAAAAAAAAAAAAGTGTGTGTGTGTGTGTTATTCATTTCCATATTTTTCTATTACCTATACAGTTTCTCGGGCCAGCACTGAATGGAATATAAGCAAATGGGTGCCGTTTGGCACATTCGTCCGGCAAAAATCGGTCGACATCAAATTTTTCCGGGTTTGGGAAAAATTCGGGTATTCTATGGACGAAGTAGGGCAGTATCACAACATTAGTACCAGCTGCAATCGGTGGCAAACCTTCTGCAAAAAACAAAACAAAAAAATAATAATAATAAAATCAAATAACCTAATAATATTGTTGAAGGTAATCGAATGAATGCCAGTCAATGAATCCCACGGAGATCGCGGATATTTTAAATCTTATTTATAGTTTCTCAAAATTATTGGAGTTTCTTTTGAATCTGTGAAATACTCATAGATAGATTCATAAATAAATCAATTAGCGAATTTTCGTAGAAAATGAACAATTGCAATGGCTCGGAAAATTTTCAAACCAAAATATTTGAAAATTGTAATCATTAAAATCCGTTTTGAGGCATTCTGAAACGAATCCTGGAGCTTAACGCTTTTTCATATATATATATTTGTTTCATAAATGTATTGTAAATAAATATTTATTCATTTATTTATATAATTATGTGTCCTTCCAGACGATAAATTTCCTTAGGATTGTTATAAAAATTCCGTTCTTGCGCCGAAAAAGCAAGCATTCCAAACGAACAAATGAGTTCGTTGGCCAGCACTTTTTGAGCACATTAAATTGGTCAATTTTCAAAAATTTACTTTAAAAAATCACTAAAAATGGCTAAAAACCCCAAATAATCGTTAAATTTATATTTTTTTGGTAGAATATTGTTCAAATAAAGTTTATTGACTATAAAATAGAATATTCAAAAATGAATGTACAAAATTATGCTGGAAAATGTACTTGTTCGAAAACAAAGGTTCATAATTAAGTGTCATGAAGCATAAGACAAACATAAAAACAGAAAGAAGCAAAACTCACTCAAGTGAAGATCTTCGCCTAGCCTTCGAGACAAATAAGGAACAGATGGATATAAACGCAAGCATTCTTTTATGAACCTTTCGAGGTAGTTCATATTTTGCAGATCAGCCAACTTAGTGTCTCTAAGTTCATTTCCAAATATTTCGTATTGTTCCTTGTAAGCAAGTTCCTATAATCCAGAGATCAAAGTCCACGATAATATTATTAAGCATTGAGTTCACAGTATGACGTCAATAAAATATGAATATTGAACACTCACCTGAACGTCGGGGTTTTGTCCTAGTTCGAAAATGGCGTATTGCAATAGCGCCGCGGTCGTATCGTGTCCCTATCACAAAAATGTTTTTACTGGTCTTATGTCTACTTTGTTTTTAGCTAGTTTGTGACGGGGAATATATTGTTATGGCAAAACAGAATGAGCGCTCCATATATTTTTTTGAAAGCACAGTGGGAAAAAACATTCGCCGTTAGAAAATACATTGCACGTTAGAAAAAAACATTGAGCGTTGGATAAATATATTTTCGTCATATAAAATACTCTCTACAGCTCAAAAATAGTTTCTACGGTAATTAAAACTCTTGGCCCGGGGAACGGCTCTTGTCAAAATGGGTTGTTCCCATTGTAGAATTACTGAACCATGAGGGCTTTTAGCAAATTGCCGTAGAAAGTGAAGCTATTGCTGGCAAGGAAAATTTTAAAATAAAAATTCTTGGAAAATTTAACCATTGAAATCCGTTTTGAGGCATTCTGAAACTATTCCTGAAAGTGTGCGCTTCCATATAATTCCAGACGATAACTCTCCTTAGGATCTTCCGTTCTCGTGCCAAAAAATCAAGCTTTCCAAAAGAAAGGATGAGTTCGTTGGCCAGCATTTTTTGAGCCCATTAAATTAATGAAATTTCAAAACATGTGCTGAAAAAATCACTAAAAATGGCTAAAAAAACGGCTAAAAATCGTTAAATTAATGTTTGGTAGCAGAATATTGCTCAAATAAAGTTTTTCAACTATAAAAAAGGACATTCAAAAATTTATATACAAAAAATTATGCTGAAAAATGTACTTAAACTTTATTAAAAAATGATACGCAAAATCGATAAAAATTACAAAAAAAGCTAGAAGTCGAAAATTTATTTTTTAATGGCAGATTGTTATTTAGAATAAGTTTTTTGTCATAAAATTAATAGTTAATAGTTTATTTCAAAGCTCAAATTTCAAAACAATTTGACATACGATATGATGATTTACGAAAATTCGCTCATTCGATCATGCTACATGACTGGAACTATTTTGGCCTTAGATAGGACATGACCACTTTGAATTAGCCAAGCATGTTTCGTTCATATCGATGATTGAGACTGTAATGGGGATTTTTCATGGTTCTTTTTTTTTTTTTTTGCTAGAAAGAAAGAGCTGAGCGATAGCTTTCCAAAAAGGTGCAACATGATGGGTATCTGATCAGTAATATGGCTCTTGAAATTCATTTGCACGATGACGTCATGGCTCCCGCTCACCTGTGGGGGAGGGGGGGGGGGGGGCTCAGCTCTTTTGCATGACTACCTACGGCACGCGTTATCTTCCTACCCGTTTATTGGCCAAATTAAACGAGATTTTGAGCTTGAGTAGTGGGGTTTCAAGTGCGCTGAATCGGATTATGAGGTTAAATGCGTGAAATTGCAACACATGAAAGTTCCCCACTGTACTTCTTGAAGCCATCGAACTTTCGAACGTTTCGTGTATACCAAAAATGCCCAAATAATACTACCATGACTTCATTTGCTCGTCACGCGGTCCTGCAAACCTGGATGAGTGATTCAACCTGAGCAAGTTGAACCACCTGGAAACAATCAAATCACGAGCCATCCTAAAGACATGAAACATGAAAAAGTTTGTCATCTCAAAGGATGCCATCACAACAACCGAACTGGCATAGCAGTAGGGAACAACTGGGGCCGACCGTGATGTCGACACAAAGTTAGTGTTCCGAGATCCTATCAATCAGCCTCACTAGAATCACCGTTATCTTGGCTTATCTAGCCGTTCATTCAACACGAACGCTTGTTTAGCAGCACCCAATTTACCTGCGTCACCTTCCTTCTTCACCGGTAGTTAGTTCTGAATAACGCGATAAATGACTACCTAACGTGCGGTCATTCTATTTTGCCGAATCGATAAATTAAACCCGTTTTTGATTGCTATGTACGCATGTAAATATTACAAAAATATTTTATAAATAAAAAACTAAAATTTCATTACTTCGAACAAAAATGTATCAACTTCTTCTCGTATATCCGAGTTAGTCCATGTTCCTTCGTTTTGCATGTCCATCTCCAAAATGGTGTCTAGAAACGTTTGCCTCCGCTTCCCTGAAATATTAAAAGAAGCAAAAACGGATGCCCTACCTTATTATTATAATTATTTTAAATTTACCATAAGAATATTTACTGTATTGTTTAATGAGTGCAAATGAAAATACAGAAAAATTCAAAAAGCTGAAAAACTTGGTATCGTATTCCGTCTCACCTCCTTCACTTTCTTCGTCATTTTCTACACGCTTCGTTTTGGAGTAAATTTCTCTTCTTTCAGCAATAATCTAGAGTTCGTATAGGATTAATAAGATGAGGCACAATACAAAAATTTAAATAATGAAACAATAATGAAAATTCAAATCAATGAAACATTACGATAACTGACCGGGTTTATTTAAGAAATCAGAATTGCACTATTTAAGAATTCTATACACTTCTTTTCATATTTTTTTAACTTTAGAATCAAATTTTCCCTCCATTTTTGGTGAGGGAAATTTGATAATATAACAAATAACATTTGATAATATTCAGACCTACAAATTTACAATGCTAAGTTAGTTTAACCAGTAAAATATTGATATTGATACATTTGCATTATTATTGGAACGAACTTTTGTCTATCAACTAATAGTTTCTTTATTTCGCTTGCATTATTTTGGGTTTCTGGAGTAAGTTGAAATAAAAGTAATAGCTGGTACAGTATTTTTGGTACGTATAGCTGATTGTAATTTTGATGTGAACCTAAGTAGAAATAAGTTTTCATAGTTAATGCTATCATGTTTGTATTAGTATAATAGATGGTACAGTATTTTTTGTATACAGGGTATATGTGTATGCAACAACCCCTCGAGTTTGAACGAAATCAGACGCTAAGAAGAAATCGAGTTGGTAAGAAATCCACGCTATAAGAAATTAATCTTCTCGCATGCGCACAGACTACTACTAATGCAACGGTAACAAAAGTTATAGGGGACCTTCTAGTAGCTAACCCGCACAATCCCTGAAAATCTCATCAAAATCGATCCATTAGACTTCGAGTTTTGCCGTCAATCGATGTGCGCAATGGTTATACTCCACCGATCGCGATATAATTTATAGGGCATTCTTCTTGAACATTTTCCCACCTACCTATTGAGTTTGAAGGACATCGGACCAGCATATGATAAGAAATTGACGTTATAAAATATACACGTCATTAGATTATAATATTAATTTCTAATGATTGATATATTTTTAAAATAAATATATAATTGTGGGGAATTATACTTTATTCTATAAATATATTTATTTATTTATTTGTGTTTTTATTTTTCCTGGAACAAGTTCAGGAATACGTTTCTGCATTCATACAGGGCACTGTTGAACCGATGGCATTGAAAATTATAGGGGACTGTTTAGGAGCAAATCCGCACAATCCCTGAAAACCATCGAAATCCAATTGAAGCGTGGTATAGTTTTGGGTGTGACAAGGATTTACCACAAAGAGACAGATACGGAGCGAAAATTGATCAGCAAGTTCTGTAACGCAAAACGCAAGTAGAAATTTTGATTTTGGAAGGCAACATTTTTTTCGACTTCTTTTACTAACACAAAGCTTCCCTACCTTCGGTTGTGAGGAAGCAAAATGTTTTGAAAAATGCTATTATAACCTCTTTTTTGCCATTTTGAACCACAGAGGGCCAGTTAAGAGGGTGTTGGTAAATATGATATGTGGTCCATTCAACATAAACGCATTTCCACGAAACGTTCATCGGTATTTATGTACTATCAGACAACAAATCAGAATACAATGCAGGACTCCTTGTCTAACCTTGTTAGTGAAGTCGTGTAAATATTGCAAGTCTTTCTTCCCTTGTTTTCCGATCGGCGTCATTCTCCACAGCCACTCCCTTCGTACTAAGGTGACGATGCGCTGCACCACGGCTTTGGTCGTCCTGAGAAAAAATCATGAAATCCGTAACAAATATGTTAGACTAGTAACAGGTACGGCTACCGTACGTTGTAATAACTACATACCTGATTTTTATGCAATTGCATATCCTAATCGCTTCATCTATGAGGTATTCGAAGGTTGTATCATTGTTTGAGTTGACTTCAGTTGGTACCTATCTGTCTCAAATTTTATACTGCATATTTTTGCATATTCGATCTATAGATGCAAATTTATGCATACTCGGGGAAAATTTCGTGATACTGCATAGGTAACTTTTTTGTAAAAAGTTACAAAATTATAAACGCAACTTGACCATTTTCAGAGAATTGTAGATAGCAAAAAATAATGTAGATACGAATGAATGCCAATATGGGTGAATGAGAAATGTTGAGAAAGAAATTTTAACCTACGGTCAAAGTGTTCCACGAATAAAGGACCGTCTTCCCATCAAAAGGAAACGCCACCATTTATATTAAACTCGGAAATCCATGCTCGAAATTTTGAACTATGAGATGTAGCATTTCTTGGCATTTTCAAAAAAATTTTATTGGTCCTCTGAGGACTTGAGTATTGGAGATGGAGGGGACGTAAGTGAATTGATTGAGTTTACAGACACAGTCATTTTGAGTAATTTTAAATTTGCTCCGATCACTTCAGTTGATGTGGAGCGTTCATTTTCCAAAACTATAAGAACATCCTCCCTAATTTTCATATAAAAAAAAGGAATATGGGTGACGCTCATTTCTCAATCTCAACCCTAAGGAGAGTTACCTTTGGAATGACACAAGTGAATATATATATATATATATATATATATATATATATATATATATATATATATATATATATATATATGTGTGTGTGTGTGTGTGTGTGTGTGTGTGTGTGTGTGTGTGTGTGTGTGTGTGTGTGTGTGTGTTTCTGTGTGTCAGATATGTGATTACAGCTCATTCGCTCGCATGTAATGTATTCACGAAAAAATCTTTATATAAATATACTTAGAATGTTTACTAAAAAGTCTTAGATGTACCTATTAATACATATTATATTTCTTGTGGACAACCACATATTATATTTCTTATGGAGTACTTAAGTCTTAACAAACTCACCTTTCGATAGCAGCCATATACTTCACATTATCCCCATCCAAACTGTTCAAGGATATCCCCATCGCGGCCTCTGTATGGTTTCAAGCAAGTATTAATCAGCATTAGGCATTAATCTCATTTAATCACATGATAAAATATGATGCATTTAATACATATACTTATTTAAATAATAATAGTTGCAGAACTCTGGTGAAGATATTTTTTATTATTATTTTTATTAATTTTATTTTTCTTCTTGTAGTCGATAGGCTAAGTCAAAAGTATTTATGAAAATTGAAACAAAAATTCTGTAAATTTATGACGTAAATCCGTCATAAATTGAACATTATGAAAATCCGTCACAAATTGTAATTTCTGATCCGACCAAAGTTTTACATACTACCAGAGCATTGAAATCTGGTATACATTGATTTCTCATACCATATAAATAGTCACAAGCTTATTAGACCGAGGGACATTCATGGATTGGGAGTCAGCAGTCAACATTAGTAAGCCATATCGAGTAGGTGTATGTATAACGAGTCGAGCTATGAGGGTGTTGGGTTTTGTTAAGAGGAACAACAGAGATATTTTTTTCCTGCTTCTCTAATTACTCTTTACTGTTCAATAGTCGAATTCTCGAATTTACATCGATAGTATGGCCACCTTTGTACTCCAGTTATAAGCTCCAGATTGAGACCGTACTAATTCCTGAGGAATGTGGGTTGCAAACTTGGGATTCAACATGAGGACATTGTGTGTTCTTCTCTTTTGAACCGCTGTGGTTTCTCTTTTTGCATAAGCCCCTGAATGAATTAGTGAAACCTACATGAAAGCTCCTAAATGAAATGAAAACCAGTCTTTTCGAAACTAAAATATTATATAAGAGGCAAATTCTCCAGATGATACATTTGGGGATATTGATGAGGAGTTGAATACCTTCTGTAGTTGATGGAATTAGGACACACGCTGAGGTTTCTGAAGGAAATAAATTCAGTGGCATAGAAGAAGATACGGAAATACTCGAAGCAATTTCTGGGCACATTGCATGGAGGGCAAAGAAAAAGTTTCCAGGAAAAGGAGAATAGTAGTACCTACACATATTTCATGAAGGATATAATCTTCATCGGGAAGGAACTGAAGCTGTCCGAAGATTGCCTCATTAAAATGCAATTAATTTCTCATTGTAATTACATAGATCGATGCCCAGGCGTTTTCTCCAGACTGACAAAAATTATAAAGGAAAACTGCCATAATAAACGTGTTCATGAACGTAAAGAATATCAATACTTTACCCTGTCAATATCTTTACCTGTATGTGGCGTATTAAAAACCAAATTGATGGTGAAACAATGATTTGAACAGGTCAAATATGATCTGATGGCTATTAAAATGGGAGACAGTTTTAAAATCATAGGTACTTTTTTATAAATTGATATGTCTTTTAGCTTGGGGTATTTGAAAGAACTGTGTAACTTTTTTCAACCCAAAAAAGTGTATCGGAAGCTTTATTTTCTATTAATTTTCACGTATAACCAATGCGTTACAAGAGAAGTGTAACTTCCTTAGTTTTCACAGCAGGAAACTCGTTCGCCACTTTTTGGAAGGCTCTCATTTTATCACAACATTTAATGATCCCTAAGCCATTGTAGTGTCAAGGGAAGCTGATTTATTACGCTGTTATAAACTAATATTGCTAAGCAACCATAATGAACTAATAAAGCGAAAAGAAGGCACTACATGGTAAGTACTATTGAGTAGTAGTTACTTGTAAGCAGTAGGTACTGGACGATGCATGCCTCTGATCAACTGATTGGCTTCTAAAGCTGATTTCTATCGTATTTAATTTCTGAAGCTTAAATTTTAAACAGGGCCTGTATGAGACAGGTAGAATAAAATTTCAACGTACGGAACCACCATAATCTGCTGAGGTTCCTAATTTCTATGCTATTCGTCGTATGTAGCTAAAACTTTGAATTGGGCCTATTGACTTTTGAAGTTTGTGACAGAGTTCCCGTCAGAATCCCTGAGAAAGCGCTGCCGTCGCTCCGTTGTTTCCCAACGGGCGTCGCACGCCTCTTCTCGTGTTTTCGAAAGGCTGAGTTTGGCGTTGGATGGGTGATCCAAGAACTGGAAAACTAATCTACTCCGAACATAGCACAGTAATTCTATTAGTAGGAGTGGTATCTCTCTTTCGGGATACTGTCACTCTCCTCTATCTCTTTCGAGGATTTAGGGCCCCATTGCACCTCTGGGGGGCGATCTAAATCCTTGATAAGTTTAATAAAGAAGAAATGACTGTGAAGCGTATTTTTTTGAGTATACACAACGAAACAGCTTGAGCAATGGTAGCCTCAGTGGCCATTTACGGTATCAATGACGACATACCTGCCAGCTCCTTTTTCGTGACCCCTACCACGTCTTAGTCTACTATCCGTGATACGTATCCTCAATAGATACGTACCTACGTAGGATCAGAGCCGGTCCGAGGCGCATGCGAACCATGCGGACACTTGGGGCCCCCGACATCAAATTGAATAAATTGGTTCATTTTTTGTGTTAATTATTGAATGAATTGAATTAATTTACAAATATGTTATTTGGAATTTTTCTGTATCTATACTTCTGTAAGAAAAAGTAGGCTCATTTCATCTGACCACTCATCGGTCACATCGAGTTATTCACTATCTGCTCAACTCATAGGAAACATGTGACCTCAAGGTCATTCGAAAAGAGATACTGGAAATTTCCATATTTAATAACTAGCTTTTATTTTTCAATTTGCCCTTTTTTGGCTTGCAACCCAATATTATAGGTGGGAGGTGGGGGGGAGGGGGGGGGGGGGGGGGGGGTTACCAGCCATTCTGCATGGG
This sequence comes from Adelphocoris suturalis, assembly GCA_030762985.1. Classification (NCBI taxonomy): domain Eukaryota; kingdom Metazoa; phylum Arthropoda; class Insecta; order Hemiptera; family Miridae; genus Adelphocoris; species Adelphocoris suturalis. Next base: position 59,782,020 of record CM061046.1, read on the forward strand.
TAACAAAAATGGCTCGGGCCGGCTCTGTACGTAGGTACTTACTATGAATATTATTTATCTTCAAGTAGGTAAGTATTGCAAATTAATAGCTATGAGTAACTGATTACCTCCTATGACATCCAGTGTGCAATTCGATATCGTTTGGTAAGGGCTAAAAGGTTGACCATCTTCTTCCAATAGTTTATTGACAAATTTTCGAGCATTTGCGTACATTGTATTGGTTTTTCCCTGGAGAATTTTGAAATGAAAAGTCGGAGTCAAGTGTTTCCTGCGCTGGTGCCATTTTTTTCCTGAAATATTCAAATAAATCGACCAAAAATGTAATTATTAAATGTTCAAAACTCCGCTGATTCTTACACAAAGGTTAAGGTTTCACTCTTTGAACATATTCATTATATTCCGAAGTATGTATTCACCTTCCATCAATCATATTATACAGTAATTTTAACTACAAAGTGGGGATCATTATTTGGAACTAGGAACTGTAGTAAGTCCAATAAATCTGCTGAGCTAGAGGTTCATTAAACGTCTGCCAAGTTGGGTGTGGCACATAGCTTCCTCGTTTACCTATCATAAATGTATAGATCATAGAAAAGTTTTAAATGATCTTGAAAAATTCTGTAGCGGAAAAGAGTAAATCAAGAAGTAGCGTGAAATGTCGTAATTGGTCAATTAAGTTTTCGAAGATCCAACAAACCCTTTGATCATTATGGAGGCTGAGATGCTATCATTATACAGGAAATGCCAACGCTCAACAATATTCCCTAAGGTAGATAACTAGCCAAGATCCTAATTAGAAACAAACACTGCTGTACGACATGAATATTGAGTGTAGCGAGCGAATTTGATATATACCTACTTGACTTTGAATGAGCTCACTAAAACTTCTGCGTGATCATATCTAATAGCTCCTTGACTAACTTTGTTACCTCAGCTAGGTATCAAACTTAGGGAATTCGCATCCTACGGATACAGGAAAAGATGTAGCGGTATTATTCCGTATGGCACCGATTGAGGGAATCCGGTATTGCACCGTCGACAAGGAGACAATTGAGGTAGCAGATAGGACTTGAGATGAACAGCTAAATGTTTCAGGTCTTGAACGGAGCTCACGGGGCAGCGTGCTGAGTATTCATAGGAGACACTACCTGAGCAAGCTTCCCTACCTTGAATCAGGTCATTTATATATCGTAGGTACATGTAAGCTTCTTGAAGTAAAATCAATAAGAATCAGGGAGTGGAATGAAGTCCTGGAAAATTTCTTAGTGAAAATTCAATTTTCTTCATGTTTTCTGGTGATTAAATTTATTAGCCCATTTACTAAGCCACCTCCTTCAAAGCCCAATAAGGTTTGCGCACTCCGTCAATTTCAAGGGAAATGCAGTTGGCCATCCTCAGGATTTACATTATTTGCTAGTGCCTACTACAGAGCGATTTATGGCAGAGGACAGACTCTGGGAATTCTGCAAGTATTGTTTGCAGCAATTCTTCCTCTTCGTCATGTTTTTTAGCATTGCGCCCGCCTCGTCGCTGATATGTGGTAAATATGGTTGGCTACATCAAGTGTGGTCCCAGCTCTAATTGTTCTCATAAGCTCATTCGGTCATGTCTTGGAAATATCATATGATAAGGTTACTGAGCGTACCGGGTCAACCACAGCCAAGCCCTCTGTACTAACTGGGAGTGAAAATAGCTCACATTATTTTCCTGTAAGTAAGCCCCCAATCACCTATAATTGCAGTGAGAAGCCCCGACCAGCTACTTAGTTTATCGGTGAAAAATAATACTCATTTACAATTGAACGGACATGAGGAGGCAGATATAACAGTCGAAATAGAGGTCTGAGAATTCAGTTGCGATACAGTCTCCATACATTTATATATATAGTTATATATATATATATATATATATATATATATATATATATAGATTGGTAGGTTTTTTTCGACTGTATTCTATAAAATATTTGAAGTTGGGGGATCTCGAGGTTCAGTCAGTAGTAGATTGGGTTTTCATCTGGCCATATATTCGATTAATTTATTAATCATCATCAGGGCTATACAACACAAGAATATAATATAGAGTAAGTTATAACAGTAGGATATATAATAGGATAGATAGTCACTTAGTGGGATATATAGGTATATCATTGTTACATACCTTAGAATGATGGGGGTTTTCTTTTACTTTCACATAAGTTGAAACTTGTTGGGAACAAACACTTGTTTAAATGCCATTGTGACACTGAATAGAAGTTTCTGCACTGAATAGAAAAACCCAATCTACTACTGACTGAACCTCGAGATCCCCCAACTTCAAATATTATATATATATATATATATATATATATATATATATATATATATATATATATATTAGTTATATCTAATATATATATATATTAGTTACCCTGATGTTGAGATTCAATTCACATGTATACAAGATAAACTTGCAAGAAACTGGCAAACCAGGCAAGTCTCTAGAGAAAATTAAAACCACAGTACCCAGCTCAAAATGAGCGAATCAACTTAGTTTGCAAGTTACTGCCGTATGTAAACTGCCAAGCAAGCGCCTCATTCAACTCATCAGGTTACAAACTGGACACGAGAATATACAGAAAACACTGTATCTGCATGATCATGTATCGGACCAACGCTGTATTCACTACAACGCTTGATGCACTGTATTACTTTTCAAAACTTTGTGGCCCATCGGAATAAAACAAAATGCTTTAGGTTGTTATTATATAGAGGAACCCCTACGATTCCAGGTTTTATCTTAAATTGTCTATGCTTAAATCTTTGATGTTTTTCACTATTTCTTTGAGAACAACTGATTATTTGTAGTTCGAAAATTATCTTTATTTTTTTAAATTAATTAGCTGGGTATTTAATTTTTCTGTGATTGTTTATCAACATAAAACCGCTATTAAATACGAACCTGTACTAAGGAGCAAGCCACCTTGCAGCCATGATTTTAGAAACTCGTATTCGGCACCCTTCTCAATGTGTTTCGAGCTGGATAATATAACCTGAAAAAAATATATATATATATAAATATTTTTTTTTTTTAAATTTATTAACAGGGCGGATTATTATGAAGCTACACCCACTCTATGCCGCCCGTGCTAAACCAAATTCACGCAGATTTGCGTTTGGGCCGGCAAATCCAGACTGTTTTGCCAGTCGTGCTAGTGCCATCATGAGAGATATTGAGGACGCTGCTTGTAATATTGATACTGTTAAACAGCTACTGCACGTAACCGGAGACTGTCTTTTGTTTTAGCAAGTTTAAAAAAAAAAAAGTTTGACAAATTTATTTTTATTAAATTATAACTAGCTATTTCCAAAGGATTTGAAGAACCCTGAGATAAAGGCTTTAAATGTTGTTTCTTTCGTTTTTACAGAGAAACGCAATTTCGTCTTTATTTCATCGTCCCAGAGCAGAACATTATATATATATATATATATATATATATATATATATATATATATATATATATATATATATATATATATATATATATATATATATATATATATATATATATATATATATATATTTTTTTTTTTTTTTTTTTTTAAATAATTCGTTTTAACGCAGAAAAATCCGTCTTGGCAAAAGGCAGGTCAAGTTCGTTGGCCATCCCGATCGCTCCAAAATTTCAGGCTCAAATTTACAATTCATTGGCCCAAATGATGCTTTAAAAAAAGGTTTTCTAAGAAAATACTAGTTTGGGGTCGGTTTCTACGTATTTTTTCATGCTGAATTGAACGGTAACACTCGCAGATCTCTCCAACTTCGTTATAACCGAATTTTACACTTTAACTATGACTAGTTTTTAGTTTATTTGTTATGCTCAATTTTATAGGTTTTTAAGGGTGAAACACACGGAAATTATCTAGAAAATCGAAAAACAACTCAGATAAACGTTATAGGAAATTACATTCTACGTCAAATGAGACCAACGCCAACTCTTAAAATTGTACCTACGATTTTAGGCGAATTTTAGAAGTTTGATCTGTTGAAACTGCTTGATAGAAGCAGGAAGGTGGGCAGGTAGTATGAACGTCGATCCAGAGTTTCAAAGACCAGTTGTAATCAGTAATGAAATAAACCAGGAACATTCAATAAAAACATTTAAACCAATATTTTAAGTTCATACTACCTGCCTACTAACAATTAAATATTATAGTACACACCCGGACCCGTGGAATCTTGACACTCTTATCTGGCCTGGGGGATGTCCCTGGAGTGTGTCTTGGAGTTATTATTCCTGATATCCTGCATCCCACACGAAGACACATTACAAATATTGACAACTCATCCGTTTTTAGCCATTTTTAGTGATATTTTTAGCACATTTTTTGAAATGTGACCATGAATATGAAATATTATCATGCTCGAAAATTGGTGGCCAACACATGATATTTGCCGACTTTTTTCGGTAGGCATCTAGTCTATGCAGTTACACTAATATAGTTACCTACTGTATTATAGAATTCCTTTAATAATTATAGACTGGTCTTCTGCGTAGAAGGTCTTTCCAATACAGAAATAATAAACCTTTGTGTAATAATTTGCTGAGTTTGCGGTAGTTGACTGAATTTTTATTGGTGTAGGTATAGGTAGGTGTATGTATAGGTATAGGTGTAGGTAGGATTATAATTAAATTATGAAATAAGGTAATATAATAGAACCTCAATATCATCAGGGTGGTTGAGAACAACTACGGGTAAGCCGACAAACCAGATGGCGGCTATTCGCTCCCATCCATCGATTACCAGCCACTGTATCCAGTCGAGTGCATCTGGAAATAGTAGAAGGTATTTAATGAATGAAGGTCCCTGCCAATAATCCCTCAGGTGGTAAAATAGTGGTTGGTACCGTGATTTTGTTCTTCCGTTTAAGCCTATAGTTGCTTCCGAGTCTACCTATAGGTAGCGGAAGCATTGTTTTCACTTTCGGGAGAAAAAATGTTTGGTCTCCAAAATCCAAATTTCCACATGCATTTTACGTTTTAGACCATTCTGAATAACTTTGGTTCCAAGTCTGTGTGTCTGTGTGCCTGTGTGTGTCTGTGTGTATGCCTGTCGTGTGTCGTTTTCTATTGATTTCCACGTACAACCTTTACGTTGCTACATATTTTCACGATAATCGTTCGCCACTTTTTGGAATGCTCTCATTTCATCACAACATCTCATAATCCCAAAGCCTCTGTAGAGTCAAGGAAAGCTGATTTATAGCGCTAAGTTACTAACTAATAACGCTTCGTAAACATAATGGCAAAGCATGTGCACGATTTCAATATTTAAGCCGACGGCTTTAAGTAACTAGCAACCGGAGGGTCAAGGGGGGCGGTGCCCCCCTTGCGAGGCCCGAAGGGCCCAGTTTTTCAATAGATTTGGCTTGGATTAATTTGAGATATCTGGGCACTTTTATTCACTATTGTTGAAACAGCTTTTATATATTTTATCGTCAAGTGACGTCCACCTCGTTTATTTCTTTCTTTCAATCCCCTTCTTAGGTTTTCGAGATATTGACGTTTCAAAGGTCAGTTTTGAGATCTGCTATCGATCAATATTTTAGAGACGAGAGAGAAAGGTCTCATTGTTAGTATGAGTGGCCGAATTTTCCCACTGATTCGTTTACCAATACGGTTTATTTTGGGCACATTAGCATCAAAATCAACTATAAAAACTTATCCAAGACTTTTTTGCCACATGAATTTCACCATTAATTCGAGCTTGAGGTGTTTGGGATGTGAGAAACGTAAATTATAATAAATTTTTGACTGTGTTTTGATAGCGTTAATCTCGGTCTTGGTGCGATTACGTATCTTGTGCTGTAATATTTTGGATTAGGCTGTGAATCTATTATTTGTGAATTCTTAGGGAATTGAAAAAGTAAATTTTTGACATACAACTGCCTTATGATAAATAGCCATGCAACATTAAATACATTTACAGATGGCGTCCCAGGTGGTAATCACAACAATATTTTCTTAATGATTTTCAGGACCTAATCTATATTAATAAAATCGTAAGTATGTCTGTCTCTACATTGGTTAGAATCATGAAACTTTGTGTTTCTTTTCCGTTTCATGCTATTTGTAGACGATTAGTACCATTTTCTCAATTTTTCTCTGTCTGTCCGTATGTTTGTCCGCTTTTCACGGTTACAGGGGTCATTGGACAACTGATATGAGTGAGGGGAAATGTCTGTATCAGTCCACCTTATATTATAGGCTATTTAAAGTTTTTACATTTTGAGCAAGAGGTGGTGTTTAGAGGAGGGAGAGGGGGTGAAATGGGGTATCTTGGACACCATTGAACAAACTGGGGATTTGATTGTTGAATATGTTTGGAATACTCTAATTCAAGTCAAAGACTACTTTTTCAAATCTGACCCACAATGGTGGGGAGGGGGTGGGGGAGTTGAAACGTTTTGAACGTCACTGAACCAACTGGTGATCTGAGTTGTCGAATATGTTTGGATAACACTAAAAAACCACAGCCTACTTAGAAATTTTCAATTTTGACCCATAGGGGTGTTTTGGGGGGAGATGGTTTGGAAAGGGGTATCTTTGACATCACTGAACAAACTGGAGGTCTGAATGGACGAATATGTTTAGATTACGTCAACCTCAATCGTAGGCTATTAAAAAAATTTCTAGCCTCAACCAAAGGGAGGTGTTTGTTGTGAGGGTAAAAAAGGGTGGAGGGAAAGGGTGGTTAAATGGAATAATTCGGTCATTGCCGAACGAACTGGTGATCTGATATTCGGACGAATGAAATTGGATTAGACCGAACGTTCTTTGTTTTACCTATCAAGAATATTTTTAATCTGAAATATGGGGGGGATGTTTGTGGAGAGGGAGTGGGGGTTGATCTCAGCGGTTTGGTCCTAATAGGTAATTTATAAGTAAGTAAATTAAGTAAGTACTTTGCGTATGGACTTTTTTGAATCAGATCCATAGGGGTGTCCCAAAATGTGAAGGGTGAGGGGGGGCTTGCGTATATTCAAGTCATTGATTTATATGTGAAGAGCTCGTAAACCCCCCCCCCCCCCCCCCCCCCCCCCCCAAGCTAGTATACCACATTGAAGCGCAGATGTGAGCATACTGTAATAACTAAGTTTCGACGTATCTCTCGAGGGTGTGTGTCTGTTGTTATAAAAAAATGTGCGTAACTGTTAATCTTATCGTGAGTATAGTCAATATGGGACTTCCAATTCAGCTCTTCGTTCAACGATAATTGAAATAATTAATTAATTATTGTAATAGTTACGTAAGAACATATAACTTCTTTATTTTTGTTCTTTCTTGACACAAATACAATAAAATAAAAATGACAAAAGTAATTAAAAAAATGTACTTCCAAAATGAACAGAAGATAATCCCTTAAGCGGGCAAAGCCCAAGTTATGTTGATGTATTAATGATGTTCGAGACGATTTTTTTTTTCTCTCTTTCTCTTTCAAAAGCAATCGGTATTTCTACGAAAACAGCGTACATAATCTCGTAATACGTAATACGTAATCTCGTATGATCGGCAACCTTGACTATATAGTATTAATACATTTCTGGCTACTAGTTTACTTACCTTTATACCTCACAAATGGAAGATAGTGAATGGGGCCTATCAGAGGAACCAAGTGAGGACCGGGCAATTTACGGTGCATCAAAATATTTCGTAGAGAAGGCCTATGGTAGAAGATGCATAGAAGTAAATAGACAACAAACGTAGGCAAAAATATTAACTTTAAAGCAAATGTAAGTAATTCCATGTTTCTTCCACAACAGGCGGGTCGCTACTGTGAATGGGAACCACCTAACTCGGTCTGATAAAAATTAATATCAAACGATAAGAAATCCGACAGGTCTCGTTTCTCAACAAGTTCACTGATAGCTGCAGTTCAATTATCCCTGATTATATTAATTGATACGTGAAGAATCTCATTAAAGAATCGACGAAAATCCACATAATCGCAAGCAAAAGTTCCTGTCATGCAGCATGATCATATGAGCGAATTTTCTTAAATTACTTATTTATAACATGTAAATTGTAATGAAAGTTGATCAAAAAAGTTGCACTCAGTTGAGTGCAAAATTGTTAGAAACTAATTGTACAGAATATATATATATATATATATATATATATATATATATATTATAAATTTGGATATGAGAGGAAGTAGAAAGATATAGGCACAACTTCTGGTAAAAGGGAAAATATGTAGGTACCTCAATATTTCGGCGACTTGCCGTGATCACGAGTAGAAAGTGTCTATATATATATATATATATATATATAATTCTGTGATTCTTGCAGTTTTTACAGATTTTTCAATAAATATTAATGAAATGTTATCATATCTCTCTCTCTCTCTCTCTCTCTCTCTCTCTCTCTCTCTCTCTCTCTCTCTCTCTCTCTCTCTCTCTCTCTCTCTCTCTCTCTCTCTCTCTCTCTCTCTCTCGTCAACGTTATTTCTATAGTTAGGTGTCTCTCTGGTTAGATGTAAGAGTGGACGTGTGCGACCAAATCTTGCCACATTTCATAAATAAAGCGATGATCTCTCTCTCTCTCTCTCTCTCTCTCTCTCTCCTTTTTACCATTTACGAATAATTTATACTACTTTAACAATAAATTAATTACGGCTTTAGTGCCATCAGTGGGAACATGCAACTTGAGACTTCATGTGTCAAGCCCCTGCGTCTCAAAATAACGGCGTACCGCAATACACAGTTGTACTGCACAACAAAATCGGCCACGGCGCTTCTCCAAAACAGCAGTGATGGATGTATTCGTAGATATTTATTCACGCCTTATTTATGTTATATTATACACCATATTTATGTGGTGGTGTGGAGTACACCCAATAAGATAAAAATGAAGATTTCGCTGTCTAGATGAATCACGTAAACTCTAAGTGTGCCACAGCCATTAAACAACCTCCCCCCATTAACCCCCTCCACCGACAGTAAATGTCCATCATAATACTTCCTGCATGAAATGTGAAACTCCTGACATATTTTTCTAAATCGGACGAGAGTTGTTAAAACACCATGAATTATCAGTATTACCTACCCCTCCATTCACCCCCTCCCAAGATGAAATTCGGAACTCCTGACATACGTTCCAAAACTATTTCGAATTCGTAATAAAAAATGAAAATCACGAAAATCGGTCGAGATTTGTAGCTTGGCCAGCGCTTGAAAGAATCGGTAATTATCCCCTACACCCCCAACCACGACTGCAAATCCGAAATCCCCAAGGTTTGCTGCACAGCTAGACTAAAATTGGGATCGGACAAATGAGATCGGATGCTGTTAAAAAAAGAGCAAAGTTAAACAAATGAGAACAGATAGTTGTAGAGTCCAATGTTCTTCTTCAATAAATTTTCGAAATGATTAATCACGATTTGGGCCTTCCTAGAATATACGTGGCTGCCATGAAAACCTCCATCAATTCCACAATACACTCATCATCGGAAATACCTTCTGGTCTGTACTAACTTTCCTCTATAATAACACACACCTTAAAATAATTAAGTCATCACTTTTCCTTGTAGATGTCAAAGACCTCAGATCAATCGAACAAAGTTCACATTATATCTCATGATTAGTTACCTACTAGAGATAGGATGCACCCTGTGTTTTTTTTTTTTTTTTTTTTTTTTTTTTTTTTTTTTTTTTTTTTTTTTTTTTTTTTTTCAAACACTGAGAAATACCAGCGATATCAAGCTCCAACTTGAGCCAAAACAGAATGAAATGTGAGCATTTTTCTAAAACAGAAATAGCCCCTCCTACTTTTTTCTCACAATTTTTTTGATATCGAAATGAAACTTGGAGAGCATTTATGGGGTGCCTGAAACTAAGTTTTAAGCAAATAAAAAACAGAAGAAAAAAAATCCAAAATTTTTTTGGACTACTCTTGGGAAGGTACTTGAAATGTAATGAAAACGACGAAGTACCATTTCCCTAGCAACGACTCGGTTGTAAGCGGAAATCATCAGAAACTACAACGATTTCATAATTTCTCCCTTGAGAGGGAAAAACATTAAATCATGTTTAATGTTTTTCCCTCGCAAGGGAGAAATTAGATATAGATTTTTAAGGTCAAGAAAAAAGAAAAGATTCTAATTAACCAAAACAATTTATTATATTTATATACATTTTTATTTTACCATTAGATATTTCCGATGGGACTCATACCAAAGTACGCTTGCATACGAGTCTGCAACACATTGGGACATTTTATGTCTTTAGTTGCAGACTCGTATGCAAGCTCTAAGAGCCACTCAGCTGATCCGGACCCTGGGCATCGTCCAGTAAATGTCCTAAAGAGGCTACATACGAAATTACAGCTTCCTAGAGTGTAAAGCATAGAAATTAGCTCTAAGAGCCACTCATCTGATCCGGACCCTGGGCATCGTCAATTAAATGTCCTAAAGAGGCTACATACGAAATTACAGCTTCCTAGAGCGTAAAGCATAGAAATTAGCTCTAAGAGCCACTAATCTGATCCGGACCCTGGGCATCGTCAAGTAAATGTCCTAAAGAGGCTACATACGAAATTACAGCTTCCTAGAGTGTAAAGCATAGAAATTAGCTCTAAGAGCCACTCATCTGATCCGGACCCTGGGCATCGTCAAGTAAATGTCCTAAAGAGGCTACATACGAAATTACAGCTTCCTAGAGTGTAAAGCATAGAAATTAGCTCTAAGAGCCACTCATCTGATCCGGACCCTGGGCATCGTCAAGTAAATGTCCTAAAGAGGCTACATACGAAATTACAGCTTCCTAGAGTGTAAAGCATAGAAATTAGCTCTAAGAGCCACTCATCTGATCCGGACCCTGGGCATCGTCAAGTAACTGTCCTAAAGAGGCTACATACGAAATTACAGCTTCCTAGAGTGTAAAGCATAAAAAATAGCTTTAAGAGCCACTCATCTGATCCGGACCCTGGGCATCGTCAAGTAAATATCCTAAAGAGGCTACAAGCGAAATTACAGCTTGCTAGAGTGTAAAGCATAAAAAATAGCTTTAAGAGCCACTCATCTGATCCGGACCCTGGGCATCGTCAAGTATATCTCCCAAAGAGGTTACACACGAAATTACAGCTTCCTAGAGCGTAATGCATAGAAATTAGCTTTAAGAGCCACTCATCTGATCCGGACCCTGGGCATCGTCAAGTAAATGTCCTAAAGAGGCTACAAGCGAAATTACAGCTTGCTAGAGTGTAAAGCATAAAAAATAGCTTTAAGAGCCACTCATCTGATCCGGACCCTGGGCATCGTCAAGTAAATGTCCCAAAGAGGTTACACACAAAATTACAGCTTCCTAGAGCGTAATGCATAGAAATTAGCTTTAAGAGCCACTCATCTGATCCGGACCCTGGGCATCGTCAAGTAAATGTCCTAAAGAGGCTACATACGAAATTACAGCTTCCTAGAGTGTAAAGCATAAAAAATAGCTTTAAGAGCCACTCATCTGATCCGGACCCTGGGCATCGTCAAGTAAATGTCCTAAAGAGGCTACATACGAAATTACAGCTTCCTAGAGTGTAAAGCATAAAAAATAGCTTTAAGAGCCACTCATCTGATCCGGACCCTGGGCATCGTCAAGTAAATGTCCTGAAGAGGCTACATACAAAATTACAGATTCCTAGAGTGTAAAGTATAGAAATTACCTATTAAAATGATTTAACCACCGCTTCACAAATCAAACCGTTCTCGCAATATTCGGATCACCTGCTATGAATCAAATCATCGAAACACCAACTCAATGAAATCATCAGAAATTAACAAGCGGTTGCAATCATGTTCACAATATCAATTATTGAGAATGATCACCTGAGTGTACACAATTATTCAAATAACCATGCTCATAACTCAGCTTGTTGGCCACGCACTTCGCAGTAGTTAACATAATATGGTTGGATAAATCGAGAGCTTTCGAACGAATGGTCAACGAATTTTGTGGGATGAAAAACGACGAAGTACCATTTCTCTAGCAACGACTCGGTTGTAAGCGGAAATCATCAGAAAAAAAACGTTGCAGATTTGCGTGTCGTGTCGGAATTCACAGAACGACCCCCAGCCCTAAAACATTAAACATGTTAAAATAATTTTTCCATTTATTGCCGAGTGACGCTACACTTCAAAGAATTTTTAGTGGTGAACACGATGGTGAAGCCAGAATCGCGATATCTTTTTCCGTTGTCAGAGTAGAGCTGATAACCTGAAGATGCGCGATTCATTCAGTTTTGGCTCAAGTCGGAGCTTGATATCGCTGGTATTTCTCAGTGTATGAGATGAAACAAAAACAGTTCCAGTCATGCAGCATGATCGTATGAGCGAATTTTCGTAGATTACCGTATTGTAGAATCGTTTTGAAATTTGAGCTTTTTGAGTGCAATGAAATAGTTTTTACTATTAGTTTGAAGGCAAAACGGTATTTTAAATAATAATATGCTATTCCAAAAGAGGTTTTTAATTTTTAGTTTTTTTTGTGTGCAGTATTTATTGATTTTTTAGCAAATTTTAATTAATATTAGGTACTTTTCGGTATATTTTTTGTACATAAATTTTTGAATGTTCTATTTTATAGTTACTAAAATTTATTTGAGCGAAAATCTTTTATTAGCCGTTTTTAGTGATTTTTTAGCACATTTTTTTTATATTTGACCAATTTAATGAGGTCATAAAGTGCTGGCCAACAAACTCATCCTTTCGGTTCTAATCATCAGATATAATGTGAACTTTTTAGGAAGTCCCTCTGAAGCTACGCTTCGTCATTAGAAGGACGACCTAGTGGAAGTGATCCAGGTGGTGTGGGGTAACCCAAACATGAGAAGAAAAAACAAAAAAAACCATATAAAAATCCTTTTCAGATGATTCTAAGATCGAATCCGTAAAAAAACCATAGGTATGTTTCTGTCAGTGTGGGTGTGTGTGAGAGACTAATTGTGTGCCACAATTCTCAGCCGATTTTTGAGATTCTTTCTTTGTTCGATCCCAATTTTAGTCTAGTTGTGCAGCAATCCCTGGAAATGTTGAATTTTATCATGGAAGAGAGGGAATGGAGGGGGTAAAGCAGTAAAAAACGTGGTTTTATTTTTTTCGACAAATTTTGTTGACACTGCCCAGGCTAAAATTCTCAACTGATTTTCGATTGGTCGATTCCAATTTTCGCCTAATTGTGCTAAAAACCTTCGGAATTTCGGATTTTCTGTTGGGGTGGGAAGGGGGGGAATGATGATCAATTCTTAGTAGCACTGCCCCAACCTATCTCGACCGATTTTCATGATTCTTATTTTGTTCAACTATGAATTAGGTCTAGTTATGGAACGTCTAACAGGAGCTTCAATTTTCATTATGGAACGGGGTTAAAGGGGGGGGGGGAAGGGATAGTGATAAATGATGATGTTTTAACTATTCTCGTCTGATTTTTGTGATTCTGTCTTTGTTCAACAATGAATTCGGTCTACTTTTGGAACGTATAATAGCACTTTTAAATTTCATTATGGAAAGGGCTGAATGGAGGGGGTAATAGTGATAAATTGTGATGTTTTAACCAATCCCGTCAGATTTTAATGATTCATTTTTTCTGATTCGAATTTTCTTCTTGTTTTGGAAAATATGTCAGGAGCTTAAAATTTCATGATGGAAGGAGAAAAATGGAGGGGGTAATAGCGATAAGTCGTGATATTTTTAGTATAATCATCTGCTTCCCATGACAGTTTTTATTATTTGTTCGATCCAGATTATAGTCCAGTTATGCAAGCTTGGAAGTTTCAAATTTATTGTAGGTGGAGGGGTGAATTGGTGATGGGGGGGTAATTTCGAGAATCGTGTTTTCTCTGTTTGCCTCTTATTTTTATTCTTACCAAAATTATATACAATCCATCTGGCATGAGCATGGCAAGCTGAGGTCACCACTGGTCTGCGCGGTTTCCTCAGGACTTGTGCCCGGTGGGCCTATTCGTAACCCTACTCCCAAGGAGGGACCGAATAGTGGTCAACAGAGTTGCCACTGGCCATCCCCGTCTTACTCACAGACACCTGCTTAGAACAGGAGCTCGAGATATTGGGTATGGAATGTGTGGAGGTGATCTGTCCATCCACCACCTCCTGGAGGACTGCCCAGCCCTTATGGACCTCAGAGTCCAGCAACGGCCCCCTCAGTAGGTTGACGTTTTATCTGAACCAGACAAGGTCCAGTCCCTGTTCTCGTACCTGAGCGCCGCTGAGCTGTACTACGAACTGTGATATCTGATCTATGATACATTTTTTTACAATCTAGTTATAGTTTTATTTCACTTTGGCGATTATATTTATATAGTAACATATATTTAGTTATTAGCCTATTCTAGATCTAGTCTAAGTTGTATTATTTTATTTTTATTTTTTATCCGCTCTAGGGGTTAAACAGTGGTCATCACTGTTCCCCTTATTTTGTCCTCCTCCGATTTGCCAGTGGAGTCCGTGATGGCACTCCATTTGGTGGTGGAGGGTAGCATGGTCCCTCCTTACCTCCTTAGAATCGTGCCACTTACAGTGTCCCTTTGGACGCCTTGTTCAATGCCGCTAATGACCCTTATGGTTGAGGTGCGGCTTAAACCACTAAATAAATAAAAATATATATATATATATATATATATATATATATATATATATATATATATATATATATATATATATATATATATATGGTATATATAATCCATTCATTGGGACGCCCTTGTAATCTGTCATGTATGTATCTTTCACGACCCATGATGGAGGTACAATATCAACACTGATTCGGGCCTTGTTGGTGAGTGGGCTAGATCAAATTGAATCCTTTTAAATCCTGGGAAGACCCAGTGCACTGTTTATTACAAAACGCCTATACGTACTGATCCTATCCCACCGATTCTGGTGGTGGGGTGGTTATTCCCTATTCTTTTTCTGTTGTTGACCTTGATGTGAAATTAAACTCAACCCTGTCATCAGAGGCACATTCTCGTTGTCTGTAATAGGGTTCATGGAGCACTACTCCCTGAAACGTATGGCGTTACCCCATCCAATCTGAACAGAAACCTAGTTGTTGCTCTAGGTATCCCTATTCTCCTCTACTGTTCTCCTATTCTCCTTCGACTCTATACACATTTAATCTTGACTGTGTCTCAAGGCGAAAATTAGAGGTTGCGTTCAATTCGTGTAATCGGTACGCTTTTGAATTAAAACAGAAGGGACCATATATCTGAGCTCAAACATTTTTAGATTTGGACTTATTTAATAAGGTACCTACTTTAAGTTGCAGCAGTTACTAACTGTTCATAAGATTATGAGTAATGTTTTGCCTGGACTACCTTAGAGGCATGTTTGTTGGTTCTTTTTCTCAAAGATCAGAGACCATTCGTATCCCAGGCCACGCTACCAGAGCTTTTGGTCAGTCGTGGGTGCGAGAATATGGAACTCTGCCTGTCCGCGTTCGCTCTCACTCTCAAATTTAAGAACTCGTGTAAGAAATTCGTATCCACCTTAAAATCCTTCCTCTACTTAACTACTTTTTTTCTTCATAATTCCATTTTCCTTTATATTTACCTGTACATTATCTTTTGAAATTAGTTTTTTTCTCTCTTTCTATTCAGATCTCGTGCGGCTGTAATTATTATAGCTAGGTACCTACCTACTAAGTTGTTGCTTGTACATAATAGAAAACAATACCTATTTCTTCGTACTATAAAGCTTATTTGATTTGATTTGACAATAGGTTTGCTCACAGACCTTAGAAACAAGCTCTTTTTTCAACTCATTACCTAGTGTTCGATTTCGTACTCAATCTTTTTGAATCATACAAATACAATCGTATTTGTTCTTTAACTACCTAATTATATGTACCTACATGTTTACTTATGTAAGAATAAGATAGGAAGCAATACTGCCCATCCAAATTGGCAACTTAACAAAAACTTAGATGAAGGAAAATGCTGTATCTTCCTTTAGGCGGTCTTCCAGGATTCCGGCTCCAGGCCTGGATAAAGCCATAGGGACACCTGCTACCTATCGGATTCTTCTGGAACTATAACACGAATTCAACCTCCCCCCTGCAATTATACCGTTAGTTCATAGTTTATCCAGCAGAAGACCCGTCCACGCACTGTTGTCACGCACACGCACCACGCACCCCCTCCACCGCCCCTCTTCATCTACCTACTCACCCCTCCACTTCCCCTCATCATCAATCCAATCATCGTCCAAGAGGGGAATCTTTTCTCCGCTTTCAACTTTTCCCCCCCCACTCCTCGGCTCCATCCACTTCCCCTCCGCGACAATTCAACAGATCTCCCAGTCTCCGAGCACCAGCCAGTCCTCTCGCGTCCTCACGCTCGTTCTCTCCTATCGATTCTCATCTCTTTGCCCCCCTTTTTACTCCATTGTTTACATTCTGTTCTGTTTACGTTTTTTCCCGCTCCGGTGGTTCGCAAACGGGCGATTCGGTGTGTGCATTGGTTAAGTGATCCACGTCAACTTTTGGATTAATATCAACACGTTCGAAGCTACCACATGTAAGTACATAATAATCAATCATATCTGCACGATAAATTTCTCCCAATAAGGACTCTTTACCAGGACTTCTGGTTCTCCACAGAATGTAACGCTTGTTCTACTTCTATATCCTACTTTCCTGAAAAAAATATAAAGACTAACTGGATGATGACGCTTCTATTGTTTTGATATTAACATCAACCCTTGACCTTCGAAGGATCTTCCTTGGCAACTCGATTCGTCTTCTCCTGTTGGTAGGTGTGCAGGTAGGTTATGCAACCATAAAATAATACTACTTACCTACCGATTGATCTGTTTAGGTACATACTCAACTTATACTGTCAACGTTCTATTAGTCCTGCTACTTATTATTACTGTAGTAATATATTCAATAGTTTCAACGAAGTATGGTCGAGTTACAAACCTTCGCCCAAACAT
This sequence comes from Adelphocoris suturalis, assembly GCA_030762985.1. NCBI lineage: Eukaryota > Metazoa > Arthropoda > Insecta > Hemiptera > Miridae > Adelphocoris > Adelphocoris suturalis. The sequence goes on from CM061046.1 coordinate 59,798,996, forward strand.
TCAAAGTCTATTCCACCCCTCCCCCCTCAATAATTGCGCTTCATGCGCTTTACCAGTTTATTTACCTACAATAATATAACATAATATCATGGTTTGATAACGTTTATATTGGTGTCCAAAAACATGCAGCTATTTGGGTGAAATGATACATCAATCTCGTAATCTTGAAAATTTTAGGCCTAAATTATTTGAATGTGTGCTGCGCCAGTGAAATTGTAAATGAATCACAAATTACGGTCGAAAATGATATTTTCAAAATGGACTTCGGACAATATTTCTTCAGGAGTCAATTTTTTTTACCAGACTTTACAAACAAGGCCTTTCTGTCCTCCCAAACGTTTCTCGCCATGAATTGGGGCTTCTTCCGGGAGACGAAATTCTGATTTTTTAAAATTAAGAGGTACTATTTTTTGGTTTATTATTTTCAATAATGAACCTTTGTAATCGACCAAGAAAAAAATTTTAACCCTCCTCAAAATTTATTGGTTTACGTTTGAAGATACGTAAAATCCAAAAATCGTCAAAGGTTTGTTATTTCAGTAGGTACCTATTAGATAGCCCTTCTGTTCAGATTATTGGTCTATAATTATTATTAAGCCCCATCATATCTAGTAAATGATCAAAACTTGGCGCATCGTGCCTCCCAAAAGCGTCCACACCTTTATAGCTCAGGACCCCAACATTTTACGGTTTATTGTAAACTGTGAATGTTGAAATATTTTCTAAAAATGTCAAAACCAATAACTTAGTAAAACGGCAGGTGGAAAAGAAAAGAAATTAGCCACAGAGGCTCTTTCAGTCATTCAGTGATCCTCCGAACCTCGTAATATTTATATTGTTTTTGAGGTGTCCCGAACGAGCTCCATAAAATTCAGCAACGTGAGTCGATTAGGAAAGAAATTATCCTTAGAGGTTCCGAAGCTGATCAGAATAATACGAGAACAGAACTGAGAATATGAGATATATACCTAAAATAAGCAGGTGACTCAAAGAGTAACGCCGAGACCACCGAGAAGTTTCAAAGTTTTTTTTTCAAACGACGATTAGGAAAACTTTTTTTTAAATCGTAAGCGGTTCAAATGTAATGTCATCCGCCTGATGGTGATTGTTGATTATGGACGCTGGGGTCTGATGATAGATAGTTTAATGCTGATTTCAAAAGTGTGGAGAACATCTCAAAAATTGAAGATAAAAATAGTAAGAAAGTGTTGGTAATGTCAGAAAAATCGGCGATTTTCTGTATTTCGCAAAAAGTGGAATAACTCAGAAACGAAGTCCCAAAAAGAAAATTTCAAGGAGGCATTTTCTGTTCCAAATTCAACCTAGAATCGGAAAAATCAATAAAAAAGGGGGGTCAAGAGGAAACTGTAAGTTTCAATCAATGATTTGAGACATGGACAAATAAAAATCGAACCTCCGCAAAAAGTGGAATAACTCAGAAACAAAGCCCCAAAAAGAAAATTTCAACGAGGCATTTTCTGTTCCAAATTCATCCGTAAGTTTCGATCAATGATTTGAGATCCTAAAACACGGAAAAATAAAAATCGGAATTCCGCATCGTGAAGCTGAGTTGAAATACTATAAAAAAGGTCCAGTTCAATTTTTCGATAGCTCGTACCGTAAGGCTGTAATTTCCCGATGGGCCCGTTTAGATGGGACACCCTGAATATATACATAATATATATATATGAACGATATGCTGAGAAATGTACTTAAATTTCATTGATATTTGCTGAAAAAATCGATAAAACTGCAAAAAAAGCTATTAGTCCAAAATCTTTTTCTAATCGCAGCACTTTACTACGTTAATGTATTTGAACATGTATGTTCCTTACATTCGAGTATGCTTTACAAAAAATAATTATTGAAACATTTGTAGTGTAAACATGATTTACGTAGTGTTTTCGGTGTAAGAGTACAGAATTTAGAAATTGATCGTGGTTTCCAGTTACATGATTTACTCACAATTAATGTTAATCTATTGAGTATTACAGCGTTAGTAGACATTTCAAATATTTTATAAATCACGAATTAATATAACATTCATTATTAATTCTGCTTAGGTATTCACTTTACCTTGTAAAAATTGGAAACAACAATAAAATAAAACTCCCAATGTACTTAATAAATAATTTCAAAAACATTCAAGCAGTTAACATAGGCAGTACCAGTATATCTAAGCGAGTTAATCCTTCAGTCAAAAAAACATAAAATTCTCAGTTTGCAAACTTCACTTAAGAAGAAATATAGCCTTTTTAAGTCGAATTCACTTAGTACTGATACAAAATTTATCAAGTTTCCGGTACCCTTCACCAAGTCCAAGGTAATCTTTTTCTGAGCCAGTTATACAAAGGACACTCAAATAGAACATGAAATGAGTTTTCAAGAAGACCCGTGTCACAGGCTTTACATACAGTATACGAGTTGATTGCCATAAAATTGTTAGTTAACAATTTCTTTGCACACAAAGTGCAGACCTCAATTTCAAAACAGTATAATTACGAAAATTCGCTCGTACTATCATGCAGCATGACCGGAACTTTTAAATGTTTCTACCTATGTTAAAAAGAGTTGATGTCTCGCTTCCGGGAAACGACCATGAATCACTGAAATCTGACTGTAGCGATCTGAAACGGTCACGTGATTCATCCTCGCGGGAAAATCTGCCATCTGGCTTAGTTCCCATAATACTTGAGTTATCTTCTTCATTACCCGATCAAATCAAAAATCGTTTCCGCTTTTCGACATTTCCATGTCTTTACTAAGGCCCATCTCGGCGGGAAATTATTACAATTTAGACCCCTAGGTGATGTATCTAAAAAGAAAAAAAAATAAATAAATAATGCATCACAACGTTACGTTATGATGTGAAGTCGGTACTTCAATAATTGTAACAAAAATATAGTATAGGTTTTTTTTCTCCTTTCAATCTCCCATGGAACGAAAAACGCGAGAGAACAAATATCGACAATGTACACAAACTAGATTATGAGGATGTATAAGGATTAACAGGGGTAATTCTGGCTAATTCATCTATTGATATTATTTCACATGATACGAGTACTTATAGTTCATCCATATACTCAGTTCGCCCATACCTTTTTATAAATTATAATTATTTTTTTTCCAAAGGCCCCATTTCAAATTTCCGAACTATAGATCGATTATTACAGAAATTAGCCTCATAATTCCCTCAGATGATCTGTGCACCTCAGTACTTTGTAATTGTATTCTAGAAGTCCCAGAGGAGATCCATTTCAAGTTTCAGCGCCATATTAAGATCGATTAGGAAAGAAATTAGCCTCAGCGGTTGGTCACCTCCACCTTGTAATATTGTATTCTCGATGTACCTAACGAGCTCCATTTCTACCCTCAGCTGATCAGTGGGTCCTGATACACTGTAATTGTATTCTAGGTGTCCCAAAGGAACTCCTTTTCTACCCTCAGCTGATCAGTGCGTTTCCATTATTTGTAATTGTATTACAATTACCGCAGGTCAGTTAGGAAAGAATTCGCGTAATCGTAACGCGATTTCGTAAGCAATACTGTTACTTAGCGGAAGTTAGTGAAAAAAGGTTGTCTATTTCCACGAAAAATAGAGATTTAAATCGATTTCGACGGTTTGGCCTTCATCAGTAACAAACAATAACTGAAGACACATTAGAAAGGACACAGCCTTTATTGTCACAGGTGAAGGGAGATTGACTCCCATTGGTCAAGAAAGGAAAGGGGGCAGGAGGTACAACCATTCAAGTGCAAGCAAAATGAAGGGGGATTATAGCTAATCAGATGAAGTGAAAGGAGGAAAAATAACAATATGGCTTCAACAGTATGAAGGGATAATTCCAAACTTTATAGAAATGGACCTATCAGTGGTGAGATGTATTGAGGTATATCCTCATTTAAATATTTACCAGATCTGTCACTTTTGATCATTTCGAATTTTTCAAGTACATTCAACATACCTCCCTTGGGACAAAAATTAATAAATTCTACAAACTGTCTATCTGTCATATCAAAATTGTAACTATGATTGGATTCCTTAAGATGTTCCGCAAATGTAGACCTACCCTTATTTTCCCTGAAATCCTCCTGATGCTCGTCTGTTCTTTCCCTTAATTGTTTGACCTCAATACACAATTGTATTCATAACCACAAGAACATTTTAATTTATAAACCCCACTTTTATCCTGAACATTGATTTTGTCCAGATCCTAGTAATACTTTAAGACTTCTAGTTTTAAAAACCTACTTTGTAACCTCTCAATGATAGAATTTTGCCGATTTCATCAAACATTTTCCCATAATAAGGTATATTTATCCATTGTTTTCTTCTAAATTGACATCTTTCCTAGCCAGATTGGAAACTTTTTCGCAACTCTTTTCCTAATAACCTTATCCCATATGGTATCAACGAAATCTCCTCCATATCTGTTACTAGCCGCTATGCTTTTGATAATGGATTTTTCTTTTGATAAATTTTGTTCACTCATTGAATAGATAGTACTCGGTTGATCGTACTATGGCAGGCTGCATGCTTATGAACTAAATGGTGATTTGAAGTACTATGTGTATCTTTTCTATATATTGAAAAATCATGCTTTTTCGTTTACCAAAGAAATGGACAAATCTAAAAAACTGAGTTTATTCCCGCCGAATTCGAGGGTAAATTTGATAAAGGGATCTAATTTATTGATTTTTTTCGTGAAAAGAATTTAGTTGTCTTTTGTGCCTTTCCATAGAATGATAATATCATCGACATGTCTATACCAATAGAGAAGATTATTTGTTGCTCAAGATAACCCATGTAAATATCTGCAAGCATAGGAAATAACGGAGAAACCTTAGCAACCCCTGGCTGTGTATAACATTTCCCCTCAAATAAAAAGTAATTTTGATCAAATTTACAATCATCAAATTAGACAATTCTTCTTTTTCGAAAATATTAAGTTTAGTGGCGTGGATCAGCCTGCACACCACATCTTTGCATCTAGCTACATCGGTATTGGTGAACAGACTAACCACGTCAAAAGATGCAAGTTTAGCACTTGGAATGTCCTTAATTTTGGAAACCAAATTATATGAATTTAGTTAGCAAAATATTGCATTTTTTAGCCAATTTGTAAGCAGGAGCACCAATATAAGACACCACCCGTCTCATCGGCACTCCTTTCTTATGAATTTAAGGGAGACAAGATAACCTAGGAGCATGAGGGTTAATTTCTACAAAACTTGGAATGTACATATTTTTTAGTAAACTATCTTCTTATTGGTTAATCACTTTTCGAATTAGTCTTTGAAATTTTGAAGTTGGGTCAGATAAATTTGAACAATTATCATCTTCTAGAAAGTTTGCTGGTTTTCGAAACATAATCTTGCTTATTTAAAATGACTAACTTCCGTTTCCTAACACTAACTTCCGTTTTGGAATAGGTTTCCACAACTTCGTCGCGAGTGATTTAGTTCGTAATTGTTACATTTCGCAACCCACAGGGTGGCCCCCAACTGGAAAAGTCAGGGAAAACCTGGAATTGTCAGGAAATTCTTTGCGTCGGGAAAATATCAGGGAATTTTGCTAAAACCATCAAATGTCAGGGAATTTTTAAAATGAAAACTTGGTGTAATAATTTAAAGCGTTTTTAGGTATGTTATAACTCCTAAACAATCCAACTTCAATAGCGCACTTTATCATACTACATATTATTTCATAGGTGAGTTATGCGAATGACAAAAATAATTATCGAGTGGTGGTTAAATTGTTCAAAGAGTTAGAGAGGATATGCCTTTGGCTCCTCTGTCTACTACGAGTACATCACCTAGTAGTAAACCACATATAAGAAATGAACAACAGAGTATTGAACTAGGAGCTAACAGCAGAGTAATGGATTCATGCAGTGACAGTCCCAACAACATGTTTGAATAGGTATATAAGCTACGACTTCTCAGGAGGGTTAAGGTGAGGGGAATTGGCCTATTGAAATGTGGAGTCTTGTATAATAACTTACGGCTTAACAACGAATGATTTTTGTGGGACGGAAAATCAGGAAGTTATACTCTCTAACAACAATTTAGTTGCAGGTGAAAATAAGCGTGACATTGTTTGCTGTTGGACAAAAATGTGGAATTACCCTCAGAGCTAAGAAATATCCATGTCATATATATTAATTGCTATGCAATTCTTAGGCCGACCCCCAATAATTTTTTTTGTAACGTCCCAAACGAAATTAAAGATGATTTTCACGTACAACCGAGTAGTTGCTATAGATTGTGTCACAATTTCAGTGTTTTTCACGTACAACCCAGCCGTTGTTAGGGGAATGAAACTTCCGCAGTTTTCATCGCACAAAAATCGTTCGCCACTCGTTGGAAAGCGCTTGATTTATGTGATAAATGTTCACATTTCAAGCTACCAATTTCCCTCTCCTTACGTACCTGGCTACATTCCAAAACTAAGTTGATTCAGGCTAAGAATTGCATAGCAAATTATCCTCGTTTTCTACGCAGTGAAAAAGAGAAAAGATCCGGCGAGGCGCGAAGCGCCGAGTATAGATCAGGGGGTCCAGGGGGGCTAAGCCCCCCGGCGAGGCGCGAAGCTCCGAGTATATATATATATATATATATATGTATATATATATATATATATATATATATATATATATACATATATATATATATGCATGTATTTTTTTCTTCATTTTAAATTAATACAATTTGAGCTTCAGCGTATCGCTTCAGATTACAAATTGAGAGACCGTAAAATATTATATAAAAAGTCATCTAGCATTCTAAATAATCGTCTGCTATTTAAAAAATGATTTTGTATTTCTAGCTTTTTCCGAAGTTTTTATTGATTTTTGTGCACATAATAATGAAATTTAACGTCAGTTTTCAGTACGATTTCGTGCATACATTTTTGAATATTATAATTTAGGTATATTTGATAAACTTTATTTGATTAATATTCCGCTAAAATGTAAAGTTAATGATTTTTAACCGAATTTGCCATTTGGTGCTTCTTACTAAGTTTTTAAGGTTTTTAGTTACCTTAAGTAGGTAGGTACTCAAAAGCTCAAAACCATTCCTTTCTTGGGAGTCAATGTTTAACTGCGATTTTTAAACTATTGGTAATACATTCTTTCACAAATGCAATTACTTTAAAAATTGTATCTTTTTTCCCATGCTTCACCTTCATTATTACCACCAGTATGCTGGAGTAGGTTGGTTTTCTTTCTCTCTTAAATTGTTTTAAATGGTTAATTTCTCTCTTTAAAATTACGAGAAAAAAATATTTGACTGCTATTTTTTGTCAGGGAAGTGTCGGGAAATTTAAAATTTCCATTTGGGGCCACCCTGAACCCAGTTTTGCATCACAATTTCTATGAAAGGTCGAGGCATTGCCATCAGTGAATTGTGATATTTCTGGCATCGGAGCATCGACTCAACTTGAGCGGAGCTGCCAGAGGATGTCAGGAAGGGATGGAAAAATCAACTGTTTGGCGGCTGAAAGTGGAACTGAGGGAATGAGGTGCGATGTTTGAAAGGGATCCGAAAGGAGGGTGAGGCGAGGGGCCTAACGGGACACCTGGACCTCCAACCACAGCGCAGGTATCGAGCCAGAAGGGCAACCCTGGGCTTGGCTTAATAAAGTTTGATCGCGGGTAAAAAAGGAAGTCGCGGAAACCGAAAATGAAAGTCCCACTTCCCCGTTATCCCTGTTTGAAGAGCCGTTGTGCACCGAACGGGCTTGAACCCTTTTCGTCTCATCACTACCTGGAGCCTATTACATGAAATAAAAAGTTACAAGTTAACAAGTACAGGTACTTGTAATGCACGGTAAACTAGTGTTTCACCAAAACAAAGAGTACAAGTGTAGAAAAGTTACACTTGTAAAAGCTAAGTTTACAAGTGTAGCAGAAAAGATAAATGGCGTGTGGGGACAAACGAAATGAACAACGTCAAGCGGGATGCCGAAATTGAAGGTTTTTCTGCGAATCATAATTTAAAAACGGTTTTGAGTACACGATAGGATGTTTATTGTACATGACTAGGTGCAATGGTTGGAAGACAGACAAATTATAAACTGAAAAGTGGAGAGTGTGTATTTGATTTCAACTTATTCTGTTTCTCCTTCATTCAGCGGAAATGATTAATCAGTTCATCAAGTCTTAGTGCTTCTAGGTTAGGAATGCCATTTGTAACTTCGAGATGATCTCCGAACTTCCCTTTGTTCTTCAATGAGGGGAGATCCTCAATACCCGATTAGGAAAAATTGCACAGAGTCAAGCACCATTTGAATCTTTCAAGGGTCTCGGAAGACATCCTAAATCTCTCGTTAAACTCAAAAATACCCACGAAATGAGCGTTTATTCGTGGCCGAAAAAATCTTTGGCTTCTTCTACGCTGAATGCTTCTTTCTTGTCTGTATTCTTCAGCAGACGATGATTCCCACATATTAAACACCGACAAATTGTCAACTCACAATGCTGTAAAATAACAAGTTTACAGGTGAACGGACGTAGGTTAAAAATCGGCTATTTCTTACAACTTAAAACAGTGACTTGTTCAAAATGATGGGAAACACTTGTAATTTGACCAAATTTGCCTGTACACTAGTTAATATTCACAGTGCATTACAAGTCTACACTTGTACCTTTATGAAACGGTTGCACACTCATTTTTTACAACTTGTACTTGAAATCGGCTTGTAACTTGTCACTTGTTGCTTAATGAAATAGGCGTCGAAGAACTTGGCGTCGCGAAAAAAGAGCACAGACAACCCTTTTGGAGGTACAAAAGGAATCCAGTCCCTACCTTCAGAGATACAATGAATATTAGCGCACAGAAAATAAAATTTGAATTAATTAGTTTAGTTTAGCTTTGGTCAAGCTAAAGATTAAATACTAAAAAGTGTTTAATTATTTTGGCGTGTTAAAAATGTTAAAATCAGCATGAGCTTAGCTTTGTCAATGGTAATTTTTTAACCTCAGCTATATATTGCGTGATGACTCACCTCCACTCAGCTCCAAGTATTCATTTTCTGGTAATGTAGCTAAACTCTAAACTGTCACATTGGCCCTTATGAGCTTTTTTCGCACAATCGAAGAACTTACCTCATCCAAATTTGCAGCATATCACATCTCATGATCCTCTCCGTCCTTATCAGTATGATTTTTTTTCGGATTGTTTTAACACGGATATGTTTTTGGGCTGGGGGTTAAGTGAAAATTTGCGTCTCGTTATTTTTAAAACCAAACTACCCTCAGTAATTGCTTGGGAATAATAACTTCGTTAATTCTCATCCTACGATATTGGTTTTCCTCCGAACAGAAGGCACTACGTGGTACTAGTATTAAGTAGTAGGCACTTGTGAGAAGTAGGTAGCTAATATACTAAGAAGGTGGCCCTGCCCACCCAGGGAAGTTGAAATTCGGTAGAGTGACTCTCTGGAACATTAAGAGACCATTTAAGAAACAAACATTCAGGGATTTTTCAAAAGTTTTGTTAGTAAAGTTTTTGGATCTATTGATATAGCTTCTTTCTCTGCAGCGAAATTAGGATCGGCTACCCCCCACCCTCCATCCTGTTGGAAAATCCGGAATTTCCAAGGTTTGTTGCACCACTAAACTAAAATTGGGATCGAACAAAGAAAGAATCTCGAAAATCGGACACCCCCTGGATCAATTCCAATAGGTCATCCCTCTATTGAGAAAGCCTAGCTTCGTCCTAAACGAACTGGGGCGCTGAGATTTTTGGCTTGTTGGATTCAGGACCGCATTTTGCGGTGGTTGTGTCGCTCGTATCACGTTAGGACTGCCTTTGTGTTCCCGTTTCTGTTGTGTTTTATTAAGCCCGAGTGGCGTGAGAGAATCTCGGCGCATTTCTGAAACACTCTGCGACTCGTGCACTGGGCTCAACAATATTATCCTTCTTGCAACATCGTTGTGAGGAAACATCTAGATCGCATTCTTTGGAATTCATTGCCAAACACTAGATTACAGAGTTTTCAGGGGCCTATTTCATAAAGCAACAAGTGACAAGTTACAAGCCGATTTTATGTACAAGTTGTGAAAAATGAGTGTGCAAGCGTTTCATAAAGGTACAAGTGTAGACTTGTAATGCAAAGTGAAAATTAACAAGTGTACTGGCGAATTTGGACAAGTTACAAGTGTTTCCCATAATTTTGAACAAGTCACTGTCTTACAGTTGTAAAAAATGGCCGATTTTTAACTTACGTCCGTTCAACTGTAAACTTGTTATTTTAAAGCATTGTGAGTTGACAAATTGTGGGTATTTAATATAACAAGCTCATTTCGTGGTTTTTTCTTTTTTTTTCCGAGACCCTTGACTGATTCAAATGGTGCTGACTCGGTATTGAGGATCTCCCTATCATTGAAGATCAAAGTGAAGTGTGAAAATCATCTCGAAGTTACAGATACCATGCCAAACCTAGCAGCATTAAGACTTGATGAACTGATTAATCATTTCCGCTGAATGAAGGAGAAAAATCCGATTATGCCACCCATCAGAATAAGTTGAAATCAAATACACACTTTCTCCACTTTTCAGTAAGTTTATAATTTGTCTGTCTTCCAATCATTACACTTAGTCATGTACGATAAACATCCTATCGTGTACTTAACACCGTTTTTATATTATGATTCGCTGACAAAACTTCAATTTCAGCATCCCGCTTGACGTTGTTCATTTCGTTTGTCCCCACACGCCATATTTATTTTCTGCTACACTTGTAAACTTAGCTTCTACAAGTGTAATTTTTCTACACTTGTACTCTTTGTTTTGGAAAAACACTTGTTCTAGTTTACCGTGCATCACAAGTACGTGTACTTGTTAACTTGTACACTTGTAACTTGTTGTTGTATGAAATAGGCCCCTCGTATCCGGTATTTTACGAAGCTGTTCAAGCGAAAATTCCATGTCGCTCTGAAGGCTAAATGTCCCGTTTTCACAGAAATGGCGACTAATGTTCGGTTTTTGGAAGTCCTGTCGTAGGCTGCTCTACGAACTCAGCCATGATTTCTAGACCTACACCTACCTACATCAATGTTAGGCAAGCGATGCTAAATAGAAATCTAAATGTCCAAAATCTTAAACATTAATTTGTATTTTTGCCCCATCCGTTTATACGATGGAAATCGCTATCCCTTTTGTTGGCCATTACTGTGCATTCTCTTTCTGCTTTAGATGGAGGAGAATAATCTTGAAATGTGATAAACTTATGTTAGTACTGTTTATAGATTTAGTATTAATTATATTATATTAGAGTTAATAATTACTATTAATATCACATAGAACCTTCCTAACAAATTTCTACTTCCTGAAAGTGAACAGTTGAGAATTTGCTCACCTCTGCTCATTCAGTTGCCCACAATTTCAATCGTCTCCTAATGTCCCAGAGAATATCCAACTTTTCAAATTTCAACTTCCTAGGGTGGAAATCTGAAAAAGTTCCAGTCATGCATCATGATCGTATGAGCAAATTTTCTTAAATTATTGTATCACTAGCTGGTTCACCCATGCGTTGCACAGGTTGACTTGAATATACGCAAGCCCTCCCTCACCCATCGCATTTTGGGACGCCCCTATGGATCTGATTCAAAAAAGTCCTTATTATGGATTACCTATTAGGACCAAACTACTGAGATCAACCCCCACTTCTTCTCAACGAACACCCCCCATATTTCAAACTAAAAATATTATGGTAACCCAAAAGAACGTTCAGACTAATCCAATTTATTCGTCCAAACATCAGATCACCAATTCGTTTGGTGATGTACAAATGATTCCATTTAACCACCCCATCCCTGCACCCTTTTTTTTCTTACCACAAACATCCTATGGTTGAGGCTAAACATTTTCTTAATAGCCTGTGATTGAGGTTGACGTAATCTAAACATATTCGCCCAATCAGATCCCCAGTTTGTTCAGTGATGTCAAAGATACCCCTTTCCAAACCCCCTCCCCCAAAAACACCTCTATGGGTCAAAATTGAAAATTTCTAAGTAGGCTCCGGTTTTTTAGTGTTATCCAAACATATTTTATCAATCAGGTCCTCAGGTTATTCAGTGATGTTCAAGATACCCCGATTCCACCCCCACCCCTCCCACAAAATACTCGTAATGGTTCAGATTTGAAAATTTCATGTAGTTTGTCATTCAAGCTGGAGTATTCCAAACATATTTAATATATCAGGTGCTCAGTTTATTCAGTGATGTCCAAGATAACTCATTTCACCCCTCCCCCCACCTCCCTCCACTAAGACAACACCCCCTTTGGGTCAGATTTGAAAAATTTCAAGTAGCCTGTGATTTGAGTTAGTGTAATTCAAACATATTTTATCAATCATGTTAAAGGAGGAAAGTATGTTTGTATGTTGAAAAATATGGTATCTTCTATTAAACGACGGTTTTTGTGAAAAATTACCCTCTAAAAAAAAATTCGAGTTTGGGGCCGGTTTCTACGTGTTTTCACGCTGAATCAAATGGTAACACTTACAGATCTCCCCAACTCCGTTGTAACTCCGTTTTACACTTTCACTAACAAGTTTTACCCTTAAAAACACATAAAATTGAGCATTACAAATGAACTAAAAATTCGTGAAAAGGGAAGGGGGAAAGTAACTAAATGTGGTTTCAACAGTGTGAAGGGATAATTCCAAGCTTTATAGAAATGGACCTATCAGTGGTGAAATATATTGAGGTATATCCTCATTTAAACATTTACCAGATCTGTCACTTTTGATAATATCGAATTTTTCAAGTACATTCAACATACCTCTCTTTGGACAAAAATGAAGAAATTCTACAAACTATCTGTCAAATCAACATTGTACCTATGATTGGATTCCTTGAGATGTTTCGCAAATGCAGACTTACCCTTATTTTCCCTGAAATCCTCCTGATGCTCGTCTATTCTTTCTCTGAATTTCCTGTCCCTTTCATTTCATCTGATTAACTACCTATAATCCCCCTTTGTTTGCACTTGATTGGTTTTACCTCCTGCCCCCTTTCCTTTCTCTTGACCGATGAGATTCAATCTCCCTTCACCTGTGACTATAAAAGCTGTGTACTTTCTGATGTGTCTTCAGTTACTGTTTGTTACTGATGATAACCAACCGTCGAAATCGATTTAACAGTGTAACTCTTTATTTTTCGTGGAAATAGACAAAGTTTTTTCACTAACTTTGGTTTAGTACTTCTTATATTGTAGTTTTGAGACGGAACACAAAGAAAACTTATCTGCCATGGATACCAGTTTGACGTCATGGATGCTTGTGACCAATAAAATACATCCCTACTTTAGCACTTGTCAATAACAGGTGTTTTTACGGTTCAGCCCGTTCTGTTGTAACTCGAGAGAGATTAAACGTAGTTGCATCATAGGAAGGACTTTTGTATCTCCTCGACTGGTCTTGACAGGTGGCTACTTCATAACAGGGGCTCTCAACTATGATGGACATCGACAGCCGGCAGCGGTGCTTATCTTCCGCTTGTGCGACTCCGCCCTACTCCTGTGATAGTTGACCGTTAAGGTTGTGCACTGCTAAGTCCTTTACCGGAGTCCTGAAATAGTTGAAACTCGAGTGACGCAACAGGTCGTGAATGACGGATATGGACAACGCTATATTATCTATCGCACATTGTCTGTCATCGTATGTAATGGGGGTTGCGTAAAGTTTTCCGAACGAATCATTTACCAATGAAATCTCGCCGCTTCCAAATTCATATAAATACTGTATGACTATAACTGACTATGACTGAATAACTATTCATATGACTTGAGGGGCACAGAGTCGGATACTTTTCACTCAATTGAATCAAAAGATCAATCTGAGAAAAACCACAGATCAATCTGAGATTGATCTGCTTTTAGTCTGATAAATCTTGATCTTATCATTTGTAGTGGGGGTTCAAACCTTTTCGTATAGCCCATATTCTAGTGGCGTCACACCTGGAGTAGGTTTCAGTTTCTTCCAAGGTCCGCCATGACGTGGTAGATGTTACTAGATCGCAACTCAACCAACCTATTTTCACTAGAAGTTTGCCGACGTATGTCAACCTAATACGTTGCTATAATAACATGTTTCAACACTTTTGTTTTGCGAAGGTAATATTGTAGTAATATAAAGTTTCAATTCAACTAAATGGTCGCAGTAATCATGCCTGCCAGCGGGGATTATTGGTTGTAGACAACGAAACCAATCTAGTGGTGAGCGAGTTTTTATTTGAAGTAGGGACTAACTATTATGGTTTATCAGTGTCCGAAAACTAAAAATTTCATTCGTTTAGACTGAGATTAAATAACCTGAAAAATAATGGAGAAAAAATTCGTCAGATCTCTGTACTGCAGTGTTGGTACTTGCATATCAGTTTCATCAGCGTTTCAGACATTTTCTTATTACTGTAACTTAGGCAGCTTTACTTGTTTTATTGAATGAATGAAAGGATAGATTTGGTAGTTTGTTGAAGTAAACAAGGCAGGTTGGTGCTCCATCAACTAACGAAACTACGTAGGTACGTGCAGCCTACCAAATTCGCTGTTGGTTAAAAGTAAACTGAGTAGGAAGGTTGTTGCTCTGCCAATGAATACAACTGCGTATCAACAAGTTTGTCGAATATCGAATCAAGAAATATGCAACATGAATTATAAACCAGCTATAAGGAAAAAGCCTTGAAATTCATTCTTCTGAAGGTTACACTTTATGAAGACGGGTGGCATTTTCAGTGCAGTTATTACGCGAGTTTTGCAGTTACGCAAATTCGTACAACAAAAAAAGTTGATTAAGTAGGTACCTACTTCAGTTTTTGTCTATGGAAGTACATGATGAATAACAAGTAATGATATACGGAAAGTAGGTAGTGTAACCTACCTCTCTAGGTACTTACCTTTCCAAAGGCGATACCTACCTAATATTCCCCTCTGGCAGAGCTCTCATGGCACGTCCTTTCACATGACCACTTTCAAAGGACTCTAAAGATTTTTAGTTTCTTAATTGATACAAAGAACGGTTCTGAAAACTGGATAATCCACAACATTTTCGCTTCTAACACTTGTTCGTCAACTTCCCAACTACAAACAAACAAATTTCATTGGGATCTTAACTGCACAAACTAATCTTGCGTTCACAACGTCTCAGGTCATTGCCTGACTACAGCTTGATATAATTTGCATAAAGTTTATTACCTGGCATAATAAAATATACTGAACTAGGAACTAGGTGAATACGAAACCGTAAGATAAGTAGGCATGTAGGTGGTGACTCCTAATGACGCTTTTTCATATAGTTTACTTATAACCATGACAACAAGGTGAAATAACTTTTTTTTAGTCTTGCCTCGATGTAAGGGTGCACTAATGTCGAAGTCTCGAGAATATCACCTGTAGGAAGCCTAATCAAAATATTGATTATAGTGTGAAATGAGCATCGCTCAACCCATACTGCCTTTAAAGGAAGAACGCCTTAACTTCAGTGTTTACGAAAATGAGATCCCCCCCACCAAATTTTGACACGCTCTTTTCGATGGTGAAGTCCAAATGTCAAAATTCTATCTATAAGTGGTGGTAATTTATACCCCCAATTGAGGAGAGTAGTTTTTTCCCCCAAGGAAAAACGCCTTATCTTAGCGTTTTTTAAGGTGACACACCCCTTAACTTCGTGTAAAAACTGCCTCAAAGGTTTGATCAACGATGTTGTGCAAGTACCCTTTTGTACCAAAAACTAGTGTAACTTCTACGGTCAGCAAACTCTTTCATTGTCCACTTTAAAATAATTAATTATATTATCTCCCATCGCATTCACTCAAGTATTTTTGCTTCTTCACTATTAAAGGTAAGAAACGCCCTTACGAGTTGGCCGTGAGATTTGGCGCGTGCGGGGAGAAAAGGAAAAATTCTCTGATACCATTGCGATGCTCGAGATCGTCCAGCGCCGAGCGAAGGACGCCGAGTTACCTAAACTGCCCTGGTTGGGGTGCCGCCGCGGCGCGTTGCGTAACGGCGGAGGTCCGGCGAAGCGGAGAGTCCGAACGGCAGACGGCCCGTAGAGGATTCCGAGTTCCGTCTGTGAGACGTCCGAGCGGACAGGAACGAGTTTTCATCGCTCGACAGGGAGCTTCGTCGATCAATCAGAACTGTCCGCTCTTCGAGCACAATAGGAGCCGCCGCACAACGACTTCACGCCTTGCACAACGACACACGGCGTCGTCACAATAGGCACAAATCCCTCTTACAGCCTGGCAGCTGCTGCTCCGTGGTGACGTAGCCAATTCCTACACGTTTCACATAAGTGTAGGGCGGCACCTTCCAGAGACCCTCCCGAAGTTTTGCCTGCATCATTAAATGTTTAGCACATTTTCTTTGAAAATGAAGGTACATTGCAATGGCTCCAAAAGCTCTAAGCTGTAACTTGGTAAGTATGTAGACTGATATTTACACTCTCAAGCAGTATTTCAGCATGTACAGGGTGGCCCCCAACTGGAAAAGCAAGGGAAACTTGGAATTGTAAGGAATTCTTAGCGTCGGGAAAAGTCAGGGAATTTTGCAAAAACCACCAAATGTCAAGGAATTTTTTAAATGAAAACTTCGTGTAATAATTCGCCGCGTTCTTAGGTATATTCTAACTCCTATAAAATCGAACTTCGTCTACTTTATCCTACTAGGTACATGTTATTTGATAGGTGGGTTATCCGAATTTCAAAAATAATTATCAAGAGTGGTCGTTAAACTAAAGAGCAACACGCAGATACATTGTGACATCGATATATCTTTGGGTCTCCGTTACTACAACACTTATTAGTAAACAATGTGTGGGAGAAATCAACTGAGTATTGAACTTGAACCATACCAAGCAGAGTAGTGGACTGATCCATTAAGAGTCCCAACAACTAGTTTGTATACATAACCCAGGACTATGTGAATCTTAGAGATCTGGGAGTGGTCGGAATCGAATCAGCGCTGAAATATACTTCGACTGTGACACCCCACACGCCCTATTGTGAAAACTACTGCTTACCAGTTGGTACCTACTACTCAATTGTATACCAACCATGTAGTGCCTTCTTTTCACAAGATTAGTCCATTATGGTTACAAAACAATATTAGTTTTTAACTTAGAGTAATAAATCAGCATTCCTTGACACTACAATCATGGTAAAATGAGAGCATTCCAAAATGTGGCGAACGATTTTCCTACTATGAAAACTATGGGAGTTACTCTTCCCTAGTAACGCCTTGGTTGTACGTGAAAATCAATAGAAAATGTGCCGGTCGGGAAAAAAAGTGTCGGTCGGGAAAAAAATTGTCGCGAAAAATTCCTTGACCCCCAGCCAAAAGACATATCCATGTCAAAACTGATTTTTTAGAATTTTTTGAGACACTATAAATTGCAAATATGAATTTGGCGATCGGGCTCGACATGTCTTTTGCCAAGAAGGAACGAATTTTTTAAGCCGTATTCCAAGAGAGTTTCTGGGAATATATACGACGTTAAAATCTAGGATTGTATTCTTTGATGTACGAAATGGATATGTAGGGGGTCCCCGCCCCCTTCCTCCCAATTTTTTGATTTTTAAATTCGTAAAAATGACTAGAAACAGTATTTGATTTTGATATTTTTTGTAAGCGGAATCTGAAGTTTGGTCAGAGAAATTTCAAATTTCCATTTGGGGGCCACCCTGATGTAGACTTCTTACGAAATTCACGTGCAGCTGATTGGCTCCTAAAGCTGATTTTTATGGTATTTAATCTCCGAAGCTGAAGTATGAAACAGGTCCTATATGAGACAGGTAGAATAGAATTTCATAGTGCGGAACCACCCTAATCTACTGAGCTTCTTAATTTCTACGCTGTTCGTCCTGTCAAGCTAAAACTTTAAAATGAGCCTATTGACCATTGAAGTTCAGTAAAAAGAAATGACTCTGAAGCGTATTTTTACAGCACATGGTGGAGTTGAAAATATTTGTGCAATTGTAACAACCATTGATAGTAAACTGACTCTCCTCGTTCTGTATCACACCAAGTACATCCACTCGTGACAGAAGACTTTGCTGTGTACGACTGACAAAGTGATCAGCTGAGTGAGCTCGGGAGCTCATTTCTCTCCTAATAGACAAAGTAAACTGAAATTTGGTATTTAGTTACATTAAGTAAGCTGTTTAGTAAGTAAGTAAGTTTAGTAACATTACTTGTAAGAGAAAACTGGAAATGCAACAGAAAATCGTCAACAATTTCTACTTTGATCGAAACAAGTGCCCTGAAATCAGAATTTTAATTCGATTTTTAGCAGAATGTCAGCCAAAACAACATTATCAACAGTTTCTTACATTGAAATTTTTTGACCAAAGTTGTGCTGAAAAACTTACTCAAATATCATTAATATTGCTTAAAAATCTATAAAAACTGCAAAAAATATAAAATTCTAAAATCCGTTTTGAATTGCCGAATTTAATGTACTTAGCACGAGTTTTTCGCCCTGAAATTGGTTGTTAATAATCGCATTGTACTCAAATTTCAATACAATTTAACATATTACAGTACGGTAGGTGATAATTTTAGAAAATTCGCTCATAGGATCATGCTGCATGACTGTAACTTTTTTATTTCGGCGCATGCGCACTTGGTATAGTTTTGGGCGTGACAAGAAATTGCCACCGACAGTCGAATTATGTGGTTTGAATTGAAAACTGTCATTATTTTAAACAGTTTTTTGTCCCTTCTTTTAAATTTATTTACATATTGAATTTAAATACCTACTAGTAGGTACATTAATATTTTGTATAACTGGGCTCTGTCCGTGATGAAATAAATAATTGAATATAGAACACGGGGAACTGATCCAAACTTCAAACCTCGTTAACACGATAGAACAGAAAATTAGCGTGAAATAACCTTTTCTATAATTTGGTCATCTTCTTTGCATTCCATTGCCGCCTTTTCATGATGAACATGAACCTAAGGTTAAGAAAAACCAAACAACCAGTGGTCATTGTTTATTAATCCACTTTGTTTATTAAACAACTCCTTGAGAAAGAGAAACTTTCATTGGTGCCCCTGGGAATCTTAATTTTCCCTGGTCTTTTTTCCATTCGTAGAAGATGTCTCGAAGAATATTTGAGCTTTTGAAATTTTACTTTTTTCGGTATGACTGAAAATGTCTAGTGTTGGATTCACACTATGCGAAAATCCCAAATATCCTATATGTGATATTCTCGAGACTTCGACACTAGCGATTCCTTACATCGAGGCAAGGCTAAAAAAATCCTTATCGTCGAAGTTACTTCACCTTGTTGTCATGGTGACAAGTAAACTTTGAGAAATGGAGCCATTCCGTGTCACCACCCATATACCTACATCTATATAGTCATCTTACGGTTCAGTATTTACCTAGTTCAGTATTTTTTACTATGCAAGGTAATCTTTTGATGCGAATTATATCAAGATGTAATCCGGCAATGACCTGAAACGTGAACGCTAGATTCGTTTGTGCGGTCAAGATCCCAATGAAATGTGTGTTGGGTAGTTTACAAATAAGTGTTAGAAGTTCCAGACATCAGCTGCGAAGATGTTGTGGTTCTCAAAACTGTTCTTTTAATGAATTATGAAACTAAAATTCTTTAGAGTCCTGTGAAGGTGATCATGTCAATGGACCTGCCATGAGAGCTCTGCTGGACGGGAATATTAGGTCTCCCTTGTGGAAAGGTAAGTACCTGGATGGAAGGTATATACCTACGTACATTCCGAATATTATTACTTGTTGCTCAATTATTACTTCCATATACTTACAAACACCGAAGTAGGTATACCTAATTAACGTTTTTGTCCCTAAAATTTGCTTAACAGCCAAAGTTGATTTCGAAGCATTTTCGTTGGTGAAATTCAATATGAATTCTTTTTGGGTCTGCGCAAAAGAATAGCGTCAGAATCACCCACGTCAGAATCTTCCGAAGGTTCGAAGAAAGTAATGAGGTAAGGATTTCAAACTAGTAGTGCAGTATTTCTTCAGAACACAACCTCGGATGGTTAAACATACAATGAACCCTTTGTAAGACTTCAGGGAATGAATGAAAATAGAGCGATCTTTTTTAGTGAATCAGTTGTTTGAACACAAAAGGTTATTCCTACTGTATTTTATTCGTTGCTGGTGGAATTTATGAATAAAGCTTTTGTGAGGATCGATAGGTGCAGGCCTGATGCGCGATATCCCTCACTTTTTCTCTGCCTGTGTTGAACTTATTATTGAAATATTGATTAACATACAAAAATATGCAGCTGGTTTTACGCTGCTTCGAATAGGTTCTCTAATCCTAGTTTCGCCTTACTTTTGCTGATAAAAGTTCTAAAAATGTGGAATCCTAATATCCCAAAGCCTCCCACAGTAAAAAAAAAAGTTGTGCAGCGTGACCATATGAGCGAATTTTAAGGATTATTATAATTTTGTAGTTTTAATCGATTTTTAGGCCCATTTTAATGAAAAACTTCCTTTATTGGCTCAATAGAGGTTTTATTGGCCTGAATAAAGTAAGAATTGAGGATACCGTTGGAAAGAGCATTAAATTCCCCTTCAGATAGGCAACCAAACATTTTTTCAAACCCCTACCTAGTAATTTTTTGTCTAGTTCAAACTTCAAAATTGATAATTTCTAATGCTGTCAGTCGAAATTTTCACATTTTCACTGTTGAGGAAAATCCTGCGGTGTTTGGGAAAAACTTACTCAAACTGTCAGCTTCCGAACGGTCTAGTCAATTTTGCTTTGACTTTGCTAATTTGGGGAGAAGAGTGTGTGTTTGTATGTTGAAAAATATAGTTTTTTCTATGAAATCGAGGGTTTTCGTGAAAATTAACCCTCCTAAGAAATAACGACTTTTGGGGCTGGTTTCTACTTTTTTTTCTTTTTTTTCCCCATAACCGAGTTTTAAACTGTAACTCACGAGTTACAATTTTAAATTCACGAGTCTCAATTTTAGCGAATTTTCGTAGAAAATAAATCGATTGCAATGGCTCGGAAAATTTTTAAATCAAAATTTTTGAAAAATTTCTTCATTAAAATTCGTTTTAATGAAAAAATGAGGCATTCTGAAACGAGTCCTAGAGTTAACGCTTTTTCGCGCGTGTGTGTGTGTGTGGGTGGGTGTTTATGTGTGAACGTGCGAGCGCGTGAGTGTGTGGTGTGTCCGTCCTTCCAGACGATAACTCTCCTTAGAATTGAGTTGAAAAATCCGTTCTTGCGGCGTTTTTGAGCACACTAAATTGATCAAATTCCAAAAAAGTGCTGAAATATTCACTGTAAATAGCAAAAAACGGCTATAAAATTGTTAAAATTATATTTTTTAGCAGTGTATTGCTAATATTAAGTTTATTACCTATATAACAGAAAATTAAAAATTTTATGTACCAAATTGTGCTGAAAATGTAATTGACTTCCATTAAAATGTGCTAAAAATGCGATAAAAACAGCAAAAAAGTAAAAAATCTGAAATCTCGCTTTGACTAGCACATTACTATTTAGAACGAGTTTTTTGCTTTAAAATTGGTAGTTCACAATTTCTTTTCACTCGAAGTTCTTGACTTTGAACACAGTGCAACATAATATAATTTACGAAAATTCGCTCATACGATCATGCTGCATGACTGGAACTTCTATGTGTTCAATAGGGTAGAACTAGTTTAGTTAGTTAAAGTTTTGTTCTTCCTAATTTTCAGAGATCTTTATGTGTGTTTGACGATAACTGGCTGGCTGTCATCTCCTTGAGTTTCAAAAATGTTGACACAGAAATTGATTAGTAATGTTAGGTTCCAATAACTCTCTTAGAGTTGAACTCCATTCAGTTAGCAAACTCTTTGATCTAATGCCGACTTCGGTCTCTAGTGGTGTGTTGCACACTGATTATAGTGACTGGTTTGATGTGGAAGTAATTTTCCCTCGGAAATATTTTTCGATTTTGAAGCTATTCTGTCCTTTAACAGGTTGAAATGCTCGGCTAGTGAGAAAGCAATCAAACATTACACTGGATCGGGAATATAAGTTGAAGTAAACGGAAGTTCTAATTATCACCGTTTCATAAAAAGATTGAGGAATTACGGTAGGTATTTACTGTCTTTTACTACCTAGATGTGAAACAGAAAGGAACTAAACGAGTTAGGTTGTTTTCTCTTTCGGGAGAGGAGAAATTTTGTTGTCCCCAAAATCAAAATTTCCACTCGCATTTTAAAATTTAGACCATTCTGAACAACATTCGTTCCGTGTCTGTCGTGTGTCCGCGAATCCTTGCAAGCTTAATTTCCACAGTTTGCATCCGATTTTATTGCTATCATGCAATTTTTAGGGGATGTGAGGATTAGGGTGTAATTGGTTCCCTATCAGTTTCATTGATCCCAAATAAATACTTCAGTCTGCGCATGCGCTAAAGTGAATTCCATCAAGCGTTACTTTCTCACTCCCTGGCCGTCCGATCTCGCTCAAATATGGAGAAGACGATGTGAACATTTCATACCAATTTCAACCTTATCTTATCAATAGTAGCTCCTGCGCATGCGCAAGAGTTGAATCTTTGTAACAAGCTTAATTTTTACACTTTTTGTCCGTTTTTGATGAAATTTTCAGGGATTGTGAGGATTAGAATTTAGATGGTGCCATATCAGTTTCATCGCTTCCAAATACATATTTCACTCAGCGCATGCGCAAACGTTAATTCCATCAAACATAATTTTCTCACGCCCTAATTGTTTGATCTCCCTCAAATTTGGAGGGTAAATGGGAAAAGACGGTTTCGGCATCCCATATCAATTTCCGCAAGATTGTACCATTAGTAGCTGGTGCGCATGCGCGAATATGTAATCCTTCTACCAATTAATGTCCTCAATTTTCATCTAATTATAATGAAATTTAAAACATTTCAACGATCTATACCTTTATGTCACCGATACAAGGAAGCTATGTACCACACCCAACTTTGCAGACGTTTTTAAATTATAGTACCTATGAGTTTTTCAGAAGTAGCAAACGCAACTATGTTCATAATTATGATGAAATTAAACTGTATTCAACATTTACCAGGACTTTCCTATCCTTAATAGTTAACTAGAAGTTTTCTTCTTTAGATAAGAAACACAAAAAGAGGCTTTACCAGACAGATATCTTCCTTTTGTATGGCTACGTGTGTTATGTTAATATTTATGCATGGTTTCCTTCGAAAAACTTAGCAAACGGCAATTAGGATCAACATTACACTGCTATTAAACTTTATTCACTCGTTGTACAGGTTTCCCATTCCTAATGCAGCAATTATACTAAAACTGCTTTCTAAATTTCGCTAGAAACCTGTGTAAGACCTAATGATTGGTGTAGCCACTCGAAGAGGAAACGAATTATTTTCAATTGTGAGAATTAGTTGTAGTAGAGAAATTACCTTCAAAACAGCAGCGAGTCGCTAGACGAATGAGAGGCTCTTTGTGATTCCTCTTGTTGCAGTCGATTTGGTCTTTCTTTCGCCCTTCACAGTTCCCAGATGCGGCAGCCTTGCTCTATGTGTGGAATGCCAAGAACCTGTAATTAACCAAGAACTAGCGACGGGTGTGGTTACACCCAACGATGTTTCCAAACACCCCAATGAACCTGAATCCTACTGTATACTGTTAGCGTGGAGGGCTTGTCAAATGAAGCCATGATCTTATCAGAGACACGTGTGTCAACATTTCTACTTCAAGCTTTAAGAAAAGCGATGACGGCAGTCCTGGCCTACTGGCATATGTAAAGTTGCTGGGATTGTGGCATAGGGAAAGACAATACTTGTTTGATGACCGAATGGTTAGCGTCAATAGAATGCCCACCTCGATTTGTCTGTTATTGCCTCGACTGTTATTGCATGCGAAGTACGACAGATCTGCAGAAGACGTTGAAGTATCATTCACGAACCTAGTCTGCTACAGCGATGGCTTCCTCCATATAGATAATTTCGGAAGTTCCTCAAATAAACTGCCGCAGTACCTGCTGAAAAGTGGAACAAGCCATTCGCTGGTAGAATCTAGTTTGCCATAATACGAGCTGGCATATTGAGACTCGGAGGGGCTCTCCAAAAGCTAACAAGACTGGGCCCGGAAGATGACTTAGCTTTCCAAATATGTTACGTCGAGTACGAATCGGAAACTCCAATCAACAAAAGTCGGCAGGTTTAAAATGTCTGGGATTGTGGCATTGGGAAAGGCAATACTTGTTTGATGACCGAATGGTTAACGCCAACAGAATGTCCACCTTAATTTGTCTGTTATTGCCTCGAATGTTATTGCATGCGAAGTACGACAGATGTGCAGAAGACGTTGAAGGATCATTCTTGGACCTCGTCTGCTACAGCGATGGCTCCCTCCATCTGGAGAATTTTGGAAGTTCCTCAAATAAACTGCCACAGGGCTTGCTGAAAAGTGGAACAAGCCTTGTTCGCTGGGTAAAAATCTAGTTTGCCATTATACGAGCTGGCGTATTGAGACTTGGAGGCCAAAAGTTAACGAGACTGGGCCCGGAAGATGGCTCAGCTCACCGAATATGTTACGTCGAGTATGAAACGGAGACTCCAATCAACAAAAGTCGCAAACATATCAATTTTGGAACTTTTTTAAAATCGTGATTGGAAGTAAGCAAATGGATAAAATGATTAAAAGTTAAGTAATAAGTAAAATTGTCATAGTGTTTCTGTTATATTTATGAGCTGTAAAAAGCTATTGAAATACTTTAGAGCTCTATAGAAGGTAGTACCTATTTAAAATAATTGCAGCCATTGCGCCTCTTCGTATCAATCCACTTGGGTTCAACTCCACTGGTGATAACTGGCAATATCCGGAACAGTTAGCCTAGGATAAATTGAGCCACCTCCGGTTTTTTCCGCATATTTATCGTCGTGATCGGTCTCCGAACTAACAAGCTTCTCCGCTTGGAGCGCTGTAGACTTTCGCCCCAAGAACTACGAGTACTTGGCCTCTTATTTTCATTTTTTTATCAATATTATTATTATCGTCATCTTATAATAACATTTTTTAATAATAGATCGGAATTCCAATGCTTACATGCCTTTATGTTGTGTTGTGTAAACGTTTTCCCTAGGGTAGGGACATGTTGGATAAAAGTTCGTAAAAATTATGCTCTTGGATTCGTATAGTTTTCTTCTTTTCCCATTTTCTTCTCGCGTTTCCGTACGATTTCGTCGTATCAACTCCACCTTGGAAATTCTATTTTCTCTCATAACTCAATAACCTGAAGCACGTGGAACCGTGCGAAGGGAACCTTCCTTTTGGTTCCTTTCAAATACTGTTACGTTTGGGGAAGAGAGACTGAAAAAGTTTATTAATTTAGTTACGCCACTTGAATTGAGCAGTTTTATTGAATAGAAACTGTTTATAAATATGAAACTGAAGAAGCAAAGGGTTGGCAGGAGGGCGGTGGGCGAGAGTCATTGCGAAGATGGTAAAATTTCCTCGACCTTGGAGCAGAACATCACGGCTCGTGCCATACCAGAAACCACGTGACAAAACAAAAAAGAAAACGATGACCAACATAATCAAGAATCAAGCAAAACTGAACACCAGAGGCACAATTTTCTACAAATCCACACAGCTGTTGGCATATGCGGACGTCATCAATTTAATGGCGAGAACTGTTAGGAACTTGGGAGAAGCATTTGATTCCCTCTCAAGGGCAGCGGCAGAAATGGGATTGCAAGTCATTAGTGACAAAACAAAATATATGGTATCAGGACTGAAGCACCGCATTAAACAGACAGAGTCCATTACTCTTGGAGGCCTTTCAATAGAGAAGGTTGACTCATTCACATACCTGGGCTCCACAGTAAACTCAGCCAATGACTGCGGTTTAGAAATTAGCAAAAGATTATTGGCAGTCAACTCTTGTTATTACGGGCTATTACCACTTCTCAAATCCCGCACCTTGTCAAGACAAACTAAACTTGATTTGTACAAATCCCTGCTTCGTCCAGTTCTTGTATATGTCTGAAACATGGGCCATTACAAAGTTATCTGAACAAAAATTGAGAGCCTTCGAACGAAAAATTCTACGCAGAATCGTTGACCCGGTATGTCAGGAAGGACAATGGAGACGCTGTAAGAATGAGGAACTTTATGAACTGTACAAAGAAGTCGATGTTTTCAAGTTCATAAAGCTAGGACGCTTGCGATGGGTCGGACATTTCATGAGAATGGAGGAGGAGGCCCGCCTGCCAAGAAGCTGTTGAAAACAAAACCAAGTGGATCTAGAGGCAAAGGAGGACCGAAACTGAGGTGGATTGACAATGTGGAGGAGGACACTGCAAGGGCTGGGTGCCGAAATTGGAAAATGGTGGCCAAGGATCGAGAAAAATGGAAGAAAGTCTTGAAGGAGGCCAAGGCCCACCCTGGGCTAAAGTGCCAATTAAGAAGAAAAAGAACATAAACAAGAATAATAATGATTGTTTGTAACATAAATATCCACAAATGAGTGAGTCACCATAAAAGAAAAAAATAATAAAAAAGAAAAACATCACCATAAAAAGAGGTACATAACCTAACCAGGCGAGGGCCTTCAAATGTAACATAGCGTCGTAAAAATATAACCAGGCGAGACCCTTCAAATTTCATATAGCGGCATTAGAAAACACGAAACGAAAACGCGGAATTTTACCCTGCCCGTGGCAGTACTAGCGTTACCAATTTTTCAATAATAAACCATTGTAATCGACCAAGATTTTATTTCCCCCGCCGAGGAGGCTCTCAGTTGAATAACTGTAAAATGCCTAGCATTTAGGTGCTACATAATTAACTGATGAAATATTGTAAAGTGCAAATCGAATAATTTTGGATGTCTTGACACGGGCGACACTCTGCCCATTTTGTAATGCATACTATTTTGTAATAAAATTGAGTGTTTTGTCAGGCGGACGTTTGTTGGTCTAATGATAGAAGAAAGATTGCATCGAATATTAATATCCTTGGCAAATTATTGGCTTATTCTAGGAGGAACTGCCCTGGAGCTGCCTCATTCAAACCACGGTCTGCGATTGTCTCTTTGTCCAGATCATTCCGGTCTATGATGCATTCATTTCTCAGGTTCGTTTGCTCAGGTGTATTGGTATTCCAAATGCGAGACGAATATTTGATTTAATGCTAGTTTCGAAATATGTTGCTTAGTTCGTGTCCTTATTAAAGCTTGGCCTAGGAGGCAGGCAGCAGTGTCATGGCCAGACATTCAGATTGATGATAATTGACCAAAATTTTCAACAATGTCATGTTTTTTTTAATGATGAGGTCAAGGCTTGAGTGTACATTATTCCGATGGAATGTTGGCTCTAAGGGTTGCAGTTTGAACTCAATGGAATGATCACTTTACAACTCTTCTATAGACAAACACAACAACAACTGTAGTCCTATCCATATCTTGCTATTTTCATCTACTCACATTATCATCTTTGATAGTCTAGACATTGGAAGATCAACAAAAACTTTCGGTTTTGTCAGTTTTCTCGAGTTGGTAGGAATCAGCAAGGTTGGTTTACTGAGAACGGTAAAGATGTTGACGTCATTACTGCAGAAAATGTTGTTTTATCCTCCGGGCTTTAAAGTCAATCTCCAGACCCTCGTGTTCATTTCGAGGTCGACGAGATGTTCTCCCCGTCTATCTCTACGCGAAATCTTTCCCAGAAGACCAACGGCCCTTGATTAATTCACATGAATCTTCGAGTCTAGCCATCATGAAAAAACACTCGATTCCGCAACGCTATTTTTGTCTGGGGTATGAAACGTTTAGGCTTAATGAG
This sequence comes from Adelphocoris suturalis, assembly GCA_030762985.1. Classification (NCBI taxonomy): domain Eukaryota; kingdom Metazoa; phylum Arthropoda; class Insecta; order Hemiptera; family Miridae; genus Adelphocoris; species Adelphocoris suturalis. The sequence continues at coordinate 59,826,803 of CM061046.1, forward strand.
TCTCGATCTTTTTAAACATCCGTCACGAGCAGAGATCTTTAGATATTTTAAATAAATCTTCATATAACCTCGGTGAAACTCGTGTTTCTGTGTACTAGGACTTCCCATTTCAATTTAATAACACTTTACAAAAATGGTTTTTTATTTATCTTCAACGTTTCTCCCCAGGAACTGAGGTTTCTTCAGGCAGAAAAAACTTGCATTACTTCCTTGAAAATGACTCTAATTCTAAAGTGTGACTAATTCCATAGAGGTCGTCAATTGATTAATTCAATGCTCGTACGTACAGGGTGCGGCAGCATAACTTCCTTTTTTTTAAACTTAATAAAACGCATTGTATGAATCAGAAAATTTTTATTCGTTTTTTATAATATAGGCACATACATAAAGTTTTGTTTTACCCAGTTTTGAAGATCAAATCAGGTAGGTGACGGACCCCATTCTCCATACACTGAGTAAACCGATTTCTGGCGTTTGTCATGACTCCAGCCAGTATAGCAGGCGTTATGTTGGCAGTTTCTTCCTGGATGTTGTTTTTCAAATCTTGTAGGGTCCTTGGACGGTTCACATAAACACGAGATTTCAAAAAACCCCATAGAAAAAAGTCACAAGGGGTCAAATCGGGAGAGCGGGCCGGCCACTCCAAATCGCCCCTAATTGAGATAAGGCGCTCTTGAAGTGTGTGCCGTTGCACCGTCTTGTTGGAACCAAATGTCCCCTAAGTCCAACTTTTTCTATGGGTTTTTTGAAATCTCGTGTTTATGAGAACCGTCCAAGGACCCTACAAGATTTGAAGAACAACATCCAGGAAGAAATTGCCAACATAACGCCTGCTATACTGGCTGGAGTCATGACAAACGCCAGAAATCGGTTTACTCAGTGTATGGAGAATGGGGGACGTCACCTACCTGATTTGATCTTCAAAACTGGGTGAAACAAAACTTTATGTATGTGCCTATATTATAAAAAACGAATAAAAATTTTCTGATTCATACAATGCGTTTTATTAAGTTTAAAAAAAAGGAAGTTATGCTGCCGCACCCTGTACTTTTATTTACAGCATTTCCAAGTCAAATGAAACCATTTCCAAACCATATGAAACCTCTTCCGAACCCAATAGTACATATATCTGTAAAATGAATATGAATCAATAAATATATAAATTAGTAGGTATGAGCATTGAATTAATTATTTACAACAGCTTTGGAATTCCGTCAGAAATAGAGACTATTTTCAACGAAGGAAAACAAATACCTTTTAGCCACAAAGAAATAAAAAAGAAGACTTAGTAACTCTCATATTAGGATTGTTTCCACTGCTGTACCGAACAGGTTCAGGTCTAGTTACGCATTGCGCAGTGACGAAGGAGTAAGAAAAGGGCGTTCATATTTGGTGCGAGCTAAACGGTTTCCACTCTCCTAGGAACATGATCCGAACATGAACTTTCTGCTCCGCTGGAAGACCAGGTGCAGCTTGTTCTGCGCATGCGCTCTTTGGAACTTTTAATAACCCGATACAGCCTTCCTCAAATTTCTATAACCTTACTCAGAACAACAGTAGAAGGTTGGACGTCGAAGGGCACGAAAACAAGGGGTGGTTTGCTAATGTTCCACGAACGTGACTCCATGTTCATGGATCTTCGTGTATCCATGGTTACTGCCCCGAACATGTCCTTGAGCGTTTCCGCAGCCATTTGAACTGAACAGCCATGGAGGTGCTTTTGCTCTGCACTAGCTCTGAGCTGAACCTTATCTGGAGCAGCAGTGGAAACGAACCTAATATTGGCCGCACCAGTTTCTCCAGGTGTTAAGGCGTGGCGGTTAGGTACCTACATTTCAAAATTCCTTAAATTAATATGTTTCTTACTAAGTTAAGATCTACCCCAACGTTATAAACCAATAATAAACTAATTCATAGAATTCCAAGTTTGTCAACTTTTTGTCTGTAAACACCCACGATTCGCAAAGGTTTAATTCACTTCATTTGGCTGACCTTCGCAAATGATTTTGTTTGGTTTGGAGAATGATTAATTTGGTTTGGAATTAGTTTCATTTGGTTTGGAAAATGATTCATTTGATTTGGAAAAGGTTTCATTTGATTCGTTTAAGGTTTCATTTGACTGGGAAATTTGTTACCTATTGCTTGATATGCAGAAATATTCTATATGGTTCGGGAAAGGATTTATTTGATTTGGAAAAGGTTTCATTTTACTTGGAAATGAAACCAAAATAATCATTGATTGAGGGTATACGTTCACTAAAATCACGATCTTCTCACTGTTCTCACCAAAATCACATGCAATCCATTCAGTTTCCCTACTGTTGCGAAAATCGAAGATGTTATCAACACTCTTCATGAATAATCATTTCAATATTGCATCGGATAAGCGGCCATCGAGTCGATCTCTATCAAATGTTACGGCGGCGTAGACTCAGCGTTCGGAGTAGTTGCATGCGGTGGGTCCTTGGAATTAATTTCCGCCACATTTGAAACTTCCTCAGCCGAGAGCAGATCACGCTTAAGTGAGTAATCTCGTAGAACAATGTGGTCCGTTCCGCCAGACAAGCTTCTGCATTTAAAACGATCCTCCAGCTGCCTACCTCCCCACTGGGCTCTTCCTGACCCTCAGCCACCCAAGTACTTCATTATACGTATTCCTCTTCTCCAACTCCGTTCTAACTAAATGTCAAGGTTTAGACTTAGAATATTGTTTTATTTATACAGCCCAGTGTTGGGCGAAAAGTAGCTACAACTAATAACTAATAAAGACTACTAAATTAGTCACTACAATGGCGAGTAATAACTACAGTTAATTATCTATTAGTTATCATTTTCAGAGTAACTAATCCTTATTCGAGTATTTACCACTGGTAACTAACTAACAACTATAGTAGAGGCCCTCAAATTTACGATTAATCAAAGTACACGCCCTGGCACTATCTTCATCGTCTCTGACTCTCGAAAGTGTTATTAAAGCGATTTAAAACATTGAACCAGCATCAAAAATCTCCCGATCAGTACCATCGCCACACAACTATCACCGCTAGTTGATCGCGGCGTAAATGTGAAATTCATTTGGGTAAACTCCCACATTGGAGTTGAAGGAAATGAAACTGCTGACCTTTTAGCAAACAGAGGGGCTATGTTAGGGGAGACCTACCTTTACTTTGCCCCACACTGACATCAAAACCGTTATCAGACTGCACAGTAGATAGCAACTGTACCAGATACATATCCATCCTCAAACCGGCATAGAACTGTATTTCCATCAGTTTCGAAATCGACGTGGTATTTGAAAATGGAAGATAAAGAAAAGTCGTTTTACTCTACGGCTACGCTTTCCCGTTTGAGAAGTGGACACGGTTTTTGTGTTTAGAGATGTTATGTGTACAACTTACCTACCTCCAGAAAATTGGCCAAATCCGTGTAAACTTATGTGAATTTTGTGAAGAGTTGGAGCATATTGTTCTTGTGTGCCCGTGGAGCGTTGTTGAAAGGCAACATATGTTCAGCAGTCTAACAAACATTGTGCTGAATCCGTTTAATCTATTAGCAGAAGAAACTGAAGAAGTATATTAAATTATTTTCAAATATTTTATCGATATTCATCGCAAAATTTAATTTGTACCACAATTTCTTTATACCGTTCTTACCGTTTTAATAGCTCCTAACAATTTACCTACTAAGATGGCTGTAAGGTTTTTCACTGATGCCAAATAAAAGAGGGAAAAACAACTAATAACTAATTAGTAGTCGTTATTCGCGCGAATAATAACTAATAACTAAATTTGGTTCCGAATGTACCTGTAAGTGGCGGAAACATTGTTTTCACTCTCGGAAGATGACATGGGTATGACATGACTATATGAGCGAATTTCTTAATTTTTGTTTTTCTTATAAATGCCCAAGAATAGTGCATATTTGAATTTGAATTTTATAGCACACGTAAGAACATATCTGGAATTTCCCGGTTGAAATACATGCAACCACAAATTATTATTGTTGTTTTACATAAAAACTAGCACATAAAGTCATGTGGTGCTACGAAAATTTCCCTCTAAATTTAGACTGGTTTCGATTTTGATGTTTTCAACGAAAAAAGTTATCTATTTGGTATTATTCGCGCGTAACTAACTACTAAATTAGTTATTAGTTGCACTTACATGTAACTAAAATAACTGGGCTAAGCCGAACTTATGATCTCAGAAAGATCAATATAATGTGTGTATACGTATTTAATGTTTGTGAACATCAGAACGGTGACTAGAACGAGAATTAGAACATTTTTTTCGGTGAGCTATTAGAACGAGAAGAGTCAAAAGAAGAATATACAATCAGATTGTATTAAGGCGGGTGCCGAGAAAAAAAAGATCAACGAACGGATTAAAGTAGAGAGAATGGCAATTTGACATAAAGAAACAGAAGGCGACTGACACATGACCCCCAGCCCGTTGACATGTCAATGTCAAAAACGCGTGGAATTACATGGAATAGAGAATAGTGCACATCAGTGTCTTGGTTCTTTTCGGTCTGTCCTCCACTCCATTGTAATATTGTTTTCTATCTACTTCGAAAGTTCCACTGATGTTCACGAAGTTGAAATTTATTCCGATCAATCAGTATATTTTGATGTATCGAAAACAAAAGTACCTATTAATAGTTTAAAATATTGATGATCGATTTGCATCCCTATAATATCCATTAAAAAAAAAATTGCTTTTAAATGTTTTTGAGCTTTTGTTTTTCTATGAAAATTGGCTGAAAACATCAAAACATCAAAAGGTTCCCAGTGACGAACTGAAAGGAAGGAATGTTGTGAGGGGGGGGGGGGGGGGGGTCCGCTTTGTGAAGAAGTAGACACGCAATTAGAGGGGAGGCGTCTTTCCCATCACCAACCAAAGACTTACAACTACTGGACTGCTCGCGCCCATGAGTTGCGGTGACCGAGTTTCGGTCCGGCTGCGTTCAACGTCGCGTCTCAAATGGTGGGCTAGCGCGGCAGCGCTTAGCATGGGCGAGATAGGGAAAAACGCCACGCCCGGTCACTCGAACTAGATTTGCAGCAAGGGAAAATTTTTTTTTTACTGAATGGCCTTCTGATCCATATTTCTGAATAGATTCTCGAACTTTTGATACTAAAATTAACTACTTTTAACCAGGGGGTTTGCTGTAAAAAGAATAGTTAGTTGAGAGTTTCGTTAAAAAAACCTCATCGCTCGCTATATTTCTTAGATTTCTAGACATGAACATTTATTTTCGACCCAGTAGGCTTTTTGTTGGTGTACAACAGTAATGTTTAGATATTTTCAGACTAAAAAGAATTATTTATGAGCGGTATTTTTGTCTTAAATTAAAGTAAAAAATTTGAATCTTAGAACTTAAACATTGACGTTCGCTTAAAAATGTTGGATTTCTAGGCAAGAATGTTAACTAATGGGCCAACATCATACAATTATCTTGATACATTAATACCGCACAAGAAAAATACTTTTTTATTCATATAATAGAACATATATGTATGGAATTACCAACATTAGAGCAGGTAATATAACGTTTGGCCTTAGGATAACAAAGCAGTGTCTTCTCTGTTTTACAATGCATGGTGATAATTAATTCCGATTGATCCGAAAGACTATACGTTATAAGTACTTTTTTATAAATGTATCTGTAGCATTAGTCAGTATTATATGAGTATCTATTGCTACTGGAAAGAATAGGATTAAATGATATGCTGTTGTTTTACTCAAAAGTTAATATTTTATTATGACCATAACAATTACATGTGTTGTACAACTACTAAACCTAAGCAATCAAACATTGCTGAACAAAATAAGTTTTGTCAGTTTCTGCCTCAGACCAAGACGCGGTAAATTGGCAATACTTGTAGCCTCTTTTGCTCTATGATTTCCTATTATCCTTAAAAACAAACAACGAACATTGTCCAGCTTCTTTCGAGACGGATTATGGGAAAACCAAACACTTTATAAAATAATTTTTGGAATAAAAGTTGTAGATCAACTAATTAGCTACAACTTTCTCGCTGGAAGTTTGTTTCTGTCCTAAAAATAAAAAAAGTTTACGCTTAGTAACTTTTTCATGTCCCGCTTTAACAACACTTATATGTTTTACATTATTAAAAATTCATATGCGTGATAAAATAAAAAGTATTTATACTGTCAGATTCCGTAGTTCATGCAGATGAATAATATATAAATTTTAGTAAGATTCAACCACGGTAGTGAGGTCCAGGAGTGTGTAAACGACAGCGCGTTCAACGCCAGAAACCGCCCGGCGGTCTCAGTAGCCCACCATTTGAACCCACACTGGTCCCGTTCGGACCGTTTTTCGCTCACCTGGCGATCACTCCAGTAGTTTTACCTCGCTGTCACCAACATACCCGCGCTCCCGCGGCTCCATCCGTTTGTTACCCTTGTAGCCGTTTCCCCTTCCCGCTCCTTACCCTTGTAGCTCCTCCTGACGTTACCCTTGTAGCGCTCTCCCTCCTCCTCCTCCAGTACCCTTGTAGCCTCCATTCACCCGTCTGTCAACGTCGCGAGTGCCCCGCGGCCCTCCTACGTCCAGCCGTCACAACACAAAGGGCTCGGGCGCTGACGGGTCGCCCATCATGCGGATCTGGGTCGGGAAATGGAATGAGAGCGAGAGAGAGTGATTTATTGACTACAGAAATGCAAAATTGAACGTTACCTTCAAAATTGAAATGAAAATTTTAAATTAAAAAAAAAAACTTTTTCCTAATTTTTATCCAAGTTTTCGTAGAAAAGGGGGTATTTCAGCCGTCGGCACGGCGGCTGTTGAGAGTGGGGATGCATTTCAGAGGGTGTAGAACACGTTTATAATTGTCATTCATTTTCAGATTTCTTTATATATATAGTTATATATTTATTTATGAACAAAATTTTGTGCTCAGTACTACTCTGAAACGAAAAGTTATCTTCATAATCAGAATGAAAATTATAATTTAAAAAAAAAAATTTTTTTTCGGTCTCTGCTTATAACGTTTCTCATATTTTCATTTTATTTATTAATAAATCGTCGATTTTCGTCATATTTTGGTTTATTCATTTTTATTTTTTCAATAGTGAACCTTTGTAATTGATCAAGTAAATAAAACATCCCCCCCCCCGAGAGAGAGAGAGAGACAGATGGAGAGGGAGGAAGAAGGACAAGAGATGGGGAGAGACATAGATAGGTACGGTAGACATATTTACAACAATTTATTTATTTATTTATTTTATTAATTTTTTTTTTTTTTTTTTTTTTAATATATTTTTTTTATAGGCAAAAGCCGTTCTCAAAGCGTTCCCAAAAGTGTGCTTTGGAAAAGATAAATAATATATAATTCACTTCCTACTATTATTTAAATAGAACCACTTATTTTAATAAATAACTGGAAAACAAAACCGAGAGCTACAAATAGAATTATCGGTAGGTAAATTAAAATATACTGTTTAATTCGTAAAAGATCTCATTTGATTTTGAATATATATCAATTTAAAAAAATGAAGTGTAAATCAGCTTCAAGTACCTAACTAAACAACTCGTAAACGAGTTCCACTATCTGCTTTACAAGCAGATACCATGTTACATGGATTTGATTGGGGATTTCATAACGGTTGTCCTCGAGAGTTGTAAACAAATCCTTTAACTTTAAACAAATCCCTGGGCCGCATGGCCGCATCCTGACTAATTCCAACAAAACAACGGTTTACTTATAGAAATGTTGAAAATAACTGTGGAGAGAAGCCACTACAATGAGTTGTTGTTAACAGTCGACTGTTGTCAAGAGGATGAAAATGTTTCCTATGGAGTGGAGTAAATGATGCTATTGCTTTACGTTAAGAATATTGTAACCGGCTTATTAAAATTGTTTATAGTCCAATCAACTTAGTGTAGGAATGTAGCCAGGAACGTAAGGGGGGGGGGGGGGATTGGTAGCTTGAGATGTGCACATTAATCAAGCACTTTCCAACGAGTGGCGAACGATTTCTGTGCGATGAAAACTGCGGAAGTTCCATTCCCCTAGCAACGGCTGGGTTGTACGTGAAAAACACTGAAATTGTGACACAAATTTTGCGTCACGGAAATTTTTGGTTGACCCCCCAGAGCAAAGACATATCCATGTCAAAAAAGATGAAGAAAAAAATCGGTACTGTGCGATGGTTGTACAAGTTCCGAGTGTTACCATTCGATTCACTGAACGCGGTGCCTGCTAAATCAAACTGAAAAACTACCTCTTATTACGGTTGTTTTCAAGAATTCGAATTTCGAATCGCCATCGGTGAATAACGAAGAGACTCTTGCAAACGAGCGTTTCGACCGCCCACCGTCGAATTCCCTGCAAACGAGCTTCAACACGAAACGCTCCCGGTGAATTTGCCGGAAAACGAAAAATACCTCCCGACGAATTAACCCGGAGAGAAATAACTAATAACAAAGAGCGGGGCTAACTTAACAAAGAGCGAAGGGGTTTAACTGCGAGTAGACGTTAATAGGGAGAAATGAGAGGAAACGAGAGCTGATGATGAGGCAAGGTCGCTACGGGAGCGTGTCCCCCTCGCCACCTCCCCGGCCGCGGGCGCCGTACTCTTCGGCGGCGCTGCTCCTCCGCCGCCTTGTGCCCCCCTCCCCCCTCTCTTGTCCTCCTGCGTCGGACGAGTCCGCAGGACCGGTTGCTGGCCGGACACCTGCTTCGTTCTACAAGGCCCACGGCGCGAAGGCTTACCCTTACAAGACAAGAAGGCTTTTCAGTCCATGAATTGGTTTTTCATTATTCTCCGTTTATCCCCAGGAACTGGGACTTCTTCAGCGAGACAAAATTTAAAATATAGAATTCAAAATTTTAAAAATGAGTAAGTACATAGGGTGAAGGGCCAATGTTTGACACCTTAAGAGAAATTTTGTCTTTGACAAGCAATTAAGTTGTTTTTTCGTTTATTCAAACTTGAATCTTACATTTACTGCTGCATCAAGATGTCCTCAAACTGCTCCGTATTGAAATATTGGCTAGAAATTTATTCAAGCCAGAAATCATCATAAATTCGTTTTTTTTTTTTTAAATCAATTTTTTGACCCAGTATTTGACAGCCAAATTTTTGGTTGCACCTGTGATTGATGATTCCGTGTAGGTCTCAACAAACTTTTATTTCAACATTATTAATAAATTGAGCATTTGAACTTAGTTTTATTAATCTAAATATAAAATTAAAATGAGTAGGTAAGTATTCATAAAGACAAAGTTGAAAATATCGCAAAATAGGTAGGTACAAGGTTTTATCAATACCATAAGTACAGTACGTTTCTAATGGTAAACTAGCAGCTTCTCAGTTCCTATGTATTTATATAAATATAAAAAATGAAGAACGAATGCAAGAACGAATAGAGATCTATTGACTGACAGAACCTTCAATCACTGAGGGTAGCGTCAGTTTGGGGGCTAGTAATTGACATTTGCATTTTCACATGTTATCTTTGTTTATTTCAGGAAAATGATAACATAAATGCAATCTACTCAAAAAACTGATTGATAAAAAAAAAAACATGGGAACAATCGAATTTGAAAATGTGGAGGGCATGGTGAAGCAAAATAAGAACACTTACTCCCTTAGCAAAATCACAAAAAACAGCACCAAAGAAAAATCAACACGAGGTTCTGTTGGGTAAATCTCTCCAGATTTCACAGAAACCCCTCTGAAACCTTTGACAGCCTTTATACTTCACTGAGAAGGTATTTTGTCTCAAAATTGAAAAGGATCAAGCCAGTAAAACACTTTTACGCCTTATTATTTAAACTTTTTGGTGAGATGTCAATCACTGGATCCTTGTCAAACACTGATCCCTCCACCCTATTGTTTTCTCTTTTGAGATAAAAAATCGAATTCAGAATTACCACGAGAGAAAATCAAATTTAAAATATTGTTCAAGTTTATGTAGGTAACCGTATGTTTTACCTAGTTTGCTGGTGGCGGTAATTATAAATTTAGAGTCCCTCCATCAAATACGAGTAAATTTTGCTCAAGTTTGCTCAACTTTCCCTAGGTTATATGCATAATGACTAGTTATTGTACATAATAACGAAGTGCTGTTCGTTAAAGTGTATAATTCACACGTGGGGGTCGTCATTTGGCAATATATGAGATTTGGGATCGTTGAAACCTTATTAACGCTTACTTGATTTTTAGGGGATAGTATGGGACGAAAGACGGCCTGGATTTTCATTACTACACTGTAATTCGTCTAAAATTCGTCATATAATTCAATGTTGCAGAACATAGGGACGTTTCATCATTTTTTGGCTCAAGGGTTGCCGTGATGGCATCTTGAGTTACACAAAACACTGTTTTTGACACACTTGCACCTTTTTGTGCTGCATTTGGTTGAACAGTTGCATCGAAAAAATCCTTGACGGTCTCCAAGGGCTTGGACTGTCCTGAGACACAGGGACAGATCAGTTTTTCTCGAAAGTTTCATGGTTCACGCTTCTCTCCGCACACAAGCAGACATTTAGTGCCCATTCATATGTGAGAGTTTGTTTTCATTCGCATTACACACTTTCCCGGTCGGCCTCCCGTTATTGTACATAATAATTAGTTGAAGTGCGAAATGCGCAGAAATTACGCACTTTAACTGGTACCCGCAGTTATTGTACACGATAGGCAGTTTTCCCTATCTGAGCTGTACAAAAAGAGGTTTTTCAAGCGCAAGCAAACCAGAAGCTAACCGCTGAGTTGTACTGTACGAATAGGGAATCGTTGTGCGATTGAACGAGCGATTCAAAAGTCATACTAACGTGACTATACCATGCATATTCACACATTTTCACTTCAATTCCATCCAGTAATTTCCCATTTTCCGCACTACACATCACAAAAACCTCACTGCTACATATTTTTCACCTCTTGATTCATTGCTTCATCTTTTTTCTATTTACAATAAAACAAGATTGCGTCTTATCTTTTATCACCGTGGAGTAGGTTTACCACACTTTTTGATACCTTCCTTCTGCTGCACCATGGATACTATCAAGTGGATGACTCCATAATCACATCCGTGTACAGCATCCATGCATTTGTTTCTGCATGGGTTTTCTAGGTATTTATTCATTGTTTTATTTTTATAGTAATTTATTATATTATTAAATATTATAAGTTAATTTTGTATAACTGCAACAGACCTTCTCGCCACTTCGTCTTCGGACTCCACCGCCAGCTTCTCATCAACCCTGAGAGCTTTCTAAAAGAACAGTTGTGGCAGACATCTTGCATTATTCTTGTCTTTGTTCTGCTCCTGAAAAGTTGTCCATGCTTAAAACTAAATTATTTCTCCAAATTTATCAAGTGTTCTGTGCGCCATCCAAGTCAAATAACGGTCCTATTTTGATCAGTTTGCTGTGCTGTGTCTTTTAGAACCACAGGAACTGGTGAGCCATTGCATTTTTCGGCTTCATCATTACATCTTGGCTGGGACACCTCTGTGAGGTTAGCAGATATTCTCCTACCAACTATCTACTGGACGTTTATTGCAATATAAATCACTGGAGTTGCCACTGGACCACTGAAGTTACCACGGAAGTTACCACTGGACCATTGGAGTCGTCTTGGATCTGGACCTTTGGAAACCACCACATGAACTACCAGCTCATCATACAGCTAAGCATTGTAGTCATAAATATATATGTGAAATTGGTCTAGTACCTATAGTAACTTCTTCTAGTTATCAAAGTAACTTCCTTTTGTCAGCATAATTCTATTTACTTTAGTGGCCACTTAGGAGCAGACAGTATCAATAATTAAGTACCTACCTATCACCCACCTGAACCACTTGGGCACTGAGTCCCCTTCTAACCATTGTTTATTTAGTTAATAAACTATTTATTAGTTGATGTTTCATCAATTCAACTTTGTGTTTTCATCTGAGCACCCACAATCACATACATATCTATCTTTTCCTCATACTGAGGTGGTCCTTCGAGTTATCGTTTTATCTTATTGATCTCAACTTAACAAGTGTGGTTGGACATTTGCTGCACCCAAAACAGTAGGTCTTTCTCATATAACTACACTACTCCAAACTTCATAATTAAGCCCTAGTCATAGATTACCTAACGTGTAATGAATTCTTTCATAATGGAAGAAGTATCAAATTAGCAACAACTTTATGTGTAGTTTAATTTTTTCACTAGAAATAGATGTAGTAGAAGGAAGGGAACTTGGAAGGGGTAGTTGTTAAGGCAACATCGAAATTCGCTTTGGGTTAGGAGAATCTCATTCGGAAACATCAACATAATCAACGATCAAAATGTACATACCTATATTATAAACATGTACCCATTACCTACATAATATGTACGATATTTTACACTTTTTTCCCTTGGCCAATTAAGTTTCATTATTGAAGATGTGGATACCTGCTAATACACAACAAAGGGCAAAGGCAGCCGTTTATGTCTGCGTCTATTTTCTCTCTAATGTGGCACAATCCCTACCCATTTCATCAAAATCGATCTATCAGTATCGGAGCTTTGTCTACAACTAATTTCAGGTTTGTCAGGTGCAATGGTTGAATATTTCAACAAAATTAGTAGGATGACATCCTGAGACTTGTAGGTACCCAAATACCCTCGAACGAAATGCTGATACCATTATAAGGTATCAGCATAATTTAAGTTAGGATAAACCCTACAAACCAACCACCTTTTTTGAAAATTACGAATATTACGATGCGCATGTCATGCCACGTTGAAATAGGAACTAAAAAAATTGATTATAGCGTTATAGGTTATCTTCATGGAGAGTTACAATCGTATTCGGAGCTGTATTCGGTTTCCTTCGAGCTCCGAATAGGATTTTTCTATTCGTACAACGAATGGACCGCTAACTGTTTGCATTTTTCGCGCATGCGCAAGGCTTCATTTCTATTCGCAGTTTCTCCCACTCGACTACGACTCAGCGTTGCAAAAACTCCCTAATAACTAGTTAATATGTATAATAACGGATTTCTCACTTTAGCGGTAATATATATAAATAACTGAACTCAGCACTCCCTCCAAACCGACCATGGGCCCAAGTCCTCACCTTGCGTGGAACCGACTGTTATTTTGCGAATATTTCGTGTATCGAGGTCGACCATTTGAGTTAGCTGCTATTAAAAATGTGCTCTCCTCATTTGTCAACGTCTGTCAGTCGGTCGTTGAAGGAAGTGAATGGCTGGCGGCGTGATTTCAAGTTGGCTCAACAAGGAGGACCTTCGGAGAGAGAGGAAGTGAAGGTAAAGTGGTCAAGTACCGCGGCAGGTTATAATAGGTAGGTTTCAGTGAGGTTGCAGAGAAGCGGTCTTCAAGTCCATTGGAATGGAAGTTCGGTAGGTGGGTGGAAGAGGGGAGGGCGTCATACAATACCCACGGTGGAAAGGCCCGAGTTTTGAGCGAAGATAAGTTCAAAAATGTTACAGTAAGACAAACAATCTCAGAGAAAGAGACACAAATTCAACCGCCTTATGAAATAGAGAAATATTTCACAGAGGAATCCAAAACACCAATCAATTATTCGGAGTTACTTAACTTAAATATATTCACATCACCAAACAAACAGTAACACTCCTGACCTCTACCTGTACAGGCCATTCACTTGTCGTACCTCTGAATATCATTCCATCACATTCGTGACGACATCAAAAATATTACAGGTTTTACTTACATTTCCCGTACAAAAGAGCCTTAGTAAGAAAGCGACCATTTGAAATTTGATAGGGAGCCTCTGGGGGACACCAAGACGCGAATGAGATGAAGGCGCCATCCATCCTGAGAGAGCTAAATTCTCTACCGTCCACCCTAGGAAGTTGAAATTCGATAGGGAGCCTCTGTGGCACCAAGAGATGAATGAGATTGAGGGATCTAGACTAATCCTAATAATTGTTCGGTTTGGAAATCGCTGGAACAGTCAAGGAAAAGTCATGGAAATGTCGAAATTTTAATTTTACGGTTACCCTGGTAGCACCACAACGTAAGGCTGTGACGCATCTCTATGCGAACCGCATCTCAGGCCTGGAATACGATTGGTTATTTCGCTATCGGAAAGTTTCGATAACCTTCACTTCTTGAAACCTCCCGTGAGACAAGCAAAAACTAAAGGCCGTATCACTCTTGCATTTTTTCAGCTTTTTTCTCGCATTGCTTAATGCTCGATATAGATAAGTTTTTCTTATTTGTCGCTATAACTCCCCACTGTTCTGTTGAGAATTTGATCATTTTGACTTGTAATTTGTTCTTCAACCAATTCCATTCGTCCGTGTTACAATAAGTTGGATAATATACTTCCCATCCAACTTGGTAAATTTTCATTTTAGCTCCGTTACAAATAGTTTATCTTGAGCAGTTAATTAAATTTTAAACCGCATTCAATGGAGATTTAAGGTTGGCTGAACTACCCATTTCTAGACCATTCCGCGACAGGGACAACAAACGATGTCAGTATTTCCTGGGTTTTTTCCTCTACCTACATTAGCGCTCCAAAAGGATTAAAGAAATAATTAAAGAAATTACAGCTATCAGCCTTAATAGGTCCATATCCTCGCGGACCAACGGCTAAAACGGCAATATTTCGCGTTTGTAAGTCATTCGGTCTGTACGCAAATAGTCTATTTCTCATATTTTTGGTGTGAAAATTTGTTTCAATTAAGTAAAGATGTACTCGAATTTAATTGAAATGTGCTGCATGATCGGTAAACGGCGAAACGGCTTGAATCCTCAAAAAATAATATATTATTACTGCTCAATTTCATTTAGGAAAAGTTCATTCGTGTTCTAATTTATAGAAGATTTGTAATAAAAAGAAGACATCGATAGAAAATTCTCACGAGGTCGTGTTTTACAGTTAAAACTTTTTTATGTCCCTCCGAAGCCAGACGCGTTTTCAGGACGTCCTGAAAATACTACTCCAAGGGTAGAGTTGGAAACTTTGTTACCTACCTGTTACCTACCTGTGCCGGTCTAACAGTATCTGACTTTTATCCAAGTATCAAAGCGAGATTTTGGAAAAAGTGGGAAAAGGACTATAAAAGTTCGACCTGTGAATCATACTATAAGAGTATTCACCCCCAAGTCCCCAAGCGTCCCTGGTTTGTTGGGGCGGTCTGTCCACAAAGCGATATGCAGAACCGTCGTTCGACCACGTACAAATCATGGAGTTTGTGAACCGTACCTGCACCGTATCCACCCCGGAATTCCACCACAATGCAGGTTCGGTGAACTGGAGAATGGATCACTGGAACACGTGATAATGGAGTGTCCCTTATTTTATTGCGAAAGAGACATTTTATTTGATTATATCATTAATAAGTTAATTTGTCAAGTTTCAATTACTTATCTATAATTAGGACAAATAACATTATTATTGACAAAGTTCTATATTTAAATATTTTCATGAATGTAATGTATCAGTTTAGTTTCGAAGAATGTTCTATGTAATATGTAAGTAACATGTGTTTGAAATATGGCTGTAAAATGTGCACCAGTAATGAAAAAAACCTATATTTGGATGCTATGATAACTGCCAATTTTCTTTTGGTATCCAAATTTTATACTTCAGAAGCTGGGGCAATGCTGGCTCTCGATAGCTCACAAAATCGATCAGCAATAAAAGATTGATTGTGTGAAGTCATCATGAAGATGCCATCATGTGGATTAGCAGTGACAACTTAAGGGGGAGAATGTTTTGATACTTGCTGATATATTATGATTAAGGCTCAGATTTTGCATGTTTTTTTCTTCTGAAGTTCCAAACCTTCATAGAAGTTTGTTTTGAGTGTTTTCAGACCACATGTAACCCAAAAAAATGACAGTTATTATTTTTTTTCCCCCAGATTTTTGTATGTTTTTGTGTGTTCCGTATTTTTCCCACCAAGTCAAAAAAATGTACAAAAAATTTATTTTTCAGCAAATTTTTAGGTACCAAAATGTTTTTAAAAATAACTAACTAAAACTAGTGGTAGTTTGTTTTCAAGCCGAAATGGGGTGGTTGGCCTCTCTCAAGAATGCAGGCTGACTGGAAAGGCCCAATCGTTTGCGAGGATTAGAATGGATGCGTTCATTAGAGGTAATCTTCCTACTTACCTACCTTCTCCATGGCTCATTTTACCTCGTCTCTTTATTATAATAATATATAGAAAGTAAGGTCAGTCCTATAGGTATTATTTCGCACGTGTTCAAATCACTCCCCACCACAACGTCATTCTACTCGTGTTCTCATTTTGAAATATACCTTTCAACGTGTTATTAATTATTGTATAGTTTGACAATAAACCTAAAACTAGTATACTAATTTCTGAAATACTGTTTTTTCCTTACAACCCATCCGTTTGCTTGAGAGATTTTAGATAAAAAAGCAATTATTGATGATTGCAAATTTATTTATATACGCATAATATAAAAAATTTCAATTTTTAAATTCATTTATTTATTAACGAATTTTATCAACTAAGTACTTTTTGAAGGTTTTTTTCGTTTAAATACTCCTAACATTTTACGCACATATTCGTTGAAAGGAGGTTTCATGAGCACTCATGGCAAAAAAGTAAGTTCTCTTTGAATTATTTTAAAATAAACGTTTTTGCATGTTTTGGTATTTGAAGTGCATGTTTATTCTCAAATTTGTGCATGTTGATCTCTGTTCTCATAATTAGTGCATTATGTTTGGGCTAGATAGTAGAATGTAGGTGTATGGGAAAACTCGAAGGAGCGTGTCCCTAGCACGGAAGCCTTTTGGCGTAGTGTCCTTCTCTTAGAGTTTTACGTTTAATCAAAGAGACTGATTAATAAAAAGTTTACAGGTGAACGGACGTAGGTTAAAAATCGGCCATTTTTTACAACTGTAAAACAGTGACTTGTTCAAAATGATGGGGAAACACTTGTAACTTGTCCAAATTCGCTTGTACACTTGGTAAGCATGACAAGTTTACACTTGTACATTTATGAAACGTTTGCACCGTCATTTTTTACAACTTGCACATAAAATCGGCTTGTCACTTGTTGCTTTTTGAAATAGGCCCGTGTAGGAATCTGCGGGCACAAAGTTGATTGATAAATGCCCGCAGGTTCCTGTACAGGAACTTGTACAGCAGAGAGGGAGTAACACAGGGAGACCCCTTGTCAATGTTAGTGTACGCATTAGCCACTTTACCACTCATTGAGCGCCTTGAGACTCCACAAACAACCCAGTGCTGGTATGCTGATGATTCTTCGGCCCAGGGATCATTCGATAACTTGAAGATTTGGTGGGATAAGCTGAATGTACATGGACCAGAATTTGGTTATTTTCCGCAGGGAAATAAGACAAACCTTGTAGTGCACCCTGCAGACGTTGATGATGCCCAAAAAGTGTTTCAAGGCACTGGGATCACAGTTGTAACTGGCAATCGGTTTTTAGGAGGGTACATAGGACAGTCAGGGGGAAAGCGAGAGTTTGTGGAAAAGAAGATTGATGGCTGGGTAAATACAGTGGAGCAGCTAGCTGAAGCAGGAAAGATTCAGCCACAATCCGCACATGCCGCATTCTGCAAGTCAGTTAAATTCAGATGGCAGTATTTGCAGAGAGTACTTAGGACCGAAGAACATGATTATGAACGGCTAGCATGCTCAATAAAAAATAAGTTCATACCGGCAATATTAGGGAGCAGCGTGACAGAAGCAGAATGCCAACTATTTTCTCTCCCAGCAAACAAAGGAGGACTAGCTGTAACGGATCCAAGAAGCTGTGCAAACAGTGCCTATATGATGGCAAGAGAAGGCTCATCAGAACTGATTTCAGCAATTCAACAGAACCGACGAGTAGATATTCCAGTGCACCAAACAAGAGTATATGCAGCCAAACAAAAAGCACGAAAACACAGGGCAGAGAGTGAAGATAAATTGTTGGATGAAGTTCTTAAAATGTTTCCGGCAGAACAGAAAAGAGCGATTGAGAGATCAGTCGTTCATCTTTCTGGATCCAAAACATCGGGATGGCTCTCTGTGCTACCTCTTAGAAAACACAATTTTGATCTTGCCCCATCAGAGTTCCGAGATGCACTGGCAGTGAGGTATAAGCGGATACCAGTAGACATGCCGACTTCATGTGATGGTTGTGGATCAAATAGGTTCAACTTGGAGCACGCTCTAAGTTGTAAAACTGGAGGTTTGATCACACGCCGTCACAATGAAGTAAGAGACCTCTTAAGTGAGATGATGACGATCGCATGGGGCAACTGCGTGAAAGAACCAATCATCTCAGAGGCAAATGAACAATCTTCAGGGCTCAAGGGGGATTTGGCTTGCAGAGGGGTGTGGGAACCACAGAGGGAGGCGTTATTTGATGTACGTGTCACTGACACTGACGCTCCCTCTTATGTTTCCCGCCCTGTCGCAGCAGTTTTCATTGCAGCTGAAGAAGAAAAAAAGAGGAAGTATGCAGCTGCATGTGAAGAACGACGCGCATCTTTTACTCCGCTAGTCTGCTCGGTTGATGCTCACTTTGCACCACAAATGTGCAGTTTTGTGAAGGTGCTGGCTGAGCAATTGAGCGACAGGTGGGGTCGGCCCCAAGGTGTGGTGCGAGGATGGATTCGCGCGAGAATAGCCTTTGCCATCCTGCGCGCATCCAGCATGTGCATACATGGAGCGCGCAAACGCTGGAGAAGTGCAGAAGAACTTATTGGGTTTTATGACGGCGCAGCAACCCATTTTCACTGAGATATTTACCGACATATTTACACACACATCACAAACAGTACATTAAACGCCTCCTTTCCCCAACAACTTCTGAACCACAATCACCAAGGCTCCATCAGACCACTATCCCACACTAAAATGTCGAAATAAATGTTTTGTTAATAGGGTAAGGGCACCAGTCATTGGCCACTTAGCAATGTTTATCACGTTACCCGCTTTATTTTTGAAGATATTTGTTTCTTTCCTAGTGTTTTAGGAAGCTAATAATCCAAACAATGTAATACAATAGCAATTTTAAACAAATAAAAGGTCTACCAAGTATTTTTTTCAATGAGTTTTGAAAAATCTGTTTTCCACCAGTCATTGGCCGGGAGTTCCTAATATTGGCCACCTTGTCACCAGTCACTGGCCACCTTAAGTTCTTTGTTTTCTGATCCACTGTGTCGGTAAACTTTCCATAAGAACTGATAATTTGTGGCTGTAACTATGAGAAATCAAATTAATCATCTCACATTTATTTGAAAAAGGTTTTATTCATCAACGTTTTAACATTTTTATTATTAACGAAGGATACTTTATATTCACTAGGTAGGTACTTTTGCAGTTTTTCCGACCCGAATAGGTAACCTTGGTTCTTGAAATATTGGAATAGGTAACATTGGACTTGAAAAGGGTACCTGTAGGTAGCGTTTCCTCGGTCTCATAGTTGGCCATCAGCTGGGGTGGACCCAGTATATTGAGTGATTGCGCCAAGCTGCCATGCGGGGTGTACAGTTGCTCAGGCCAGTTGCTTTCCAACTATAGTCGGGGTGCCTAGCGGGATGTCCTCTTGAGGATGTTCCATGCAGTGGTGCGATCCCGAATTGATTATGGGTCTGCACTTTATGGCTCAGCAAGGAAGTCCTTGCTGCGTAAGCTGGAACCTATATTAAACAAGGGTCTTCGTTTGGCTACTGAGGCCTTCCGTACTGCCCCGACAGCCTCCTGCCATGTGCTTGGGCATAGTCAGCCACTCATAATTCGGCGAAATCTGCTAGCACTTCGTTATGCAGAACGCTTGCGCTATTTCCCAGGACACCCCCTGCATGAAGTGGTCACCATACCCTCCCTAGAAGAGACTAGGCTTCAAACACGAACTCGCCCATTGGGTATTCGTGTTCAGGAGCTCACAAGGTGGGATAGCATAGAGAGATACCCTTTAGTTTCATATGAGGTGCCCCCTGTCCCTCCCTGGACCTTGTCTGGGATGCGTGTTCACCTTCATATGAAAGTCGGGGTCAAGGGAAATACACCCCCACACATCCTCAGATGTCGCTACATTGAGGCAATCCAGCTATATGCTGGACACACCCTTATATTCACTGATGGCTCCAAAGACACCATCAGTGTTGGCCTTGCTCTATGCTATGGAGCTCCAACTTCCAAGTCACTAGGTGCATAGGTTACAGGTGCCTACTGAAGCGAAAAACTTAACATCAAACTCTAAAGAAAAACTGAAAAGAAGAACAAAACGTCAAACTCTATGGATAACGAACGCACTTTTTGACTGGTGCTATTCGCTAAAAAAAAGATAAAAAAAGAAAACAGTAATTGGTCTGCTGACGAGACCAAACATCTAATATATATATATATATATATATATATATATATATATATATATATACATATATATATATATGTATATATATATATATATATATATATATATATATATATATATATATGTAACTGTTAATTATGCGGAGAGAAAAAATCTATTAGCTAAACATCATGAAGGTCATATGGAAGTAGAAAAAACTAAGGCTAGAAAATTAGTTTTTTGGCCTGGCATGTCGGTTTATATCAATACCTAACATCATCATTTCAGGTTTGTCATGATTTCATTGGTCTCATGACTATATTTCATCATTTCAGCTTTGTCAAGAGTCAGATTGTCCTTTCTGGAGATCCTGATGAATTAATAATGGAAAACAACCCATTTAGCAGTGCGAAATTCAAAAAATGTTTAGCAAAAATGGAATAAGTTTGACCATTTGTATCCTCCTTTATGCACAAGGTCATTAGCAGAAATGGGAGGGAGGATAGTGAAACAAATTATGCAAAAATGTTAGAAAACGGGACAAAATATAAGCATTCACCTAATGCAGTATATAAATACTCAAAATCCTACTATTGGTTATAGCCCTAGCCGGATTATGTTAGGCCCACCCATCTCTAACCATCTCTAGACGTCCCTAATCATATTTTCCCAATGGTTAACAAATCCAACATGACATTGACCGCCCCTGAACCTATATGGCCTACCCCGGTACAGGCGCAAGTGTTAAAATGTGCGATAGCAAGAAAAAAAGATAGGGCAGTCCCACGGAATCGAACATAACGAGGGCTAGTCACCATTCAGGGAGCCGTGGTATCTTACAATTTTCTCTACACTTTTGTTCATTATGATCGGAAAACACATTTTTGTGCAATAAAACTTGAATGGGACCTATATGAACCATTTAAATAAGCTCTGTTGGCAGTTTTGGCCATCTGGCCAATGATTGGGGTAGGAAAAATTTGCATCATTTCAGTTATTAGCCACCCGGCCAATGACTGGAGGAATCAATCTTTTTGTCATCCAGTTATTAGCCGGCCTAATATTTTCTACAATTTATGAGAATTTTATGTCCTGGTGGCAGCAATTGATTAATAATCAACTAGTGATCATGCAAATACAAAAAAAAGTTCACCTAATTTGTAAAGCACCACATCAAACCCTTAAGAATGAGTTGAGGTATGCTTAACGTTTTCACAAGAAACAGGGGTGATCATCCTTCTTCTTGCACCTTCACCTCGTGAAATGAGTTTGGGAGGTTTCCATGAGGTTTCACTATAACTTTCAACATCCCACTGTCTTCTAGACTACATACTTCGATGGAAAAAAACATTTAAAACGATCCAAGAGACATCTGTGTTGTAAAAAACTAACTTATAAAACTGGGTGGCCAATGACTGGGGGTCGGCCAATGACTGGTGCCTTTACCCTAAATGCCCTATCTATCCTGGTAGGTTGAAGTAAACAAGGTATCTGCCTGAGGTTTGCCTAGAAGTTATCCCTGTAATTGATAAACGGGCAATAATTAAGCTTCATTAAGACCTATTGGTATTTGTTGCCTTCCCTGGTGACATCTCTCAACGGAACCGTGATTCGGTGGGCCAAAAGAGGTATTTCATAACAAACGTTAAACCTCCCTCAAATCTTTCTCGCTGGTTTATTTCACGCAATTTCTGTTACAAGTGGGACCTTGAAAAAACACCAATATCCTGGCCATATAATACACACGTGGGTATCCAATATTCCACGTTCCCCCTTTCATCCCGTGCCCAAGGCGCGCCCTGTTGAGTGTGGGTAGGTCTTTTATTACGGCTCGCTGATTCCCTTATATTGAGTTATAGAACCCAACCCATTTCTGATAGTGCCCAGTTGTTCGTATGTATTACCGCTATACCCACGTAGTTTCCGTATCGATTTCAACTCTGCGCCGCTGACCGATCCTGTTTACCTTCGCAGGACACGACCTTGTACCTATCAGGACGTCAAAATCACTTATTCCACGGTCTCTTGAGGAATAATTCTCGTTAATATGTTTTTACCATTATACAAGAGAGACCACTTGAGAATCATCAGCCTTGTAATTTCCTTCCCGACTTTTTAAAACATCTTGAAAAAAATTGTTGTCATGAGTTTGGTTTCGAGCCAATCAAGGAAAAAATTCCAATCATGCAGCATGGTCATATGGGCGAATTTTCTGAATTTTTATATGTTCAAGTTAAGTAAATTGTTTTGAAATTAAGGTACTTGAGCGCATTTAAATGGTTTATTATTAATTTTATGGGCAGGAAAACTTGTTCTAATTATAATAACCTCCTAGTCGAGGAAACAGCGGTTTTCAACATCTCGAGTTTGTGTTCGGGTTACCGATACCCTTGAGGTGGCATCAAGAAAGGCGTTTCTCCACTCCGAGCTAATCGTGACCCCTGGGTTAGCGACCGCGTTAGCTCCCAGATTTTATTATCTACTTTATCCAGGTACTAAGTGCTAACTCCAAAAGCTACCACAGTAGTTGTTGTAATAAAACGGATGCCATGTTGTTTTTCACTACAAAATCGTCTTGTGTTTATTCTTGAATGTTCATTTTGCGCGATAATCAAAATGGCATATGTATTTCAATTCAACGTCGGTAATAACAGCGATTGCTTGACTACAAAGGTTCGTTGTTAACTAGTGCCTGTTTATGGGAACATAATAAACAGGCAGTGGCAGGAAATATCCAATATTTCCCAATATAAAATGCTTGGAAAGATTCAAAAATGTAAGTTAGGAGTAAAAAACTAACGTTCCGTAATTCGTATCACACTATTTTTCCTGTCAGTCTGAATGTCTAGTTATAAAAGCCCGACAGCTGTTAGAAATCCATAAACGAAAGGCTTGAGTAAGTACTAACAAATACGATCAAATTCAGTAAGGAAAAGCGCAACTTGTTTTTGGGCTTCATTGACTCATTCCCAATTGATGCATGTAAGCGATGTGAATAGTTTGGTGGCCTAGATGCTCACAAGCAAGTATCTCAAAAATGAAAAACATCCTAAATCAATCCTTTTAGGAAAATGCACCTAGATTAGTGGGACATAGATCAGAATTATGTGTATAGTTTTTGTGGTCAGGATACTCACAAGCCTGCATCTCAAAAACTTAGAAAAAAAAAAATTCTAAAACATATGTGTAGGACGATTAATAGGTCAGAATGATGTTTATGATTCGGTCATCCTACCTTAAAATCGTCGCGCTTATCAATACATTCTGATCGCACTGAGCCTCTATACGATTGGTATAGATAAGTGTAATTAACCTGGGTTTCCAATAATTTGCTTATTAGCTTTACCGATATTTCTCCCATGTAAAATATTTTCTATTATGAGCTGTAAGCTGGAAAGTCCCTACAAGAAAAATTATGGAAGCATAATTTGAAGGAAATTTTATTCTCTATATGTCATGTACCGAAGAAAATCCTTGAAAAACCTAAGAAGCTATAGGCGAAATAATGAAAAATGGTGTGGCGTTCACGCCACGTTAATGGTCCTGGCGCCACAGTGTCATATCTGATCGGCACCAAAAACAATACAGCGAATTTTGGGTATATGAGGAGTATACCTTCAAAATCCCAAGTCTATTACTAACTCCCACCTTGAAGTGCATGGTAAAACACAAACTATCATAATCACGGAGGTAGCTTAATTCTCTTAACTCCAATAGTTTGTAACCCCATTTTAGCTCTTAGATGGTGAAACCCGCCCTTAGTGATTTTGATTGGGTTTTATTAGCTAGACAACATCGGAACACGGAACGAGCCTGGAAAACACGTAATATGTAAGTGACCGCCACCCATCAAGTCAAATGAGTCACTGCCACGTCGCCGGATACGCCAGGTGACATCCGCTCTCCGCGACCGTCCGTCGAATCGTATAAAATACCTAATATTCGGGTTTCGTATTCCCAAGCGCGTCCCGTTGCAGCAACGAATCCCAACGGCGTTTCCCCGTAGCGGGTGGGAATATTGATGACTTATTATGATATGATGAGAGATGAACATCTTCAGCCTGGGAACCCCACCAGAGACAAAAGCCTTCCTGAGAATTGCGCACCGGTTTCGCGGTAGGACTGTGAAATCTCGAAAATGTCGCTCACTGATGAAATAGCGAGCTCTACATTTTTCACCGTTTGTTACGTAATTGTTAATAAACGTTGGGCCACCAGTGATGGCTATCAGTGTTGCTTTATTCAGGTTAAAAAGTTGATAGTATTGCTGAGAACCTTACACCTTACAGTTCACGTGATGATCATATTCAATAAGGAAAAAAACACAATTGAAGCGTGGAAGTGCAAAAGGGTCTAAGTGCTCTCTGCCAAATTTTTCAGCAGGCCAATTCAAATGTTGAGACGTGAATAGTATGAAAGGAAAATGACTAAATTCAAGAAAATTGCTTTCCGCTTTGAGCCTGCGGCTAAGATGCTAAAACATGGAACATACTTTCTTCACAGTAATTCGGGGTCGCCGCATTTTATTTTGTTTTCTTATAGTTATGATGTGCCAAACTAGGTAATTAGCCAGCCACAAAGCGGCACAACGATAACCAAGATTACCACCTCAGAAAAGTGACAACAAAACAAGGCTTACAAGCGTAACAATATTGTTTACTTACCATTTATAAATCGCATTATTGAATTAGTATCTTTTAAATAAATATGAAGCTACGGCATCAATATCTTAATCTCCAGTAAAATCCGTTTTTCGGCAACCCTTTATCCAACGTTTGACGTTGGCTAAGTTCTTTTTGGGCACACCATGAATGGACTGCTTCGAGTAAAATTAGGATGAATATAAATAAATTTGTATAATTAAATGTTAATAAAAAATATGAATTGAACACGCTCATCACTGAAATCTTCCTCGGGTAACCGCAGTAACCAGGAACTCTCCAATTTTTAAGACAGTTTTTCGTGACATAAAAACGTGACACTTTTGGCCAGTTAGGTGATGGCTAAAGCATGTTCCATGCTAATAATTGTATTTACTAATTACGTATTGTCAATAATAAGCCGTCTATGGATTCAATTGACGAATATTTTGGCCTTTTACGCTCCATCTTAATTTACTACTTCCCGTAACCACCAGGAACTATGGAATCGTCATGAATCTTGGAGTGTGTGTGTTGAGTGTTTATGATCTCGTCTCCCCATGCAGGTATTTCATATTAGACACCAGGAAGAATTGAACTGTAACTAGTTGAAAGCCCGTGTGATAAGAGATCCAGGACGGTGAAAGTTGTTATCTCAATCACTCGACGTTATCAGCAAATCGGATCGCGCGCCTCACGAGCCGTTGAGCTGTAGGAATGGAGGAGAAATTAACACTCCATAGGAGCTCAATCATTCGTCACTTCCGAGATTCCTCAATTCTTCTCTACATCATCAACTCATTCTCAATCCACGCCCCAAGCTAAAATAATCGTAATACATAGAATTACAATCCCAATCACAGTTTAGCAAATTGTTGAGAAAAAATAAATAAAATTTGAGCTATAGTAATGGCTCAAAAAAAGTTAAAAATGAAATTTAAAAAAAAAATTTTCATCGTAGAAATCCGTTTTGAATTTTTTCTATTTCTTTTCTTTTTCTTTTAAAATGTCAACTTCAGGAATCGTTTCAGAATTCTTCAAAACGGATTTCAATAAAGAAGATTTTCAAAAATGTTGGTTTTAATATTTTTGGAGCCATTGCAATAGCTTCATTTTCTACAAACATTTGCTAAAATATAAATTTAACAATTTTAGCCATTTTTAGTAATTTTTTTAAGTACATTTTTCGAAATTTGAGCAATTTAATTTGGTCAACTTCAACAATTTTCAACTGACCAATCGTTTCTTTTGGGATGCTTGATAATTGCGAAAAAACTAATATTGCATCTCAATATATATAAGGAGAATATATGGAGAGGAGTCAGGTGGAGAATTGATTAGAAATTTGAATTCATTTTCGCCTCTAAATTTCACCCATGAGGCTTCTAAACACCAAATTGCTTGCCATGATGTGGATGTAAGCTTAAAAGGACGTGAATTTTCTACTAAAATTCATATCAAGTCAACCAATGCCCTCATGTATTTGCAATACCAAAGCTGTCATCCTGCTCACACTATAAAATCAATTCCGCGGTCGTTGTCGATTGGTAGGCACCGTATTTGTAGTGAACAAGAGGATCTCGCTCAATACCTCGCATCGTTGACAGTTCGACTGACTCAGAGAGGTTACCCCAACACTGAAGGGAGAATGCTGTAGATGCATGAGAGGTCATCGATCAGCCGAGTGAGCTCCAAAGCCATTTTGTCTCCTATTTCACTCGGATCTCCTCTTGAAAGAAAATGCGCTATCATGTGACTCTCTTCGTGGGCACTGATCTACTTGTGTTTTTTTCCCCATATTTTCTTGACCTACAAAATACTTCGTGTCTGAGGAATAAGTTGTACTTAGTGCGGGATTTTTAAACGTTGAACGCGTGCGGGGAAGGTCGAGAATCTTTCAAGTAGTCGAGTTCGCTTGCCATAATCTTCGCAATCTTTATGCGTTTGGTGTTTCATCACTTCTTCGGCGCTGGTTCTTTTTTAATACGTATCCAGTTTTACGGTCGCCTCCCCGTTACAACACGTCTGGCTCCGTCGGAACAGGTGGTCGCTCCCGATGCAGTCATCCTCACCAGTCAAGTTGCCTCATCTATTTATATACCTGCCTACTCGCGACTCATTCGCCCGGGAAGTCGGGTTGTTTGATCAAGCCAACTCGATCCAACCTTTGATCTCTCAAGCTTCTACATGGTGTCCCGCATAAGACGGTCAGTATTTCAGGGGTCAATTCTATTGTAGCGTTATGCTAAAGTTATTATTTTTGTGTTTAATAGTTCCCGATGTTGTTTCCAAGTTTCCTAAATCACCTGTTTTGAGTTTTCATTGAGTAAAAATCGTATTGCGATTGAGTTCGGTTGTAATTTTTGTCTTTAAGTTCTGTCAAAGTTAAATAATATAATTTGCTATTTTCAAGTCATTTTTGGGAATCAGATTTATTTTTATTATTTGTTAACGTTGTTACAGGTCACTACTACCTCACTAGAGCTCATTTCTGATCGAAAGTTCCTCCTAGAGATTTTGTTTAAACGCTTAGCTTTCGGAATGTGTTTCTTGTTTTCCACCTTATGTCACTGAAACTATCATAACTCTCTTAATTTGCAGTGTAAATTCAAATTTGAGGATGCCGTTGGAAAGAGCATCAAATTTGCCAACGGAAAACACGGCCTGAGCTTTCCAATATTAAGTTTCGACTTTTGGAAATATAACTGTGATAAAAACCCCATCATTACATCACGAAGTCTTTACCGCTTTCTGTCCTTGCGGATGACCTGCGTTCGTTACATCAATTTACATATATTTTGGACTCCTCAATCTCTCTCAGATTATAATTTGAAATTTCTCTTGTGAACCCTTAAATTAAATGTTAGATTTATATTATTATATTCGGTAGAAGTTTATTACATCCTTTTAATTTTAACGAATTTTCATATCAAATGAACCTATTGCAATGGCTCCAAAATCTTTGAAATTAGAATTACATCCATTGAAATCCGTTTTGAGGTATTCTGAAACACACCCAATGTATGTATGTATTAAAATTAAGCTGAAAAAAAAAGTCGTTGATTAGCATTACTTGCTGCGTACACTAAATTTCAAAGAATGAGTAAAAAAATAGTCACTAAAACTTGCTAAAAACTTTTTAAATTTATATTGTTTAGCAGAATTATTGTTGAAAAAAGCTTACCAACGATGAACTAGAACATTGAAAAATGTATGAACAAAAGCGTGCTGGAAAAAAATACTTGAATTTCATCAATATTTGCTGAAAAATCAACTGCTCAAAAAAAGGCTTTTTTTTTATCGCAGAATATTTTTTTAGAACGAGATTTGCAATAAAATTGATGTTTAACATATTTTTTGTACTCGAAGTGCTGAAAATTTGAAATAGCGTAATAATAGGTTATAATACGATAATTTACGAAAATTCGCTCATGCGATCATGCTGCATGATCAGGTCTCCTGATGAGAGTAAACAAGCGCACTCTTTGATTCCCTATATTCAATTTTGATATACTATGCGTAAATATAAATTTTAAAGTCCTTTTCATTTGAAATACCCAATACTGCTTCTGAGTCAACTGTTGGTACTACTAGTACCTTCTTACTACTGGGAGGACTTTCGGGAGATGACGTATTTTTCATCGCCAAAATCAATAATTTCACTCGCATTTTACGTTTTAGACCATTCTGAACAACTTTCGTTCCGTGTCTGTCTGTCGTGTGTCCACAAATCCTAGTTACTAGCTTAATTTCTTCAGGTTTCATCTGATTTTAATGAAATTTTCGAGAATGTGCGGATTAGAGTGTAGATAGTCCCCTTATCAATTTGATTGATCCCGAATTAATACTTCAGTCTGCACATGCACAAAAGTAAATTCCATCATGCATAATTTTCTCACGCCCTGGTCGTCCGATCCCGCTCAAATTTAAAGGATAGTTGGGAGAGATCGATTTGATTTCATATCAATTTCAACAAGATCGTACCAATAGTAATCCTTGTAACAAGCATTCACAGTTTTTATCCGATTTTGATGAAATTCTTAGGGAATCTACGGATTTGAGTGTATATGGTCCCCTATCAGTTTCATTGTTTCCAAATTTATATTTCACTCAGCGCATGTGCAAACTGTGATTCCATCAATCATAATTTTCTCAAGCCCTAGTCGTTTGAAAACATATTCCATCTTAATTTACCATTTTCCTCAACCATAGGAACCAGCCATGGAATCGAGATAATTTAAAACATATCAAAGCTCCATACTTTCATGTTACAAATACGAAGAAGCTATGTGCCACACCCAATTTGTTTTTGTAGCATTTTGGAAAGATTACCACGAACAAACCCCATCATTACAGCACGACGTCGTTACCACTGTCTGTTATAGTTACAGTCCTTGCAAATGCCCCTCGTCGTTACATAAATATACATATTTAACTTCGAAAATCATCGCCCTTCTAACGTTCTCCTCACCTCTCAAATCCCTTTTCGACAAGGCCATTTACCTAGTCTCAAGGCCCCTTTCCTCGTTATATTACCGAATAAATGTCAAGGAAAACACGCAAAATATGGTCGTGTGAAGAATAAATTCATTTATTTCAACGCCGCTCCCATGGTCCTCAGTACGGTGTCACGCTCCGCTGCCGTACGAACAGCTAAAACACCTCGGGTATATAACCTCTTTTATTCCAGTTCTCGCAATATATCCCGCCCCACGGACGCGTCCATGAATATTCATAGATAATGTCGAAGGCAGCGCCGTCGAAGTACCTCGTTTTTCATATTCCTGGGAAGGGGAGAGAGCTCCAAATGTTATTTAATTTAGAGAGAAAAAAAAAGAAAAAACGGTTCAGTCACGTGGAACACTTACGAGAGCCATTTTTCAAGTACTCGCGCTCCATCCGTTGCACGCTATTACTAACGCGAGGCGTAATTTTGTATTCGTAAACAGCGTTCCGGGCGCTTCCTGCATGCTGTGTGATGACTGCATAGTAAATAAACGAACACTCGAAGTTCCAGTTATCTGTGACGGAAGTGTGTGTAGATGAACATCACAGTGAGTCCCTTAGGAGTTATTCTTGCCTTCGTATTGTCATCTAGTTTGAACTTCAAAGTCTCACTGTTTCACTGTCTGAGTGCAAGACCAGGGAGTTCCTACCAGGATACTTGTTCAATCGCTTTCCAAATCTCCTGACAAAGGCAATCCTGAATGAACGTCCCAGTTGTGAGCAAAATAATAGTAATAATAATAAATATATAAATAAATGAAAAAATAATGGTTTCCCCGCAAGCTTTTCATTTTGTGTATTTTTTAAAATTTGAGTTCTCGACGTCTGTGACAAAAAACATTTAAATTTAAAAAAGATGATATTTGGCATTATTTCAAGTACGATTTTCTGAATGTTCTAGTACGTAGCTGATACACTTTTTCTGAGTAATTTTCTGCTAATAATTGACAGTTTTAAACAATTTTTTTATTAAATTTTGTGATTTTAAGCATGTGTTTTAAATTTTGCCCTCCGAAGTTGTTGTGCTCGACCTGTAGAAAATATAGTTCCACTAATAAAGGTAGGTAAACCGACCAAGCTGCATACAGAAGCCATTAAAGTATGAGTTAAGGGGAAGGGGAAGTAAATTGACAGAAGTAAATCTTTCTTTTGCGTGATTTTTGTGCGAAAGCACGGACTTTTTAAAATCTATATTCGGAGATCCTTGGCGTGCGCGCGCGCGCACACACACACTCAAAGGCGGCACACCGTTAAATTTAAAAAAATAGAAAATAAATAAAATATTGTGGGGACAACGCCCAGGTTTAGCCGACGCCGGCTCTAGGGACGAAGGAAGTCGCAGGAGGAGGAGGAAGAAGAGAGGGATGAAAGGAAGTGCCCCTATAAAATGACCAAAAGTTGAGCTAAGAGCCCCTATGGACGCGAGTGGTGATACCACGGAGCACTCCTGCTGAGATGCCCATCTCGAGTAACTCCGTGGCGCTTTTCCCGCCCTCACCCCGCGCCATGACACAGTCGCGGCCATGACCTTGATATTATTGGTCGCCATTCCTTTTAGCTCAGATATCGCTTGCCGCAGGTCATTCCTGTCATGTGACTAAAAGTGGCGAAATCTGCGGATGTGTCCCTGCAGGGAGGTGGGATGAGGAGATTAAACACTTCAATCCTTCCTTCCCCTGTAAGGGAGCGTCTTTATTAAGTGAACCGGTTTCGGCCCGTTAGCACGGACCCTCTTCAGCACAAAACAACAACCCCACTCAGAAAGCTCCGAGCACCCTAGGATAAGTAAAAAAAAACAGGCATAAACGTCAACTGGTAGGAACTAAACTATACATTAACAGAAAATAATTAAACGAGGTCTTCTAAAACAACATACCTTCAGGATCATCTATCAATAAAAAGAGGAACAACAAAAACAAACGTCCTCCAACAACTCTCTAGTGAGGAAAGTGGCAAAACTTATGCAGCAACCTCACAGCGTCTAAGAACAAAGAAGAAAAAAAAAAACAACTAGGTAGTACCATTGCAGATATGTTGAATAACAATGGAAACTGGGGGAATGGAAGAGGGATCATATACCTATATTGAAATTAACAATAACAAAACAATCAACGAATAATTTAAGGAGGAATAAATAGAGATAAAACATCACCTTCCTTACCCAAATATCAGTATCCAACTGTTCAACAGTGTCAACTTAGTTATTGATAATAACAAGGGGCTCCAATATTCAGATAAAAACAATAAAAGCAACAAAACTTATAACAATATTCCCAGAAGGAAATGGTCAAAAAGAATAAAATAAATATATTAAAAATATGAAAATGTATAAGAGATCACAGGAGCTTTCACACTTTGGGAATATGGTATACAGCAACAAACAAACAAAAATTATTAGGTAGAACTATCAGATGAGACAATAAATGAGAGCTCATAGACAACCTATATGGAAGGCACCACTATGGATAATGCGGCCACTGGAACCATCCTAGCCACTCCATGACACATGGAAAAGGTAGAGATGGAGAGATTATAAAAATAAAAATGCATTGTCCTTCCAATGGTAAACGGGGAGGG
This sequence comes from Adelphocoris suturalis, assembly GCA_030762985.1. Taxonomy (NCBI): domain Eukaryota; kingdom Metazoa; phylum Arthropoda; class Insecta; order Hemiptera; family Miridae; genus Adelphocoris; species Adelphocoris suturalis. The sequence continues at coordinate 59,858,823 of CM061046.1, forward strand.
GAGGGAGGGCGGATCCTAACAGACGCTGTGGGTTGTATTAGATTATTGAAAAATAAGAGACAATATACACCTTCTAGGTTATTTACTCTATCTACTCTACTAAATCATTCCTGTCATATTTACTCATCTTTGCCCGCCAAGTCTGCTCCATGTCCACGCTGCCACTGACAACCTGGACATCCAGGATTATGGCAGACCCATCGGGCTTGATCGCAACGATATCTGGCTCCTTGCCCCGGTCACTCGGCATGTGTCTTTCCCTTTCGACATCCCAACCGCTAGATGACAAAGCACCTGCTATCTGCTTGGCAACCGCATCGTGACGTAAAATGTGGCCACTGTGAGTACGAGGACATTGCTGCACCACATGATGAAGATTCTCATTTGTACCCCGACAGGCACCGCAAAGGGTGTCTACTGTCCCGCGACTACTCCTTGAACACCTCACCGAAAATAAATAGAAGCAAAAAGTTAAGCAAAAAATGAAGCAAACAATTAAAGCAAAATAAAATAAAAGCATAAAACTCCAGGAATAGTTCCAGAATGCCATTCCTAATTTTTGGAACCATTTCAATTGCGTTTTGTCTTGAACAATTCTTTAAACCCTAGGAGAGAAACAGCTACTGCTAACCAAAGGCCTATATGGACAATTAATTTTCTAATATCCCCTCCTGTTTTTGGGTATCTCTACAGCAGGTAAATGCATTTCATGCCCTCTCTTTGTTTGGAATTACGACTTTACCATATCCACCCAACACTTTTTATCCGATTCATATTTATCTACATATTTACCTACATTCTTGAAATAATGTATTGACCTATGTGACCACTCCATATCTCAAACCACTAATATAATGGTTTTGTTTGTTGCAGGTGAGTTTCTGCCATGATAAGCTGAGTGATGTCTAGTGAGTAAATATTGCCTACAGAGCTTAAAGAAAGCTTAGTCATTTGTTTCAATTTTAATATTGGAACAAATCTTTTGTACCTACTTGAAGTCGAAATTTCGGTCACTTTCCCTTGTGGCACCTACAATAAATTAGCGATTCCTGAAGTAATCGAAGAGAAAAAGTTTCAGTCATGTTGCATAGTCATGAGCGAATTTTTGTGAATTATCGTACGACGTTATGTTAGTTTAACTACCTATTTTATGAAAAAGAAAAACTTATTTTGAATTTTGAGCTTTTTGACATTTTCATGTCTTTCATATGGCACATAACAAAAAAATCGTCACGAAAAAATTGTCCCAAGTGGCCACAACGATGATTATGACCATCAGAAATGACGTTGACCATTCATAGGTTTTCTTCCGTTTTTATAGTTTTTTCAGCAAATATTAATGACATTTAAGTAAAATTTACAGGATAATTTTGGAGATCGTATTTTTAATGTTCTAGTTCATTATTGATGAACAGCTACGGGTGTTGCGAGTGAAGCATGGGTGCATTATTGATAGTTAATGGACTGGAATTTGATATTTTGTGCTAAGGGCGGGATGGAAAGCCGATTTGTTTGGCCCCAGAAATTTTATTATGGTTGCCAACATGCAGTTCTGGCCTTTTCTTCGCGGGTGTTTGGTTTTGACGATTTCAATCTGCTGAGTGAGCTAAATCCTCTCCTGTTCACTCTAGGAAGTTGAAATTCGATAGGGAGACTCTTTGGAGCATTAAGATACTATTGAAATTATGGGATCTTTCCTCATCAGCTGAGTGAGCTAAATTCTATCCTGTTGACCCTATGAAGTTTAAATTTGGTAGGGAGACTCTCTGGGTCATTAAAAGACGATTAAAATTATGTGCTCCTGCATGATCTGCTGAGTGAGCTAAATTCTCCCCTGTTCACTCTAGGAAGTTGAAATTTGATAGGGAGACTCTTTGGGTCATTAAGAGACGATTGAATTGATGTTCTCTATCCTGATCAGCCTAGTAAGCTAAATTCTCTCTTGTTCACCCTAGGAAGTTTAAATGTGGTAGAGCGACTCTTTGGGGCGTCAAGAGACGATTGAAATGATGGGCTCTTCCCTAATCAGCTGATTGAGCAAAATCCTCTACTGTTTACCCTAGAAAGTTTAAATTTGACAGGGAGACTAACCCGTACAGGTGGGTCCGTGCGACGCACGGGTAACCTGCTTGTAGAAAATGAAAACAAGACAAAACGATGAATCAGTTACGCCAAATAAGATGATGACGAGTGGTGCACAAAACGGAGATGTCTCCAGGTATTGCCGATTTGTCGGCGAACTGACATAGTTTTTTTCCCATTTCACTTTTGTCTCCTTTAGGACGTTTTCCCAGTAAGGGGGGGATTTGAGACTAGACCACCCAAATACCCATTTTAAATTACCTGTGTGCATATACTGGTCATATCTCAAACGTCATGCACGCTAGTTCTGAACCATCATTATTTCTTTGTTTCTAGTTTGAATTAGGAATCCTTAATTATGGTAGGTAGGTACATATATTATATTCTTGAGATGAGAAATAAAAACATGCCAACTCATGTACCTTGAATTAGATGACTCTCGTTTTCCAAAACGAGTTAACTGAGGCTATTGGGCGGATAAACAGCGGCTAAGCCCAGTTTCAAGGAACATTTATCTTCTTCGGCCATTATTCCCAGTTTGAAGGTCCAATCCAACGAACTCTCCTTGAGCATTCGAACCCTTGTTTCTTGTAGGAGGGTGAGGAAACAACCTCTGCTCAATTGAATTGGGGTGAAGCGGGTCGCTGGGATGTCATTTTCCTCCGTCTCCGTTGTGGGGATGATCGCATTTCCCTAGGGGATGAGGACATTTACTACCCCAAAACGCTTCCTTGTGTTCGAAATCGTTCCGGTTCCGCGATTTACAAGAGCTCGTGATGGGCAGCAATAAAGTATAAAATCGTTCATCTCCGTAAATATCTCGGAATTTTATTTGATGAGAATTTGAGATGGGAAAATCTCATTAACATGGTGATTGACAAATGAGAAGATTTCCGTCGATTTTTTATATTTTGAGGAACTTCCTAAACCATTCAACACTCATCACATTATACAAGGGTTTTGTACAACCAATGATAACCTATGGAATGGTTGCATGGGGTGGTACATCCAAAACCATATTAGAACCCCTTTTCTCGCGTCAGAAAGCCATATTAAAAATACTGACGCTCAAATGACCGATATTTCCGACATCCGAGCTATTCAAAGCTGTCCCTGTTTTACCCAACTTTTCGTAGTTTTTACCCAATTCCTACTACCTCCTGAGTTTCAAACAGAAATATCTTCTCGAGGGATACTCCTGCGGAAATCTCAGTTCCCGACTGTTGTATTACTCGGTACTATTCATATATATATAGGACCTCTGAGTTATAGAGGGTAAAATCCCCTTTAGAAATACGCCTACGGAGTTCTCAGATCCGGACTATGGTATTACCAGGTATTACCTACTCCTACGACCTCTGGGTTCAAGATAGTTATTAATGGCTCCTCGAGGAACACTCCTACGGAGCTTTACGGATGGTATTACTCATAGGACTTTTGAGTTCTAGTTCCGGACTGCGGTCCTACCAGGTACTACCTAGGTATCCTACGATCTCAAAGTTACAGACAGTAATATTTCTCCGACGAGCACTGAGGATAGTCGACCTTGTCTCCTACTACCTCCCTTCCGGTTAGGGTCTGGTAGGGAGTAACAGCAAGTACAAAGTGCATGCGCATTCAGAAAGAATCTAAAATTGATTGAACTTCCGGTTCAATTTCCCACAGCTTTCCACTCTTTCCCACTAAACTGATCTACTACTAGAGTGGTGTAGCTTCATCATCCTAATTTCTCCTGCTAGAAATCTGATATTTAATAGATATATTGGGTGTCACTCTAAAGGTGGGGAGGGGGGGCGCACCTCACAGAAACAAAGTAAGTTATGACTTCTCATTCAAAAATGTTATTCACGCGATGTATGTGTACATACTCAGTGTTTATGTGTGGATTTCATGTGTTTTACCATCTGGAGCTTATTATTTACCGTGCAAATCCTCCTCTCTTTGACTCATAAACGAGATAAAAGAAAAATAAGAAGGCGGAACGCCGTATTTTCCGGCAGTCTCCCCGTGTGAGCGCGCGAATTCATCTCGGATCACTATCAACTGAAACGGTAATTATTTAAACATCTTTGTTCTCTTTAGAGATAAACTCATCTGAAGGCTGCAAGACTACAGCGGTGTGAAAACGTTAGTTTGCAAGACCGGCATTATCTCAACTAATAGTTTAAACGAAATTAATGAATTAGTGAGCCTCCAACAAGAGTTTAATATTGAAATTCGATACATTTTTGCAAAATTGGTATGACTTCCGAGTGAAGGTAGTTGCATTGCATTAAAAATGATGCACTTTAATCTCCGGGATTTAAAAAAATTTAACATAGAAAAAATGTAATAAAAACTCTGAAAAATATTGTATTTAATGCGTTTATTTGTATAACTCATATGATTATTGCAATGAGTAGCTTAACCTAAAATTTACCTAAGTTATAATAAACATTAAATTAACAAACAAAAATAAATAAAATAAAGTAAAGGGAAAACACTACTGGCAGATCCGATTGAAAGATGTACTTGCATATTTGAAACCAAAACATAAAGACAAAATCAAAACTAAATAACAAATAAAAAGAACATAAACCTTATTTCTAGCAACATTACAATAACAGAAACGATACACATTAGGCCACTCGCTCTAGCCTTCACAATGGCTTCAACATATGAAAAACGTTTTAGAAGCTTCCCCTTTAGTGCTGACTTCTAAAATATTGACAATGTTGTTTAGAGAAAGAAATCCATTTTTAAAAAACGACTCTGAAGTTCTGCGACCCCGGACAGGCACCCAGAAAGTGGAGTAACAACGTGTTACCGTCACATGACATGCGTATCGGGCACTCCTCGGGTATGCCAAACGACGCTTTCAGCCCCCTAACATGAACGGAACACCTTTTTGCACCCCCATCCTAATCTAACTTAAAACTTTCTTGTATTGAATTCTCAATTCAGGTCGACGACCCGAATCTTCATGTGATCAAGGGCCGAATTCAAGTAACCCTGGAAATTATTACTACGTACATAAACTTTTATTATTTCTGTATCTATTAGATATCACTGATTTCTATATATCGCCGAATTAGTATATTTGAAGGATACAAGTAATGTCACAACTTCTTATTCCCGAGAAAATCGAATTGAAAATTCAAAATGGCTTTCGAAAATTGGGCCGGGTAGAGGGCAGTGGTCTGTATATGCGTTGTGACCTACCGTATGGCCGATAGAGCTATGCACGATGCCTAGTTAGCAGGGTTGTCTAAGAAAGAAATATTTAACCTTTGTGTAATAATTCGTTGGTTATTAATCTGACCACCATGTTCTGCTGCAGGATGCTTTATTGTTATTTTTTTTTTATAGAGGAAGCCCGCTCTAGTAGGACGTTGGGCCACCAGGTTATGTAAGCCTTGATGAGCTCTCGCGCGGGAGAAATGCCCGGTCTCAGAGCTCAATTTCGGAAATTGACTTAGGAAACTAATCCCGGATGATTATTATGATGTAAACTGCATGAGTAGTCCCGCTGTTCGTTGTTGGGAATCGCATTATTCGAGATGGGTAGATCCCCCGATTTCTTGCACCATCAGTCTACGTGTGCTTCCATTGCAAAATTGATGAAACTTGATTTCGAGGAGATCCTTCAGACGAACCCAACAACTCCTCTGTTTCTTGTTGTCTGATGTTGTTGTCGTTTTTAGTTTGGATAGACAGGAACATGTATCCGCATATCTCGGAGTTTATTATTATTTTAGCGTGGAACACTCTTTTACCATTGTCTCAAAATACGGTCACAATATATTGTTGCGAAAAAAGGAGACTAAAGTAGCGGCGGATCTAATTTCTTTGCTATTCTCTTGGGGCGTCTAGAAACGATTCATGAAGTCTAGAGCCCCCCACCCCCCCCCCCCCCCCTCTCACCCCACATCCGCTGAGTGAGATCCAGAGCAAAGTTCTTTGCTATTCAACCTATGAAGCTGAAATTTGAAATGGAGCGTTTTCTACGTTCCCCTAATGTTCAGCTGAGGCTCAAGGTGAAAGTATAAGGGGGTCTAGGGTCTCCCAGCGGGGCCAAGGGGCGCTTTTTCCTCTTATTTAGAACTTGAGACGCATTTGAACCTGAAAGATCATTACCAGTAGCAAGCTAGTTGTCAAAAGTAACACTCCGTTAATAGGTATTAATTTCAGGAGAAAATTGGGATTAGATTTTGAAAATTTAGTTCGTTCTGAGTGAGAAAATCTTTGTCTGTCATGTCGAAATTGGTGGAATACAAAATGGCGGCCCCATATAGATGCATTAATTTGCCCATTTTAAAGTTTTTCTAATAATTCCCAAACCGAACATCCTATTATAGACATTTTTAGACGTAGCGAAGATTTAGAGCATTAAAAGAAAAAATCTATCCCAAAACTCTGAATTATTTCTTAAAATAAGCGAATTATATACATCATCTAGTCTGATTGTATTTTTTTCTCTTTCGCTCTAGGGGCTTAACAGTGGTATTGCTGTATCTTTGCTGGTCATCCCTTGTGGCTGAGTAGGGCGATGCCTCTCTCGGCGAATCGTTGCCAGCGGAGTCCATGATGGCAATCTGTTTAGTGACGGAAAGCAACATGGTTCCCCTTAGAATCGCGCCCCTTACAAGTGTCCCCTTTGACACCTTGTTCAATTCCACTAATGACCCTTCTGAGGTGATTGCGGTGCTGCTAATATAATAATAAGCCTTTAGAGCGAGCCATCATCGCACCTGCCACAGGAGCGAAGCGATTACTACTATGTACCCCCTTCAGTTGATTATAACTACCTATGCCTTATAAATGAAACTACGAGTAGATCGAGATAAAATACATACTAGCTAATCTATAATTCATAGAATAATTGAGTTTATTATTTTTATTTCATAGAGCATGACAACATGATGGAATTTTCGTAAATGTTTTCGCATTATATTATTTATGTCAATTTTTTATTTGTACCTTTTGTGGGATAAATTAAACTTTCATATTTATGGGTAAAAAACTATCTCTAAATAATTTTACTATAGAAAATTTTTTACCTCATGTTAAGGATAGATATTATTTTAAATGACGCATACATATGCTTATGTAGATATTTATGAAAAAACGTTGAACTCCAGGAATCGTTTCAGAAGTCTCAAAACGGATCCTAATAAGGAACATTTTGGAAAAAACTCCGGAAAGTGTTACACTTTTGATTTGCTGATGATTATCGCTTACAACCAAATCGTTGCTACGGAACTGTATCTTGGGCATTTATCATCGTACAAAAATCGTTCGCCAGTCGTTGGAAAGGTCTCGATTTACCTAACCGTATTATGTTAACCGTGGTTGACTGAATAATTGTTTACATATAGGTGATCGTTCTCAGTTAATTTTGTAAACATCATTCCAACCACTATTAGACTGGGAAGTGAAGACATAAAAGTCTCAATGTCTTGCGGACTTGTACATGCAAGATGTTCGGCATTAATCATCATACTTCCTGGTGATTATCGCTTACAACAAAATCGTTGCCACGGAACTTTTACGTATTTTTTTACGCTGAATCGAATGGTGACACTTTCAGACTCTGCGACCAACAAATAAGGGCATTTTCTCCAGGATCTGGGGCTTCTTCAGGGAAATTCTAAAAATTAAATTTAAAATAACAAATTTAAAATTATAAAATCTTTATCTAACAACTTCAAATTATACTTTTACAAAAATACAACTTCAAATTGTTCTTCATAAATAACATGAAGAAAATACGAGTACCTATTGTTTCAGATATTTTAATAAATTTTGAATTTGTTATTTTAAATCTAATTTTACTATCTCCGTGAAGACTTAAGGACTCATTCTTTTTATTAAAATGTTGAACATTTTGGACTCATGGCAATAGATTTTCTTTAAATAACGCTGGAACCTCTGGAACCAAGGTTCATTCATTCTTGTATGGCTATCATTCGCTTATGGTTTTCTCAATCATGTGAATTTGTACTGCAATGGTATTTGTTTCTTTGTGTCTTTTGTGATCATGGTGTTCATGATATCTTTCATGTGTCATCATATTTAGTTATCTTTTCGCTAATCCTGTTCCTATCCGCTTACGTTCTTTGTACAGCAAGGGAAGACGAAATTTACGACCTTCCTGACTCAAGTCTGTCCCGCAATAAATGAGCCTGCACCGATAAGTTTTTATTGTCCTACAATATCGTGTTAGGAAACTTTACTTCTCTGTCATTCTTATTTTTGTATTTTGTTTCACATTAACGTAGTCGATCTTCCGGGAATGAAAGCCATTAGCATTGCCACATTGTGTTTTTAATTTTAAACTGGAACAGACAGAATGTTACGAATCCAAAGTTGTTCAAAGTGGTCTAAGACGTAAATGCAAGTGACCTGGATGATTAGTAGATGCCACCCTTGCGAGAACCTAAAATCCTAGTAAAAAGCATAACTTTCAGTTTTCATCCGATGTAGATGAAATCTTGAGGGATTGAACGGTTTATCATTGAAGGTGGTTTGCAACATTTCACTGAACCACCCATTCATGTTAAGGATACGAAGAAGCTTAGGGTCTCAACCAACTTGGCATTTTTCATTTATCTCCCTCGAGTCGTTCTTTGGCGTATTCATTCAGCTTCTGTGAGACACTATACAGGGAGAAACAGTAAAATTCGGTTGGTGTCTCTCATTGGGCTCACCTGAACTGGGCACTTTCCAGATCTTTCTTAGGCAGGGTCTGCTCCAGAATTTTTACTAAGGGACTACTAGATGTTATGTATTTTTGAGATGTGAACATACAGATCACCAAACTAAATGCATATCATCGGACCACTCACTACTAAGCTAGGGCCGGTGCCCAGATAAGTATTAGTGAACCCTTTTTGACTGGTGCCCAGTTCGAGTGCGCCCCTCTCATGCACCTTGTAGGGCAGATTGGATATGTCAACTACTTTATGTTTTACTAGCTTGTACCTGAGCTGCTTTACGCGCTATTTATGTTAGTTACATAGCAGCTCAACATTATCATACTACTTTATAGGTGACAAAAGTTATAATAAACTCGATTTCGTGGAGTGAGAGTTCTATAAAATTACATCAGCTGATACGATTCACGTGGTAGGTTAATCATAAGGATGGCTTCGTCCTTTGTCATTTTTATCCCGCTGTCCCAAAAATGCTCCAATTCAGATTTCAGCAGTCAAGTTTTAACCAACCAAGCGTCCCCGTTTCTTACTCGATATAACCTTAGTTATGTCACAACTCTTCCTGAACATCATTACTGCAGTTAATAAAGGGTTTTCTAATATAAATTTTTGAAAATCTATCTTTACGAATGACAACTGCTTGACTCAACCCTCTGAAATCGTTTTGGTATCGTTGAGTTTGTTATCGAAAGTTTTTTACGCGTGAACCGACCCCATCCATATTTGATGTGAAAATTTCGACACAGTTTGCCTGATAAAAATTCGTTCAAACAACCCATTTAGGTTAGAAACAACACCAAAACTATGGGAAAATACGTCTGCCAAGTTGGGTGGGCAGTATAGCTTCCTCACGTATTGTAACGTGGACGTATAGAATTAGTGGCAGAACAAAGTACGAGTCGAAAAGATTGATAAGTCGACGTTATAAGCAATTAATGTTTGCGCATGCGCACAGACTACTATTAATCCAAGGGCAATGAAATTTATAGGGTAATGTCTAGGAGCTAAACCGCACAATCCTTGAAAATTTCATAAAAATTGGTCCATTTGTCTCGTCTGTCTATCAATTCTAGTTTTGCGCATGCGCTATAGTTATTACTCCACCAATCGCGATATAATTCATAGGCAATTTTCTTTGAACATATACCCATCTACTCCCCGAGTTTGAACGAAATCATACCAATAGATGATAAGGAATCGACGTTATGATAAATTATCGTATGCGCATGCGCACAGACTACTATTGATTGGACGGCACTGAAAATTATAAGAGGCCCTCTAGAGGCTAACCCGCACAAAATCTGAAAATTCCATTAAATTTTATGGACTGATCTGAAAATTCAGTCCTAAGGACTAAGGGTTTTGCGAGTGTCAATCGATATTAGTTTCGCGCATGCGCAATGGTTATTACTCTACTAATCGCCATATAATTTACAGGACATTTTTCTAGAACATACACCCACTTATCTACCTAGTTTGAACGAAATCGGACCTACAGAGGAGAAATTGACGTTATGAGAAATTCATGTTTAGGCATGCGCACAGGCTACTGTTGATTAGACAGCATTGACAATTATAGAGGACCGTCTAGGTGCAAACCCGCACAATCCCTGAACATTTCATCGGAATTGGACTGTACCTTGGTAGTTTTGGGGGTGAAAAGGATTTACTATACAGACACGGAACCAAACGTGATCAGCATGCTGTGAAATGCAAAAAGCACGTGAAAATTTTTATTATTGAAGACAAAAAATTTTTCGACTTCTATCACGAACGCAAAGCTTCCCTTAATTTAGGAGGAAGCGAAATTATGAATAAGTGTCTGATAAGACACTTTGTAGAGCTTAAGTGACTGAAAATTCATGCAGAGCGACAAGGGTTATGATAATAAATCAAAATCCATCCATCTGCCGTATGTACTACCCGATCGTAAGGAAGTCGTGCGTTTTCTCGACAATCAATCGTACAGGGGAGCTAAACATATGGGTTGGATAAAGCACGTTCAATCGGTCGGCGTTGGCTAATATCTCAGAGATACGACATAATCACGTCCCACTGATATCTACAGACACCTCAGAGCGCTTTGGCCCACAGCCACCCGCCCTGCGAGTTGCCCTATTTCACGTGTTTATAGCGTCTCTGCCGTCTCGAATTTCTGCCGAGCATTATGCACTTGAGGTTTTTTTCCGCCCTCTTACTCTCCCAACGGACGAAGGTCTAAAGAGAAGTGACACAACCGGAATGAAACTGCCAAAGATAGCTTTGTTCGTGTGAGAAGTTTTTTTTCCTTTTTATTTTTCGAAAAAGCTTGATTTTTATTTTATGGGAAAGCTTGATTTTTTGGCGCAAGAACGGGATTTTTATCTCAATCCTAAGGAGAGTTATCGTCTGGAATGATATATATATATATATATATATATATATATATATATATATATATATATATATATATATATATATATATATACCTATATATACAAATGAAAAATAGCAAACTTCAGGGATCGCTTCAAAATGCCCCCAAAACGGATTTCAATTAAGACAGTTTTCAAAAAATTTTGATTTTAAAATTTTCCTAGCCATAGCAGTAGCTTCTATTTTCTACAAATATTCGCTAAATTAGAATTATTCGAAAACTAAGTGGAAAAAAATCTCTATGAGAAACTTTCGATCAGAAATGAGCCCTTAAATCGATCCCTGAAGGAGAGGTGTGAAATGATGCCTGTGAGTTATTAAAAATGGAATACCAAGCTTTCTACGAGCAAGGCTAGGATACTGAGTCTACCCAACTACCCAACTGTTTAAACAAGACGCGTTTGGCGAAATAGGTTCTGATTCCACTTCGTCCCCTTCCCTATACTCCACTGGCGCCAATCTAAACCAATGTTTTGTAAACGATCATACGGCTCGTATTCACTACACTCAATCCACTGTTATAGTTTCGAATGCAATTCGATGCAATACCCGATTCGGTGACAAGTCATGCCACCTAGTTTATATACACCTCAAAAGAATTGAGGGATTACCCAGATCAACCCAGACAAAGTTCACATTATATCTCATGATTAGGTGGGTACCTAGTGAGGATGGGATGCACCCTGTTTTTTTTTTTTTTTTTTTTCAAACACCGACACACAGACTAGCGAAATCAAGCTCCGACTTGAGCCAAAACAGAATGAAATCTGATCTTTCTCAAAAGAAGTAACTTACTTCCCTCTAATTTTTTCCCACAATTTTCGAGTGATCGAAGTGAAACTTGGAGAGCGTTTATGGGGTACATGATACTGAGTTTTTAGCAAATAAAAATCAGAAAAAATCCAAAACATTTTTTGGAATACCCAAAAGGGGGTTTATTGGTTACTTGGGAAACAATTTTTTCTTTTTTTTGCCGAGTGACGCCTCATTTCAAAGATTTTTTAGTGCTAAAAACTGTGGTAAAGCCAGAATTGCGAAATCTTATTCCGCTCTCGGATTAGAGCACATAACCGTGAAGATTCATTCTGTTTTGGCTCAAGTCGGAGCTTGATATCGCTAGATCGTCGTTCTCAGTGTTTGAGATACTTAGAACAAAAACAACATTGTGCATCCCATCTCGACTAGGTCTTGTGCATCCCATCCTAATCATGAGATATAATGTGAACTTTGACCGATTGATCTGGGGTCTTTGAGGCGTCTACAAGGAAAAGTGATCCCTTAATTCTTTTGAGGTGTGTAATATGAAGAGTACAGGGGATGAACGGGCTAACTCGATTTTTTGTCAAAAGTGAGTTGAGAATTGTACCTTTTGTATTGGAGGTAGCCGAACACGGTGATGGGGGGTCAAAACAGGGAATAATCGAGTCAATACTTCAAAACAGAGGGTTAGTATTTCGTATACATTGAAAGAACGGGCTTATGGGAGCGTTCCAGGGAAAGAACGGGCTAACTTAGAGCTGCCACTTCCCCCATCCTTGTTAGTTCATTATCCAGCCTTTGAATCACAGCAGGTTAGCTGTGTTTCATATTTCACATTCTTCCAATTTTCCGATCTGTTGCTGTCTCTATTCAATATTCATCGTTTGGTCCTGTGTTATACATTAATTTTTTGGCCTGATCAAAATCACGTATTTTGATTGGGCGGATTTTCTTGACACAAAGTATATTCCTAAAGCTCCAATGAAGACAAGGCGGCTGAGAGTTGAAGTAAAATTTCATGTTGATTACCATTGGCTAATTTACGATCGTTAGAGCTGTAGTGCAGAATTTACTAGCAAGTTTGGGACACCGAATCCGCCAAAAAAATAAAAGATCTGGATCAGAAGCCACTTCACCCATCAGAATTTTACTTCTCATCAAGTTAGTACACGAGACAAATTTCGATCCCTTAAAAAAAACCAGGGATTTGATCTATTCAAAAATATTCTGTACTGAGAAAGACTGGAGGAATTTAAATAAATTAACTCACAAGTGAAGAAATCACTCGCTGTCAAGGGAGGTATTCCGTTCTTTTTTTTATGTTCGGCTCTTTTTCCCGTTACATTTCAATAAAAGTAATTTCGTGAGGTAATTTGGCATTTTTATTACTTCTACCTGTACGTTTACATTATAATTTCAAAATTTCAGATTTTTTTTATCGCAGAATATACATTTTATTGATTTTTTGCATTAAAATTGGTTTTTTCGAAACTAGGAATAACCATGATAGCCCGTTCTTCCCCTGTACTCTTCACATGTTTAAGGAGCTGCGAGTTCAACATGACTAACTGACATAACTCACTCTTTCCCAATCTGCAGTAACTGAATAAAAAGACATGGAGATGTATGCAGCTTAGAAACCCATTACCTTTAATTAATCTGTCATATCTGTGGCCTCTCTGATCCTAAAAACAGAAGGGCTGACAGAATTTCCTCAATGTCTTCTCCCGCGGATCTCGCATTATCGCTTTCCCCCTTTGACGGGAAAGTTGGAGGTATTTTTCCCTTGTTAGTAAAGATGGACCGTATACAAGCACGATGGGGCATGGACCGTGTCTGTGTCTTGGTCCAAGTTAGCGGATAATCGGCTCACTCATCATCCTGGTTACCACTATTTCTTTGTGGATTTCGAGGGATGACGGTGGATAACAGGTGAGAAGTTTTACCAAGTAGGTAAGGATAGAGTCAACTGATACAAGCTATTGCTTCCGAGTCTACCAAGGTTGCGGAAGCTTCGATCTCACGAAGATGAAAAACTTTGTTTCATCAAAATCAAAATGTACACTCACATTTTACCTGGAACAGATCTGGTAGATGCATTATCAAGTTTCAGTTTCAGTGATTGAGACTCAAGCTTTGAGGCTACAGATTTGTCGTATCCAAGAAAATTATTAGTACTTTTGATAATGTTGATAATGTTTTTTATCCAACGGTTAGCACCTTCCACGCTTGGTAAAACGACATAGGATTTCGAGTTGACACGCACTGGCTGTCATTATTTAGATCTCATCAAAAATAATTTGAATCCATCTAGTCTAGACATTACTTATCGATCATACGGTATCCTTATCGAAATCGGTTTAGTATTTCTCTTAGTCGGGTTTTTACTGGGAATATAATTATTGGACATCCCGGCAAAGGAAGAACATATACAGGGTGCGGCAGAAAGAGCTCCCCTTTAAGGTATGCTAATTTAAAAAAAGAAGCTAGATACACGATTTTTGTTTTTTAATTTGTAAATTCTACATATAAAACAGTTTTATTTTACGTGGTTTTAAAAATTGTTGCAAAAAAAAGTTTGCAATAGCCCTTTGGGTCCATTCTATTATAGTCAGTAACCTCTGATCATTACTGTGACATGGTGGAAAATTTCCTTCGGCCGAAATTGAGTTACTTTTTTGCTGAACGTGGAGAGGAGAATGTGTGGTTTCAGCGAGACGGAGCATCAGCCCACACCTCACTACATTCTCTCCGCATTCTAAGGGAAATGTTCCCAGGGCATCTCATTTCCATGCGTGGTGACATCGGGTGGTCTCCACGTTTACCAGATTTGATCCCAAGTGATTTTTTTCATGGGATCATTTGAAGACCAAAGTTTATCAACATCGTTGTAGAACATTGAAGGAACTGAAGGCTGCGACAACCCTTGTTAAATTGGCCGCTATTCCGCCTGACATGACCCAAAAGGCTATTGCAAACTTTCGTGAAAGACTAAATTTGTGCATCGCCGGTGGAAGGCAGCATTTAAGTGACATGATTTTTAAAACCACGTAAAATAAAACTACATTATATGTAGAATGTAGAAATTACCAGAAAAATGTGTATCTAGCTTATTTTTCTTTAAATTAGCATTCCATAGCAGGGAGCTCTTTCTGCCGCACCCTCTATGTTTGAAATACCTTGAAATGTGAGACACCTATGATGGCAGGAAAATAATAACGTGTTTCGAGAGTAGCCATGATGTTTCAACTCGGGTTGCCAAATGTAAGACATAGTACTAAATTAAGTTGTACGAAAAATAGGACTCGGATCCTACTGGAACCGAGGCCTCGGAATAACCTGACCCATCTTCATGATCGGAGTTGGTCGTTCACGGAACGAACGAGAAAAACTTGGTGCACGCTTGGGGCAGTAGAAATTGGCCGGAAGCAGATCCACCCAAGCCGCGGGGAATTGCGAGTGGCGAAGTGTAAGCGAGAAAATTGGGGGAAGACGAATCTGACGGTTGATGCGTTCACGTCCGTGAAATTGAAGCGAATCACATTACCTCAAGATACCGTGTTTCACAGTTCACACACCTGCAGCGCCACTTTCGACTGACGGAGCGTCAGTTTTTCCTGCTACGAGTTTCTCGTTACTCCAGTCTATTTCGTTCTGTACTTGTCTGTTTTTTTTGAACATTTTCTTCTGTGCGTACCTATGTATCGCACTACCTGATGCTAGACGTGAATAGTTCATTCAATACCACTACCTCCCTGAGTGTTAATGTAACCGGTTTTTGCTAAATTGAAATTTCGAATTCGGAACACACTATTTTATTAAGAAACGACATCAACTTTCGACTTTGGTTTCCAAAATCAGGTTGATTCAGGCTTCTAAACTTAATATTCTAGAAAAATATGGATTGTGTAATTTGATGCATATTTGTATGTTCACGTCCGTGAAATTGAAGCGAATCACATTACCTCCCTCAAGATACCGTGATTCACAGTTCACACACATGCAGCGCCACTTTCGACTGACGGAGTGTCAGTTTTTCCTGCTACGAGTTCCTCCATACTCCAGTCTATTTTATATACTGTCCATTTCTTTCTGTACTTACGTGTTTTTTCTGTACATTTTCTTCTGTGTGTACCTATGTATCGCTATCTGATGTTAGACGAAAATAGTTCATCCAATACCACTACCACCCTGAGTGTTAATGTAACCGGTTTGTGCTAAATTGAAGTTTCGAATTCGGAACACTATTTTATTAAGAAACGACATCAACTTTCGACTTTGGTTTCCAAAATCAGGCTTTGTCCCGGATTTGGTTCCCAAAATCAGGGACGCTCAAATGCCTCCAAATTCTAAACATTCATCTTTTGAGTACAGTTTATCTTTTGTTCAACAATATCGGTACCTATTGTAGGTAGATGCAAAGATGTGATTCGCAGGCTGATTCAGGCCTCTAAACTTGATATTCTCGAAAAATATGGATTGTGTAATTTGATCCATGTTTGTATGGATCAAAATTACCTTTTATCTGAGGGAAAATGCTACACTTAGCCAGGGGTTGCCATGGGTTCTCCGTTATCTCCTCTGCTTGCGGATAGGTTTATACCTGAATTATCTTGACAACAAATAATTGAAACTTGTAACTCAAGTAACCTTCTCTATTAGTATAGATCCGTCGATGATATCATAATTCTTTGGACAGTAACAAAAAGGCCTCTAAATTTATTTCACGAACAAATCAATAAATTAGATATAACTTTCCGCAGTACATCAAACCACCCTTTAGTCCATAAGTATACATCAACCGTGCCCCGTAATTTATCAAACGAAAAATCAATTATTAAAAGCATGCCAGCAAGGAGATCTCGTGGACGGCATATGGGATAACGTTCTTAGGAAAACATGTAGGGATAAAGTCTCGGATTTGGTTTGGGAGAAAAACAATGGCACACAGGTGATACACAGGTGACACTCGGCCAACCTTGGCTCACAATACTTTACCGATTGTGTGAGAGATTGGAAAACGATTTTCGACTCACAGCTATGAGAAGGATTCTTGTGATTTTAACAATGTCTTCTTGACACGAGCTTTTGAACCCGCATGGAGGATAGCTCGCCTTTTCAATGGGTTGAAGTTGAATGGGCTTTGTCTCGGGATGTTCCTTGAAGACCAGAGAGAGTTCATTCGCCTTTCTCGTCCGAGTGGCCACCTGAAAGGAGTGCAGGCTCAATTTCATGACTCCTCCGTGTAGGTTACATTGTTTTACGGGGTGTCCAAGATAGATAAGGCCGGGTCGATTCATCTAAAAACGCAAGCAATCTAGCATAAAATATTTTAAAGTTCCAGTCATGCAGCATGATCGTATGAGCGAATGTTCGTAAATTATCGTGTCGTATAATGTTAAATTGTTTTGCAGTTTTAGCTTTTCGAGTGCAAGGATTATTGTCAACTATTAATTTTGGAAAACTTATTCTTAATAATAATCTCCTATTCCAATAGAGGTTTTGAATTGTTAGCTTTTTTTTTGCAGTACATCTTTCAGCATAATTTTGTACATACATTTTTGAATGTTCTATTTTATTGTTAATAAGTTTTATTTGAACAATATACTTCGAAAAAATATAAATCTAACGATTTTTAGCCATTTTTAGTCTCAACCCTGAGGTGAACCTCAACTCAGCGCCATTTTGTTAATAAATACCGTTTAATGTGCATTTGGAAAGCCCACTCAGTGCGACGGCGCCGGTCACCCTAACTCACATCTATGAATCAAACTGAGTGCAATAATCCCCTTTTTTATACACCAATACACAATTTATCGACCAAAATGCAACAGCCCTGGTAGGTGCATCGGACCCTTAAGGGGCCCACTCAATCTCAATTCTCGTCTATGAATTCCGCTCCAATATTTTCTCACTCGGGATGAACTAAATTTTCAAAATTCATTCTCATAGCTTCTCCTGAAATGACTACCTAACTATATTTTCGGCCTCGGCTCCTATAACTACTAGATATGACTTGAGCTGACGAGTCAAAAAGATGACGCAAAAAACGGGTAAACGAAGTGATAAACGCTTCTCCAGAAAACTGGCTGCAAATGGACTCAGGAGGGAAAAGGCCAACGTCCGAAGATTACACTCTACAGCGTTGTATCATCGTAATCGTCCGGGAGTGGCCTTTCGGAGCTCCGTTGGCCCCTACGCTAACCCCCTTTCCACAGCCAATAGGACTATAGTCTCCATTATGTTCTGAACTTCCTTATAGACTATTATGTACTGACGTATCGTTCAGACTACCCGTTGAGTTTTCTGCGGGAACAGTAGTCCTTAAGTGCGAGGTGAAAGCTCGCGGTTGAGACGTATCTCCAGTTGTTTTGTCGTCGTCAATAGCTCCTCGGCCGCAACAGTCAGTCGGGCGTCGCCTCCTGAGGTTTGTCCCATTGGTTGGTCGACCAACCGTGACTCGGGCTTGGTGTCCTCTAGTCGGGTCCCTGGGGAAAATCTAGTTGACCGGTTGAGGATGACAGGTGTAGATGTGTTCCCTGTTCCTACCAACTCCCATACGTGGACTTCATTTCCTTGAGTCAGATCTATGTAGATTTCTCAATTTACAGGCATCTGAGTCACGGACACCTTACAATACGCACTAAAAGAGTTGAATTGAACTCATTTCTTATTCAAGCTCATTCGACAACGTTTGAAAGAGCATTTTCATGTCTTGAAGCATTGTGGACTCCGCTGACTTGAGAAAAGGCGCCAGTCTGCTAAACAGAATAAATTATTATCGACCCAAATGCAGCAATCTGTCGTAGAATTATCAGGAATGGGGCCAAACAAATGATTCCTCCTCTTTTGCCAAGCCTTCGATAAATTTATTATCTTCTTCAGGCCTCAGAGGTGAACTACAGCGTATATATCACACTACTCAGCGACCAACTGATCAATAAATTCATCACAGGTTACAAACAGGTACAACACAATGAAGTAACTAGAACCAGTCTATTGAACATATAAAAAGAAGAAGAAAATAACATCCGGCAGTCACAAAATTTTACTTCTAATTTGATTTACTTGCACAGCATCAAAATTCAAAAGCAACAAACTTTTGTTATTTCCTTCTTCTTTTCTTCTTTTTAAATCTTCAATAGACTTAGTTACTTCATTGAGTTGTACCTGTTTGCAACCTGTGATGAATTTATTGATCAGTTGGTCGCTGAGTAGTGTGATATTCACGCTGTAGTTCACCTCTGAGCCCTGAAGAAGATAATAAATTTATCTAAAGCTTGGCGAAAGAGGAGGAATAATTTGTTTGGCCCCATTCCTGATAATTCTACGACAGAGTCTGCTAAACGTTTTACGAAAATAGCGGGAAAATTATTGACTAACTTTCATCTATTGGAATTACAAAGTTTTGACCTCAGATTTGGATTCAGTGCACTTGAAAACCCATTAGTAGCAATATACGACTCAAAAGACGAAGAAGGAGGCGGCGGCCGTGACGTTATCGTGAAAATAAATTTCAAGAGGTATTTTACTGGTCAGATACCATTCATATAGCACCTTTCTGGAAAGCACTCGCAAAGATCATTCTATTGAGGAAATAAAAAATAACCATGAAAATTCACCATTGGAATCTGAAAAGGAAGAAAAGCCTCTCTAACTATAGTAATGAGTTTGCATTGCGTTTGGAACGAGAACTGGGCTAGTACCGTCTGTACAGACTAGATAAAATGTCATGTTAATAAAAACTGCATTAGATGTGAATACACCGTCAATCAAACCTCATATACGAAATACTTGGGATTTGTTATTCACCAGCGTTTGTTGTGGGATTATCATGTTATAATGAATTGGCTTCAAACGTAAGGCTTTATTGACATGAATATGTCTTTGCTCTGGGGGGTCAACCAAAAATTTCCGTGACTGAATGTGACTGATTGTGACTGAATTTGTGTCACAATTTCAGTTTTTTTCACGTACAACCAATCCGTTGCTAGGGGAATGGAACTTCCGCAGTTTTCATCGCACAGAAATCGTTCGCCACTCGTTGGAAAGCGCTTGATTTATGTGATAAATGTTCACATCTCAAGCTACCAATTTCCCCCTCCTTACGTACCTGGCTACATTCCTAAACTAAGTTGATTGGACTATAAACAATAAATTTTAATAAGCCGGTTACAATATTCTTAACGTAAAGCAATAGCATCATTTACTCCACTCCATAGGAAACATTTTCATCCTCTTGACAACAGTCGACTGTTAACAACAACTCATTGTAGTGGCTTCTCTCCACAGTTATTTTCAACATTTCTATAAGTAAACCGTTGTTTTGTTGGAATTAGTCGGGATGCGGCCCAGGGATTTGTTTAAAGTTAAAGGATTTGTTTACAACTCTCGAGGACAACCGTTATGAAATCCCCAATCAAATCCATGTAACATGGTATCTGCTTGTAAAGCAGATAGTGGAACTCGTTTACGAGTTGTTTAGTTAGGTACTTGAAGTTTGATTAAGATTTATGACATATGTATGAATTGGAATGAAATAATGGTCAACCTAAATAGTTTACAAACTCGTTATTTAGGAATCACATGACTGTCAATCAGTGGTGTCATTTCTCATGGAGGGGCAACAGTCAAGGATTTCATTTTATTTTATAGTTTTAGTATTCATTTCTAGTACTTGTTGTTGAATATACGAAGACTGTATAATAAACTGCCATACGTTGATGTAAGTAGATATTCAATGGGTTTTCGTAATGATTTGAAATCATGTACGCTTTCATATTCACAAAACTACCTATGGATTATTAAAGCATACTTAATACTATTTTGAAAAAAATATCGTCCAATTAACTTATAATCAGAATGTTGAAAACTACGATGAATACGAATACCTACGGATGAACTGAGGAGCACTAGGCTTTTTTACTATAATTATACTAGACTTACTGCCTGCGAAATCATATATTTACACCCTTACAGGTTTACACCCTTATCTGGACAATATTTTTTTTCAAATTTCATTGTGATTATTGGTGATTATATTTCATTGTGAATATATAATACCAGAGTAGTAAAAGCGTGTAGATCATTTGAAGCTTCGAAGAAGTTAAAATCTGAGCTTATAGGAATATTAAAAATCATGGATTATTATAGAAATTTTGCGAAATTGGACGGATTGTAGATCGCTTACTCTTATAGATAGATATAACTTTAATGTACGCAAATTGGGAAATGTCCTCTTTCAAAGTGCATAGAAATTTTTTCTTATAGAACCAAAAAAAAAAAAAAAAAAGATCATTATGGAAAAACTTCAAAAGAAATTAACAAGATTTCGAGATTTTTTGGCCCCCGAAAGTTTTACCATGGGTTGCCTAGGTAGTAAACCCGTATCCTTCTTTCTGTTGCCTATATGTGCCGACATGTGATGCCTTTTCGACGATCCCGTTATCGGACAAAGTATCTGTCTTATAAATTTGTTGCAATGTTCATATTTATGCATCGAGCGACGCGCAGAAGTTGTAGGAGGAAATGAATGGAATAGTAATGGGGCGCACCTAGATCGGGAACTAGGAGGATCCCCGGTGATGTAATAGCCAAGCGAGCTCATCTACAAAAATTACGATGAAACCATCCTCGCCTATAGATAGACGTCAGTTCCTGCATATAATACCCGGGCGAAATACATTCCAAAGCGCCTAAACGTCGCTGGGCCTACAGCTACGAAACTTGTCTCGATGTAGCCCTGAGAAGAGGCGCACACGGCTTTGGCTCCTGGGAGGGTGATTTCTGCGGTCCCATCAGGTGACAATGGAGGTTATTACCTTCAACAATGGACTCTTCGGTTTTTTCTGTTCCGCGATGAACTCATGAAAATTCCTGGGCTGACGAGGTTGGAGGTGAAGCAGCCGTGAAAACGGTGAAGTAACTCGGCCGTAACCGGCATCTCGGTTATGACTTATCCGCCAAAACATCCTGACTCTGTCCTGTCGTAGGAATCTACTCCTTTGTTTTTACTTCTTCTATAGGTTGGTGTGAGGGATAATTTTGTTTTTCCCTTCAGATAATTGTCTTATCTATGAGTAGTGACTAACCCTATTGTATTTATGCGCGGGTGCGGTTCGTGTAGTCGCATCTTCCTTGATCTATGTTAACATCTCACGAAGAAGAGATATTTAATTTGTATTATTTATTTGTAATTATGGTAGTAAGTAATAACATAGTTATGGTAGTCACTAGCTGTGTTAGTTAATAACTTGTGTGAAAAAACTATAGAAGACTAAAATTAATAGATTGAATTATTCAGCTTGAAGCTTCATAACACACATACACACGTATGTATATTCCAGTTTCATTCCAATGGTTGAATATTGTATAACTATGGCCGCATTTTCATTGGCAGAGACGACCGTAGCGTCACCTATGATGAACCGCTTCCTTTTTGATGAGACCTAAGAGGAAATAGCTCCCCGTGTTATTTGCACTCTAAAGACACACACAGCGGATGACCCGGCGTGTCTTTCAAACTCCCTTCCACTAGATTGGTTGGTTGATGGCTGAATTTATGGGCAACTGTGGCTGGATACAGTGAGAAGTGTGGACCTACTATTCACATTTATCCGTCAACAAGAGAACCCGATGAGTTTGGGAGGTCCTTTGTCACTGAGCGTTCTGCACTGGATGACGCGGAACCCGATTGTTTGGAAGTTTGGATGGTAAAATCATAATGGAGCCTTCATGGAAGGAGTTCCCATAATAACTCTCAATTCACCTACTGACCTCTCGTGACCTCAGTCATGATCAAGTGGTTCTAATGCGTAGTTCGTTAACTCAACCGTTCTCCCGACGTGCAGCGTGCACATGCGAGGATAGCTAACTATCCGCCATCCTTGCAGACATAACTAACTATTAACTTCAAGCACTTCTAATAATTAACCATAATAACGCTATTCAAGAAAATTAAAAGCACCTTTGTAACTAAACTAATTCCAAATGAAATGTGTTTGTACAGAAAGGGAACATAATTCAGATCCTCGATCCTAAACAAAATTTGATGCCGTTTACCAGTTTTTAGTTTCCCCCTTTGTTCCCCTTTCCATTTACAACCGCACCTGTTTTAACCATGCTTTCACGATTTTTCGTTGTGGCGAGTATTTGTAAAAACGGCTGACGGAACGCATTTAGTCGTTGATATTGAGGCCAGGGGGGCGATTAGCGATTAGTCCCTAGGACTAAATTTGTTCGATTGCTTCCAGAGAAGAAACAAGAAACCATGAAAGCAGGACATGTTCAACAAAAAACCAGAACATCATGAATATTCCTCTGATTCTGTAATCAAGATTTTTAGATCGGAATATCGGATTTTTTCTTCTCTCTATTTCTTCGTAAAATTTCTTCTAAAACAATGTACCAGTATATCGTTCAGTAGAACGACACCTATACGAAACGTTTTAGTATATATATATATATATATATATATATATATATATATATATATATATATATATATATATATATATATATATTGGTTCTCAGATCAGGTCATGTATCAAGCTATGGGTATGTTAATCGAGCTAAATAATGCAATCACTTTCTTAAAGTGAGTGTTGTGTTTAATACTTCCATATGCAGCTTTGACTTACATAATAGGAGTGAGTGTGTTCATTGTCAATGTTGGCGAGATTGGTCACGCCATTAACTTCAGTGTGACATGCTCGTATATGCGGTAATAGAACACCTCGGTGCATCCAAAACAGAATGGACTGAAGTGCTGATTAACTCAAGGTGACCCCTACTAATCTTGTATGGATTAGTGAACATCCTGCCTGATTATACATGCGGTAATATAACTCCGCGGGCCCTCGGTGCATCCGTAACATAGGAAGCATTGATGGAGTGCCGTGTGCTTCTCGATATCCTCATCTAGCATGATTGTTCAATTAGGTAAATGTTATTGTACAAACCCATAGATATTACAAGGAGTTTCTGGAGAGTGCCATTTTGACACTGGAGAGTGCCACTAGTTGTGATCTATTATAACTATGCGGTGTTCATTTATCATAAATTATAAATTAACCCTGTGCAATTAACATGGATCATAACCAATGACCCCCAGAGACAAGGTGGATTCACATCCATCCGGAATTGCGGTAATGCGGCAATCCATCAATGCGTTCGGCCTTCTGATTGGATCGTGGCAGTAGTAGAATCTTACCGGACAAGCACTCTTAGGACAGACTGTCCACATCTGAAAAATTGGATATTTTACCAGATTGCCGCCATTACGTCAACCGTCAGGAGCTGTTGTTATTGTGTTGTTTTATGGCTATGGTCAAGTGCGAGTCCGTATTTTATGGTTCTCGAATATGAATTTTATTTAGAGAAAATATATTTCTCTAGCGCTTATGTATAAGAATAACAATAATAAATTATAAAACATTCATATTGAACACGGTTTTAAGTAGATGAGGCCGAGTTGGGTTGAAGATTCCTACGTGTATGTAGGTACCGATTTGGCAAATCTCACAAACAACCTACCTTCCTAATGATACTATTCCATTTGTGTTTTGTGACTTTTTTGACTTAGAGGTTGGCAATATTCTGTTTTTCGAATAAATAAATAGGTAGGTATTTGAAGGGAGATAACACTTTTACAAAACGAAGGGGAAGTATTGAAATACGCCTACCTGTCCTAAATATGAATTGGACAGGTCACCATACTTCTTCGTATGGTACATCAATCCATAACTGATTTATAATACGCCAACCTACTCAGATTTTTGGGTAGAAATATAATGTTATCTTAGGGTAAGCAGTTCATGGAAGGACCGAATAATTACCCAACAGTCTCATTTCAAAACGACGTCGCCTTAGCTGTTTAAATGCACATAACAATCTCCTGTGCCCTCATGATTTATGAGTTTATTATTCAACATGGAGCTTCGATGTTCGTGAAATGTGTGATAGGTAGGAGAAAATTCGGAAGGAAATAGGTTGGTTTGGGAAATGCAATGGTAATAGAAGACAAAAACAATGATAACGTTATGATAACACAACCAGACGGTTGTGAACACCCTGCCGCAATTCCGCTTCACTTCTTCCAACCGCAGACGCATTTACGGATTGCGGCATTTCCGGATGGATGTGAACCGAGCATTAGATTGGCAGTCGACTTGTTACAAGTAATTGACAAACGAAGTGCTTCCGTCAGCTTGCATGCGTGCGTGTGTCTGTATTGATCGATAGGCCGTAGTTTTGTAGTTATCAATTAGAAATTTTGGTAGATACACTCTTTAGGGCAGGACCTCCGGCGACGACGATCTTCGTCAAATCAACCGAAAATCAAGTTTGGTATCGGCTTCAATAGTTTTCGCCACACGGAATCCACTGAAACCACGATAAAAGCTTTAAAAGTTGTCCTTGACACTATACGACGTCGTCACTGACGTCAGTCATTGTCATTTTCAAAAACCGAGTTTGGCATCGTTTTCATCAGTTTTCGCCATACAGAATCGACTGACACCACTATATAAGCTATGAAAGTTATCCTTGACGACAATACGACGTCATTGTCACTAACGTCAATTATTGTCAAGTAATAACAAATCGAGTTTGGTAGCGAAAATTTGTACATTACCTCAAACGTCTTGAGGCACGTGGTGAGCAGACCCTCTAGTTATTTATTTGGAACACGATATCATCATCGACTTACACGTTTGACAATCAGGGTTGCCATCAGTACGATAATTACCCTGAACATGCGGTAATTTTGATGCACGTACGGTAGTAATCTGTTTACCTTACGCAGAAATACGGTAAAATGAAAAACCTAGGTAACTATATCTATCATATAATTATAGCATGCGTTCATAGCTTAAGGTTAGGCTAACAGGTTTTGAAGAAGGAGAATTTATTGCAACCCTTTTGTTCTTGGTAGGTAGGTACCTACCTAGGTAGATAGAATATCTAGGTAGAGTGAAAAATGAATGAAACTCCTTCCATAATTTGAATTGAACTTGTTTGCCCTCCCTCACTCAAAATCACAATGCGTGAGGACTTTTAGCTATGTTAATCTTATAAAAACCAAACCATGAAATAAATAAGTGCAAGCCCGTTGCTGGAGTCATTTGAACTTAATTTTTACCAGTGATATGCGATAAATGATTATGCCTACCGTTTGTATATTCTTCCACTTTCACCGATTTACAATCCAAGGTCCAACTACCAGGAACCCCCAAGCCTGAGAAATCAATCGAAGATGAATTTTTTTTTTAACTTATTTTCGTATGAAGTTCTATAGAAAAAATGTTTTTTTCGTCAGTTGAAACGAAAACATACCTTATAAATTTCGTCATTTTTGACTAAATTCATATGATGAACATTTAATTTTTGTTTAAATATGCGTGCGGTGAAAGTACGGTAGGTTCTAAGATGGATGTACGGTAATTGGAAAAGATTGGTGCGGTAATGGATAATCATGAGTTGGCAACCCTGGTGGCAATAGCAAACCTGGTGTATCGAAAACGCAGTATGTACTGATGAAGTGTCGAG
The DNA here is from genome assembly GCA_030762985.1 of Adelphocoris suturalis. NCBI lineage: Eukaryota > Metazoa > Arthropoda > Insecta > Hemiptera > Miridae > Adelphocoris > Adelphocoris suturalis. The sequence goes on from CM061046.1 coordinate 59,885,321, forward strand.
TATTTCAAAATGTACTCTCCTAATTTGGCATGAGTGATCAACAGTATCCTCATGGACTTCCAAAGACCTCTCCCGATCTCGCATGATTTATCAACTCTCAGTGATTAACAAATGAGGAAACACATCACCTTGGACCCTCGGTGCACCCAAAACACAGGATGTACTGATGAAGCCTCGAGTTTTTCGAGATATCGTAATCTAGCCAGGTTGGTACATCGATATCATCTCTTACTTACACTTGAAGAAACAGCAATTCTTGCACCCTTGGTGTATCCGAAACACAGGATGGACTGATGAAGCGTCGAGCGTATAATTTGGCAAGAGTGACCAGTATCTTCAGTGATTTGCAAGCTAACTGTAATGCATCCTTATGCACACGCTGCATCCTAAACAGGATGGACAGAAGTGCCGAGTGGTTCAAGGCGACCTCTCGCAGTGCCCAACGGGCATCCTCAGTGACTTGCACATGCGGTAACAAATCACCGGGGGGACACGCGGTGCAACTAAAACAGGGGGGCCCGCTACGTGTTTTCACCTTCTCCTATTACGAAATAAGAGCCGGTATAATAATTGTCATTGTTACGGTTCGCGAGTGCCAGGGCGAAAACGGACGTCTCTGGAGCGAGCTCAGTAGGCTGACTCCAGAAAGTGAAAGCTGGCTTCTGTTTAGAGCACCTGCTCGAGCCACTATGATTTTTTCCGTCCTCGGATTTGGCTTTGTTACATTTGCGGAAAGACTTCTGTGTTACCTATGCGTTATGTGTTACCTCGAGGGCTTTAAAGTTTGTAGGTCTCAATGTAACAACTGCTTTTGTTATGTCGACGCTTTTTCGTTTTTGTTTTCTTTTTTTCTGTTACTTGTTAACGACGGTTTATCCGAGGAACGAATCGCGGAAGCCGGATGATACCATACAAAGAAGGGAAGTCGATTGTCTGCAGAAAAAAGTTGAATGAGGTTTCACATGAAGTAGGTAGGTTGAATTATTCGGCTCCTTTACTGCCGTTGAATTTTAAATTAGTCGCGATTCAATATAAAATGTGAACTCGTTTTTAATTTTATAATATTGCTATAGCCAGTTAACCATGATTTGAGCGGACTCACATGTACGGGTCATCTTTACTGGGTCATTTTACCCAAAGTAACTACTCTGTCATTTTTACCCAGCAGTCGGATTTTTTTTGGTCTAGTCAACTATGAATTTGGTCTAGTTTTGGAAATTATGTCAGGAGTTTCAAAATTTTATGCAGAAGTATTATGATGGAAATTTACTGTAAGTTGGGGGGGGGGGGGGGGGGGGGGTTAATAGAGTGGAAGGGTAATTTAGAGAAGTCATGATATTTATGTTTTTCTCTTATTTTAACTTTCACAAAATTATACACAATCCACAGGGACGAACCTGTACTTATCTATATGTTCCCTTTTGTTTTCTCTTAGCGCAGGACGAACTAAAAATTATTTTTTCCTTCTTTTTTCCAAGTTGTTATTGCGATTATAAATGAGTGAACATCCGCATTCCGCAATAAGAAATATGGGTTACCATTTAAAAATTTTGAGTTACGAGCAGTAGCGCCCCTTTGGTGCATGATACCCAAAATCTAGTATTTGAAAAAAGAGGGGATTTACCATGTGAAGTTTTTTAATTTTTTCGAAAATTAGTGGAGACACCCTGATGAATATACGCCTCGAATCAGTTCCTGAACGGATGGTGGAATGTTCAGTTGCAGGCGTACCAGGGTGCCCCAGAGAAGTGATGTTTTGAGCTTCAATAGGGTAAAGCTCGTTTTCACCTTTTCCGAGGGGAATTCAGGAACAGAATTTCTTTGAATAACGCCGATTTGGCATTTTTCCGAAGTTTTAACGATGCAGTTATTCTCCTGGAAAGGTGTTTAACTCTTCAATAGAACGTCTGCCTTGTTTGATGTAATAAACCGAACTTCGTTTGTTCGAAGGCTTTGATTGATACGAAAGCCGAACTTACTCGTTCTCTACAACGAGACGATTGCGAACGATCAAGTTGAGTCACGAGACTCTAGACCCTGACCAACTAATCTAAATTTTTACTGAGGGATTGATTACTTGATGTAATGTATTTTTGGGATGCGAGCGTAGCGAGCATCCAGACCACTAATATTACCAAAAAACTGATCTGTGTAAAATCTCATGGCGATTTGAGCGCTGTGAATGCCATGCAGAGGGTAGTCGAACTAAAGAGCAAGTCAGGGTCTAGAGTCTCGTGACTTGACTTGATTGTTCGAGAACGTCACCTTTCTCAACATCAACTGTCAAAATCATTTTGTTGGTGTATTCGGTATGTAGCAGAGTTGCGCATTAATATATTTATTACATAAGTAATTAATTACATCTCCAATTACACGAGTAATTGTTCGACGAAATTGAAAGGCGAGTGAACGAAAATGCGCCAAATATTGTTGGCTGTTTTATCCAGTTTTAGTACATTTTTTAAATTTAACCAATCTAATGTGCTCAAAAAGTGCTCACCAACGAACTCGTTCTTTTGTTTGAAAAGCTTGATTTTTTAGCACAAGAAGGAAATTTTCTCCCCGCTTCCTAAGGGAAGTTATCATCTGGAAGGGTACGCGCGCGCGCACACAATGCACACACGCACACAATGCACACACACACACACTCACGCACACATACATATATATATATATATATATATATATATATATATATATTTTTTTTTTTTTCAAGTGATTCATATTTTCAAGAAACCTTGGTTTTATTTTTGAAACTTCACTACAGCCCAACATATTTCAACTTTTGATCCAATTTCGGGAACCATCATTGCATTCCCCCATACAAATGTACCTACTATTTACCATTATTAATTTAAACAAAATTAGGATTTAGCAAGAAATTTATTAGCTGAAAATCCAGTTTCTTAGCCGGTTCGCATTTCTCAAGTTTACTGAATGAAACTCATTTAAAGTCACCAGATCCATTTCCAGGAAGTAAGCGTGTAACACTGTAATTTTGGTTTTCCAAGCACACTTACAAGAAATTAAATTTTGTCCAACTCTGGTGTACTGACTTTTTCAACGTCGAAAAATTCATTTGCGCTCATGTGTACACGTCAGTGATGACTGTTTTCGCCGATGAAACACCGACCGTGACTCCATCCGATTAGATTAGACCCAGTTAAGCAATCCGAGCTGTAAACTGTGAGACACCTTTTCGTCCTGATTACGGATTGTTCGACGTTCTGCTGTAGTCGGAATTTCTTAGTAAATCCGCGTTTTTAAATTCTAATTGCGGAGCTCAGTTTCTGGCGCGAAAGTCGTAATTTTTATTGAGGAAACGGCCTTCGAGCCGCATTTAAGCTGAACAAGACTTATAAAATTGTCGCTTTACTAAATCTCTGTAGGATCGTAATTGTTTCCGATGTAGCACGACAATCCTTTTTCCTCATGTTGTGTAGGTACCTATCAGTGTTGGGCAAAAAGCAGTTACAACTAAATTAGTTTTACTACAATGGCGAATAATAACTACAACTAATTATCTATTAGTTATTATTTTCAGTGTAACTAAATCAGTTATTCGATTTTACCAACAGTAACTAATAACTAATTTAGTGACTCTTCATACTAGTTTTTAGTCGTTAATCGTGGGAATAATAACTAAATTTGGTTCCGAATTTACATGAAAGTGGCCGAAACATTGTTTTCATTATCGGAAAATTACATGGCTGTAATAGCACTATATGAGCGGATTTCTTAATATTCTTAATACTTTCTAGTTATATTCCCAAAAAACACGTTTTTCGGTAGTTGACAAATCGCAAAAAGTCAATTACCACACCTCCAGAACTGGTGGTGGTCTCATTCGACGAAGAAATAGTCCAAGTAATAGCACAATTTTTTTCAGGTCGCCGAGTGTTGTAATTTGTACAAATACTATCAAAAAGCTGTCAAAAATCGGTGAAAACCCACGTTTTTTGGCAGTTTTTAGTTGTAAGACATGTTAAGGAGGCATTTCAGACCCATAATGTGTGGTATAGGCATGTTCAGCGTTAAATTTCCAGCAAGAATATCACCTTTAAATTGAACATTCCAGGATAATTAAAGCGATTTTTCAAAAATGCAAGTGCCATACATCAAAAATCAGACGTCTACGTGGAAAAATGACTCTCTGAAAACCCCCCCCCCCCCCCCCACTGTGATTGGCGTTTAGTTATAGTTACACCAGAGAAACTAATAACTAATTTAGTTATGAAAAATTTAGTTCCCTCGAGTAACTAATTAGGAACTGATTAGTTATTCGCACGAATAACGACCAAAAACTAATTAGTAATTATTGTGTATCTAAAAACTAAATTGTGTATCTAAATTAGTTTTGATTACTAGTGGTAACTAATCGGATAACTGGATTAGTTACTCTGAAAATAATAACTAATAGATAATTTTATCGTAGTTATTATTCGCCATTGTAGTAACTAATTTAGTTGTAGGTATTAGTCGTAACTATTTTTCGTTCTTCAACACTACACTCTACGGCACAAAGTGGATCTTCTAAGGACCAGCTAGCAGCTCGTAGTTGAGTGCGCACCTCCTTCGGTTCTATAACACCCATTAAACTGGATTCTTCACCTCTTCCCATTTATCTAATCGGAATCTCCAAATTCAAGCTCAATTCAAACCTCTCGAGTTGAAGGCACCGGAACCGGGGAATTGCCCGTAATTACGACCTCTCGTCTCTCCTGTCTCACGATGCTTCAATCATTCAATTGAATACGCCGCCGTGAGTTAGTTCCTCCGTTTTTCGTTCGCATCGGTGTAATGACTCTGATGTTCTACTTCTTCGACTCTGAGGGTTAAAAGATAAGCACGCTTAGGACATGCGAGAGATTCCAAGTGCTAAGGAATCTCATCAAAAGGATGGAGGGCCTCATATGTGGTACGCGTTGTCATTAATGCGGCAGGCACCAGCTCATTTCTTTCAATGAAATTAATCTCGCTAGCATAATCACTATCCTTAAGGCAGTTCCTACCATCGAGAATCTTCACTAATATTTTTAGATTTAGTAAAATCGAAATAATTAAAAATAATAGCCACAAACCTGAACATCTTGCCATAAGTATCTTCTTGATCCTCTACAATTGGATCTTTTCGTTTGTTTAGACCATTTTAGCAAATTTTGTAGAAAATGAAACTATTTCAGTGGCTCCAAAAATGTGTTTTAGGTTGTAGGTTGTTGTATTTCTCTACTAGGGGTGTTGGCTTTAGAACCCATGTTCTGTCCTATGTACTAATTTTTTGTTAAGCGATTATTAACTTTTCTTTGAAACCTTTCACCATGTCATGGATCTACATGCAGTAGCCATTTTATAAAGAACCATTTAAAGAAAGCCTCTTTTGAATTATATAGGGCCATTGACCGTTTTTAGGATTTTTAAAGGCATAGTACTCTACTGTTGGGGTCTAAGCCTGGAAAGTTCGATTATTTTCTGAGACTGCAATTTTCTAACATTTCATTAATTATGTGGAGATCATTTTTTAAATTAATTGAATTTATTAAAATTGTTATAAAAATTTTTAATATTATTTTCTCAAGTGTGTTTTACTGATTTTAGCTTTGTATGGTTACAGATTTGAAGATCGCAGTGGAATAACGAGCGAAACGAAAACGGGGAGCGAAGCATTTTCATCTCGGTAACTTGAATTTCAAATTAGTATATATATTTTTTGTTTGTTTTGGGATCTAACATATATTGACGACCTCCTTATAAACTGTGGGATGGAGCATAAACGCCTCATCCATTAAAGGGAAATATGTACCTATTCCATTCCATCACCTCCTCACAACCACAAATTTAATTCAGTTCCAATCGATAGATTTCAACTCTGCTGGCTACGTAGTTTTTCTCAACATGCTCTCTAGACCACTATGGCTTCCATGTTATGATTATTAACAAATCAAAAATACCTATACTAATAACGATAGTAGATATACTCTGTTCTAAAAAGTTCCGGTCATGCAACATGCGACTCCGGTCATGAAGAGGCAAGAGAGAGTTTTTGGTGAACACTAACGTACCCAGGAGTACGTGACCTTGAGAGGACGTCAGCAACGTTGTACGTTCAAATGGCTCATTTAACGTCACCCGTTTGGGGACCTAAAGGCACACGACACCAGCCTAACCTTCCTGTAAAGTAGTTAACACTACTGGTCACCTCAAAATTACTCGAATACTAGTGAAGTAAATAATAGTTTTCTTTTCGAATGCCCCCATTACCCACTGATTATGTTGATGTAGCGGGTAGGTTTTTCGGACACAGACTTGGTTATTTTACGTTTCAAGTCTCGTAAAAACCGAATGTCCTATCTGAAGTCCGCCTCCGCCGTCAAGCTTTACTAGCCTTCAATTCGATTTAAAAAAAAAATCCTTTATTTCGCGCACAGGTTCTATTTGGTCGATTAGAGCCTTGTTTTTGTTATTATTTGACACATTTAAATGAGAAACCTGAGTGTTAAGATACTACTTCTTCGCAGTATTGTTCTTAGTTTCCCTAATCTCTCAGCTGTTTTCTCGCGGACATTGCGTGGAGTGCTGCCTCCACTGATGATCATCAGGAAAAATCCTAGTTCATTGTCATGGAGATAAATACTTTTTCATACTTGTTGATAATTTACTCAACGGAAAACCTAAAAATATGAAGCTGGTAACGACTAATGACCTATAAGTGCTACTAAAACGCGGTGTTCCCCACTTGAGGCTACTATCTTTGAGTTAAATCCATGCCCTGTTTACGAAATGAAATCTAAAAATGAAAAATTAGCCCTTATTAGAACTGAAACTAATATGAAATTCGAATTTAAGATTGTAAAGTGGCGTTTCATATTGAAATAAAGAAGTCGATTAGACAACCAGTAGACAAGATGACAGCTGGGGGAAAATATCGCGTTGCCCAACCACGTTAACGTGACATCAATATTAAGGCAACCGCGCCCCCGGTTCCGTCGGGGTTATCGTCTTCATTTGCTCCCTCAAGACTGTGGTGACGGGTGACGTTAAGTTGAAGTCTCCAAAACTCTCTAAGGACAGACAGACGTACGGCAACGCTAGTTGACATGTGAGCCGCAACATGGTTGAACTCTGCTTCATTAAGTTCTGTTTACTAAACAAGATTCTATTCTAAAATCTCTTTCAACAAATCCATGATTTCAATTTTTCTGCTATTTTAACGAGAAACCTTCAGAAATGGTAGGATCGCTTCTCCTTATGGCTGCTGAGGTTCTAGATTTCTGATAGAGCGTGAAAGCAAGTGGACCATGGAAGAGCCACCAGAGGCTGAATATCATTTCGGTTTTACGGAAAAATTGGCCCCGATGCTATGAGCCAGAATAAGTTTTTTTTTTTCAGTGTTGTTGATGTATTTAGCACTTATTGACGCAATTGAAGTACATATTTTAGCATGATTTTGTGTATATAATTTTGAATGTTCAAAGTTGATCAGCTTAATTTTGAATGAATCCTGCTAAAAATATACATTTAACTTTTTATATTGATTTGTTTGCCATTCTTTGTGAAACAAAGGCCCCAAGATTGAACGATTTAGACTGAACGTTATCGCTTCCGAATCACTGGTAGTTTTGCGCATGCGAAAACAACATTCATCAATCACCATTTTCTAATCTGCCTGGTTGAAGATTTTGCTCAAACTCTACCCCCACGGCATCCTTGAAGATTATTTTTGTAACATTTCAATGATCTATATATAGGTACATTCTTTTCACGAAAATTAGAAAGCTTTGAGCCACACCTAACTTGGCAGACGTTTTCACACACACACACACACACACACCACACCCCCTCCTCCTCCTCCTCCTCCTCCTCCTCCAATGGAGATTCTTATTCTTATATCCTCGCTGGGTTGTTAAAACCTTAGACACTATTAATTTCTACATACGTTAAATTTCTACCTGTTTTCTTACTCGTTGGACTGGCGTATTGTATAATTATGTGAAAGTATTAGATTTTGCCAAGTTGGGTGTGGCACATTGCTTCCTCGTTTACCTATCATCTTCTTCCGACTATCATCCAAATTTTAGCGAACTAGAACGACTAGAGAGTGAAAAGATGGAACACGATGGAACTTACATTTGCGCATGCGCAGAATGAAGTATTGATTTGGCAACAACGAAACTGATAGGGGACCATCTACAACCTAACCCGTGCATTCTCTGACAATTTCATCGAAATCGGATGAAAACAGTGAAAATTAAGGTCGTTGAAAGGATTTCACATAGGAGCATGCACATTGATGATACCATCATGTTGAAATTGATATAAGATGATCAAATTGTCATCCCCCAACTATCATCCAAAATTTAGCGAGATCGAACTACTAGGGCGTGAGAAAATTATGCTTGGTAGATGAGGTATTGAGTCAAGAACAATGAAACTGATAGGGGACCATGTACCCCCTAGCCCGCACATTCCCTGAAAATTTCATCCAAATCGGATTAAAACTGGAAAATAAGCTTGTTACAAGGATTTGCGGACACACGACACGACACACACACGCACACACAGAAAGAAGACACGGAACCAAAGTTGTTCAGAATGGTCTAAAACGTAAAATGCGAGTGGAAATTTTGATTTTGGAGACCGAAAATTTTTTTTCTCCCGAAACTGAAAACAATGCTTCCTCTATTTTTAGGTAGACTCGGAAGCTATATCTCTAAGACTTGATATATAATCTGGCATACTGGCTATGGCCGCTAGATATATCTTCATATCTCTATGTATGTGTATATCCCACAATAAGCTCCATAGTAAGTTTCACGGGAGTCGGATGTTATGCAGGCGATGGGCAATCGGAGGAACCGAAAGCGCCTGCAATGGATGTCGACAGTTGGAGCCGTTTCGACGCGCCCTGAAAACCGACTAATGAGCCCGACAGCGCGTAAAGGGACGAATTAATGAAGGGTAAAGAAAGGGGTTGTGCAACTGAGAGAACGTTTTCTTGAGCGACTGCCTCCCTCAGGATGATAAGCGAAGGAATTAAGCCCGCGCAACTATGAAAGAAAGTTAAGTTGATTTCGTAAACCGACCAGATTTTGCTTTATTATTTTCAATTATGAACACACACATATATGCTTTATTAGAGTGTTCCTAAAGCGATTGGGAGATAGAGATGAGGCACCTCATCGAGAACGGAAAGTGCAACTGCGCATAAATGCGGTTTGGGAAGATCGAGGCGCCTCCAATAAAAGATTTATCCCACCATACATAAGGCGCCTTATCCCGAACCTACCTATCTCACCTCTTCCTCTATATCGCAAAGTAATCATACACCGATAATAGTGATATTGATTTGTTGTTGATATTCATGATTCATGAAAATTATATGCATTTTCTTGTTCATAAATTTTAAAAATCTGCCATTCCAAAACTTTTTCTTGAATACGTTACTTGAGGACTAGCTGGTTCACCCGTGCGTTGCACAGGTTGACTTGAATATACGCAGATCCCCAGTTGGTTCAGTGATGTTCGACCACTGAGTATTGAATTATTTAAATACTCACAGTGTTCGACACGCTAAAACTCCCCCGCCCCTCCCCCTCCATTTTGGGTCAGATTTGAAAAAATTTGAAAAGAGTAGTCTTTGACTTAAATTAGAGTATTCTATACATATTCGACAATCAAATCCCCAGGGTGTTCAGCGATGACACAAATACCTTATTTAACCCCCTCCCCTTAAACACCCCCTCTGGCTCAAATTTAAAAAACTTTAAATAGCCTATAATTTAAGTTGGACTGTGATACAGACATTTCCCCCACTCATATCAGCTGTACAATGACCCCTTTAACCGTGAAAAGCGAACAAACATACGGACAGACAGACGAAAAAATGGAGAAAATTGTACAAATCGTCTACAAATAGCATGAAACGGAAAAGAAACACTAAACTTCATGATTCTGATCAATGTACACACAGACATATTTAGATTCTATTAATATTACGGTTTCGTATTACGATAAGTACCGTCACTTTAAGGTAAGACGCTTATTCAACCCTCTTGGCTTTATCAGGTTTGCATCTGGTGTGGCTCGCCCCAGATGATACAATCCAAATCCTTATCTTAATTGACTTATTATTTAGGAACTCTCTATTATGTTCATTATGAACATTATTGTATCCCACTAAAAAAAGTTCCAGTCATGGTCATATGAGCGAATTTTCGTAAATTATCTTATTATATTATGAAACATTGTTTTGACATTTGAGCACTTAGTGAGTGCAAAGAAATTTATTTAGAACTACCAATTGTACGCAAAAAAAAGTTGTTCTGAATTTTATTCTGCAATTCAAAAAAGATTTTCAATATTTGGATTTTTTCAGTTTTTATCGTATTTTTGGTAAATATTAATGCAATTCAAGTACCTATAGGTACTCACTTACATTTTCCAGCGTAATTTTGGACACACTTGGTCCATTCAACTAATTCTGTATCCATATTATAATGAGAGAGGACGCTATACTTCCCACTCATCTTGGCAGACGTTTTTTCGTGTGCAGGATAGTGTGAGAGCCAAAAGAACGCAAACCCACAGTTTTACTTGTAATATGAGGAAACCGCGTCGTGATATGAGAGAAATCCCCCAGGAACAGGGAAAGCCGGGGGGGCCGAGGTGAATGGGTCATTGACGAACCCCTCAGCTCCGGTCCTGCGACCTGTTGCTCTTCGCTCTGGTGGCTCGTGACCCCGATCGGACTCCGCTCACCAGGGAGCCGCTCAGGGTCAGGGCCGATCCCGGAATCTCAAGCAACTAGAGAAAAGTTCCAGTCATGCAGCATGATCGTATGAGCTTATTTTCGTAACGTATCATACTATAATAAATTGGAGAGTTTTGGTATTTCTCGTATTGGTATTTCTCGTAAACAAGAAAACAAGCTGTTGTTAGATCGAGCACGATGAATGCTGACCTTTTCGCTTTGATTTCTCGTAGCGTTTTCGTAAGCCCGAGAGAAAAAGAACTCTTGTGGAGTCGTTAACGTGACTCTTGAAGTGAATCACTACTCAAAACTCACAGTAGACAATTTCCAACATAAGATGAAGTAAGAAACAACGATCTCTTACCTCTACATCATACAAAAAAGATTCTGACGTAAAGAACACAAATCTTTAAAAAGTGTAAACTGAATCTTGAAACGAAATCTTGAGAATGAAAAAGCTGAAATCATCGACATAACATCGAAAGCAAGAACTAAATGTCGCTAATTACCCTTCTGGTTGAGTTGCGGGGGAAAAACACGAAAAACAGACAAATACAAAGGTTAAACCAACAACAAAAGACGGTACAGGGAAAAGCCAGGCGATGTGTGTCCATGCCAAGTGCATGATAGTTGCTAGGTTAGCAGTTAGGGTTATCCTAGAGGACCTAGAGAAAGGTCAAGTTGTCGTCTCGTAATTACGATTCCGAAAAAGCTGAGCACGAGTAAAGCTGACTCTTCCCATTCCGAAAAGTGTTACCACGTAACGAAAACCTCGTTTCGGAAAGGCCATTTTCGTATACGAGAAAATGAATACGAGAAGTTCAAAAACTCTCTATTATGTTACATTTTTTTGAAAATTAAGGACTTTGAGATAAAATAAATTGTTAACTACCAATTTTATGACAAAAAACTCGTCCTAAATAATATTCTGCAATTCAAAAAATGATTTTGGATTTTTAACTTTTTTGGAGTTTATATAGATTTTCTAGCATAATTTTGCACATAAATTTTTAAATGTTCTATTTTATAGATAATAAACTTTATTTAACCATTTTTAGCCATTTTTAATGATCCTTTCAACACATTTTTTGAAATTTGACCAATTTATTGTTCTCAAAAAGTGCTGACCAACAAACTCATCCTTTCGTTTGGGAACGGAATTTGTATCTCAATCCTAAGGAGAGTTATCGTCTGGAAGGATACACACACATATATATGTATATATGAAAAAAAAAAAAAAAAAAAAAACTGTAGGATTCGTTTCAGAATGTCTCAAAACGGGTTTCAATGAAGAAAATTTTCAAAAATTTTGATTTTAAAATTTTTGGAGCCATTGCAATAGTTTCATTTTCTACGAAAATTCGCTAAAACTCCTGATGTAGTTTAGGTAGAGTAAAAGAGCCGATGGTAATTGTGCACTATTAGGCCCAGTTCACACACCAGGTGACTAGCGGACGCGCAGTGCAGGCGAGGTGAATAAACTCACAAACTTATAAATTGGTTCCAATATTTACATTAATTATACAATATGAGAGTTAATGATTAATTTTACTTTACATTAGTGTTACATTACATTTTATTAAAGGAGTTTCTTCATACCACTGACTAATGCCCAAAAATTGAAATAATATTCTTTTTAAGCTACAATGATCTTGGGAACGTGCTTAAATTTAGCTTATTTGCTTAGAAGAATTAAATCGCTCTATTATAGGGGTTTATTTTGTAGAATTCCGTCTTACGAACCGATACGAACTAAATCACTACGAAATTATGGATACCCATTTCAAAACGGAAGTTAGTGAAAAACGTTGTCTATTTCCGCGAAAAAATGAAGAGTTACAATGTTGAATCAATTTCGACGGTTAGGCCATCATCAGTAACAAACAATAACTGAGTTCTGCGTTCTGTTATTGTTTGTTACTGATGATAGATAGCTTAACCGTCGAAATCGATTCAACATTGTAACTCTTCATTTTCTCGTGGAAATAGACAACGTTTTTCACCAACTTCCGTTTTTACAAACAGATATTGGATTCCTGGAATGCTCTAATTGGCAATTTATTGTTGAAGCGCATAAGTCTGAAATGTTCACTGGCGATGAGAGTGATGAAGATGTCCTCGGTCTTATAGTACGATAATTTACGAAAATTCGTTCATACGATCATGCTGCATGACTGGAACTTTTCAAGTTTGGATACAATTTTCATATTGTAAGGTTTCATGTGGGAACAAGAGTATAAGGAAGGATTTGTGAGGGCATTAGTACCATTGTTTGGATAAGTGTTTCTAGCCCTGTCATCATCTGATCGTGTCACTGACGAGGACAGACACAGAGAGAGGTGCATTATCCTCCCAACCAGATAAAACTTGTTCCTACGGATGCGACCTCCTTCATCAGTTTCAACAGCCGACCTTGGCGGGTCACCATTACCAATTTACTATAAATACCAGCCTGGGCCGGTCTACTGTACCGTTACCGGCAGCTCAGCTGATGACGGTAAAACGTTTCTCAGGGTTGTCATTACCACCGAGTCTCCTTCTGTATGGCTAATAGTGAATTAGATGCACGAAAGGCCGTAAGTACGAGTATTAGCCCTGCCTTTGTCCGTAGTGGACAATAGAAATAGGCGACTTTCTTCTTTAAAAAATGGGAACGGGTGTGCTTTTTTTTTTTTTTTTTTTTTTTTTTTTTTTTTTTTTTTTTTTTTTTTTTTTTTTTTTTTTTTTTTTTTTTTTCCCTTCAACTTTCCTGACAATCTGAAAGGGCAAGGAATAACGATGAAATGGCGGCGGCGCGCAGTAGTCCATAGGCGGTATCAAATTTTTCTAATTGAAAATCAAATTTTCTAATTAATTGTAACCCAGTTTTTGTAGTACTCCTGGGATCTAGGATACCCAACTAAACCTTTTTCATGGTTAAAGAGAATTAATAAAATTTCCCCGAATCGCAAAAGCGTCTGAAGTGTGAAAACCCCGGTTTTCAAAGAAATTTTGCTCCAAGTTCATGTAGCCTAGTGAAAGCCTTGTACCTAAGTTGTAAATAAAGTTCCCAACTTTTGTTTTCAAAGTTATCTAGTGTGAAAATGATGAGCAAATATTTATTATAGATTTTTCAAAGCAATTATGATCTTTTTTAAATCATATATAATCATATAGATTAGAGAGTTTTTATGAAGTTCAAAAGGTCAGAAAGTACATTGCGCCGACTTGATTCTGGTCTTGTTATTCTTAGTGGGAAGTCTGTTGACTAATCCATAGACCAACTGCAACGAGGTGCGACTTCGCATTATATCTTTAAAAAAACCCATTTGGGTGTGGCACATAGCTTCCTCGTTTTCCGTAACATGTATGTATATATAATTGAAAAGTTTCAAATGTTCTTGAAATATTTCGTAGCGGAAAAGATTAAATCAAGATATAGCGTGAAACTTCATAATTGGTCAATTAAGAAACGAAAAATTGATACTCGATGTAATTTACGTTTGCGCATGAGCAGAATGAAGTGATGATTTGTGAACAATGAAATTGGTACGGGACAATCTTCAGCCTAGCCCGCCCGCACATTCCCTAACAATTTCTTCAAAATCGGACGAAAATTGTTGAAATTGAGGTCGTTACATGGATTTACATTGACGCACGCGCATTAGCTAATAATTATACAGTAATGTTGAAATTGAAAGGGATAATCAAATCCGCTTCTACAACCATCACCCAAATTTGAGCGTGATCGAACGACTCGGTGTAAAAAAATGGAGTAGATGGGATTTACTTTTGCGCATGTGCCGAGTGAAATATTTATTTGGAAACAACTAAACTTAAGCTTGTTATAAATATTTCACATTTACGCAAGTGCGGGATCTACTATTGTTATGAACATCTTGAATTTGATATGGCATGCTCAAATTGTGTTGTAACAAGAATAAATTCTAAATTCTTCCAATTATTTTCTTCTCGAATTTGAGTGAGATCGGACGACTCGGCCGTGAGAATGTGATGTAAAATCCTACTAACGATCTTAATTTCCTGTTTTCATCCGATTTCTATGTAATCGTCGGAGAATGAGCGGGTTATGTTGTAGATGGTCCCCTATCAGTTTCATTGTTGCCAAATCAATACTTTATTCTGCGCATGCGCAAACGTAAATTATACCAAGTATCATTTCCTCACGCCCTAATCGTTCGATCTCGCTCAAATTCGGATGATAATTGGGGGATGCCAATTTGATCATCGTATATGAATTTTAACAATAACTCATTAATTATCATCAAGTATCATTAAAAACTACTGCGCATGCGCCCATATGAAATCCTTGTAACAAGCTTATTTTCCACAGTTTTCATCCGGTCTGGTTGAAATTTTTATCGAATGTGCGGGCTAGGGGGTAGACGGTCCCCTGTCAGTTTGATTGTTGCGTAATTAATACTCCACTCTGCGCAGGCGCAAACGTAAATTCCATTATGCTCCATTTTTTCGCGCCCTAGTCGTCCGATTTCGCTCAAATTTGGATGATAGTCGGGGGGATGACGATTTTTGATCATCCCTTATCAACTTCAACATGATTGTATCATTAATAGCTACTGCGCATGCACCTATGTGAAATCCTTGTAACGACCTTAATTTCCTCTATTTTCATCCGATTTCGATGAAATTGTCAGAGAATGCGCGGGTTAGGGTGTAGATGGTCCCCTATCAGTTTCATTGTTGCCAAATAGAATTGTTATCTATATTCTGCGCTTGCGCAACGTAAATTCCATCATGTTCTATATTTTCACTCTCTAGTCGTTCGAATTCGCATAAATGTGGATGGCAGTTATAAGAAGATGATAGGTATACGAGGAAGCTATGTGCCACACCCAACTTGGCTGACGTTTTTACTGATGTATTTGAATATTTTACATTTTTGTATAAATTTTGTCAAACCTCATATATATATTATAGAAGGATACTTTTCAATTTTCATCAATAAAAACTGATATTTCATTTTAATAAAGTGAGTTTTATTGCATGAATACTCCAAATACCACATATTTGTACAAATGAACCCCTTCTGGTTGGTTTTGGTAATATTCACTCATTATCATCTTTCAAAGTGGGGAGGGGGGGGGGGGGCTCTCAGAATCTTGTCAAATTATTAATTCTAGGTACTTGAGGCTAATCAAGATTGATTCCGCGAGTCGAAAACCTTTAGGAAAGACCTTCATTCTTGAAAGTTCCATAGGTAAAAAGTTTACCTAGGGTTCCGATGCATCCTTTGTGATTCATCCACCCTGCCCCTGCACTAAATTACTCCACTGTTGAGATTATTTGAAATAATGAACGAAATACGAGTACGTGTATAATAGCGAATAGATAATCTTATGAAAACTGGAGAAATTGAGGTTTGTTACCTGGATTTTCAGAAAATACGCACCACATGCCCACCATGCACACTGAACCATATTTATCCAATACTAGCTGACCGCGGCGGACTTTGTTCCGCCTAACATATTATTCGTACAGTCATGGTTACGAATCACAATAATTTTTATTCATTAAAATTTATTCTTCAATTGAAGCGAAAACATTGAACATAAATAATAAAGTAGTACGTGTAAAGGATGAATACGGGTTTTGAAATAGTTTTTGTTGATGTATTGTCTAACCTGTCGGAGATGTTGAAGTATACGTCGGACGCTGTAAGTGACGGTTGATGGAAAGAGACCAGCATTTTATTCGTTTCTCGATGTTCAAGAGAGGCACCCTATCAAATTTTACATTCCTAGGGTGAATAGGAGAGAATTTAGCTGTCAGCTGATCTGGTTGGAACCCGTCATCGCATCCTTCTCTTAATGTCCTACAGAGACTCCCTGTCAAATTTCACATTTCTAGGGTGAAAAGAAGAGAATTTTGCTCATTCGGCTGATAAGGAAAGAGCCCATTATTTTATTCGTTTCTCGATGTCCATGAGAGGCTCCCTTTCAAATTTCAAATTCCCAGATGAATAGGAGAGAATTTAGCTAAGTCAGCTGATCTGGTTGGGACCCGTCATTGCATTCGTCTCATAATGTTCTGGAGAGGCTCCCTGCCAAATTTCAAATTCTTAGGATTAATGTGAGAGACTTTATCTGAGTCAGCTGATCTGGATGGAACTCGTCATGTTGCGTTTAACCCTTTATGTCCTACAAAGCCTCTCTGTCAAATTTCACATTCCTAGGATGAAATAAAGAGAATTTAGCTAAATCAGCTGATCTCGTTGGAACCCGTCATTGCATCCGCCTCTTAATGTCCTAGAAACAACAAATTTCAAATTCTTAGGATTAATAGGGGAGAATTCAGCTGAATCTGCAGATTTGGTTGGAACTCGTCATTGCATTCGACTCTTAATGGCCTATAAAGCTCCCTGTCAAATTTCACATTTCTAGGGTGAAAAGGAGAGAATTTAGCTCACTCAGCTGATATGGAAAGAGCCCATCATTTTATTCGTGTCTCGATGTCCCAGAGAGGCTCCCTTTGATTTTAAATTCCCTGGTGAATAGGAGAGAATTTAGCTGAGTCAGCTGATCTGGTTGGAACTCGTCATGTTGCATTCAACTCTTTATATCCTAGAAAGGCTCCCTGTCAAATTTCGCATTCCTAGCGTGAAAAAGAGATAATTTAGCTAACTCAGCTGATCAGGAAAGAGCACATCATCTTATCTGTCTCTTGATGTCCAAGAGGGTTACCCTATCAAATTTCAACTCCCTTGGGTAAACAGGAGAGAAAATTTGACTCTCTCACTTTTTTTTTGGAATTGGTTTTATTGTTAAGCAATTGTTATCACGGTTTCTCCAACCTCAATATAACCTTAACTACGTTAAAACTCTTCCCGACCATGATTGCTGCAGTTAAGTTAATAAAGCCATCAGGCAATTAGTTAATTAAGCCATTATTGTTGAAATGAAGCATTTAAAATTAGGCAAAAAGCAAACGCGGTTTTTCAATAAAATGGTGATTTTAAGGCTGAAAAAAAACAGCACCAAAATCGGTTCGTAATTGTGGTCGCGCATAAAGGGCAAACATAATTTGATGTTTATAGATATAGGTGGTTTTAAACGTAAAATGCGAGTGGCAATTTTGATTTTGTGAACAGAATTCCATCTCCCGAAAGTGAAAACAAAGCTTCCAGCATATCCTCGTTGTTGAACTCAATACTTGTGTAGAAGTTCGGGAATTGAGCTGAACGCGTACGAGGAGTAGCTTGAAACGAGACTGTAATTACTGGCTGTCGAACCAGTTATTAGGACCTCCGTTCTTCCGTGCATCCCGTTACAAATCCCAGCATTTAGATGGTATTACCTTTACATGATATCACCGCTCTTACCTCGTATTACTTCACAATTACGCGGCAAACTACCTTCGGAACTGGAACCAGCGTTCGGGTGTTTTTATGATCAGGACTTTGAAACGACTTATAATTCAGTGAATGTCGCATAATCAGCGGTCTAAGCAGTTGTCGAGGTAAAACACAAATGGATGGTCGCGAAACGACTTGTCCTCATAAAACTAACTACGTGTATGATCTTGAAATAAATTCACTTCCCTCTTCCTCCTCCTTTCCACTAATTCATCACCAGATTCGGCCAGTAGTTACTCTTGTATCTTTAGTATATATATGAATTTAGGCCACACCAGTAGGGCTACTAGCGGCAGTGAATATGGTGTAAGACCGCACCTACATTGGATCCGGAAGTCTCCAGATTCGATGACTCTCGACCAGCAGAATTAGGAGAGTTCTATGTGTAACCTGATTTACCCTATTCTTTCCTGAAGGACACCACTCTGACCAGTGACCTCAACCTGCCGTTGCTCACGACAGATAGTATCGGTTTTGTACTGCATGTAGGAGGTTTGATCCTCAATGCACTCAGGCAACGTTTCGGTGGAGTAATAACCATTGGCTTCCCTTGCTAGAACATCATCACACTGATTGACATGAATACCAATATGGCTTGAAACTCAGACCAGTGACCTCGCCCTGCCATTGATCTATGCTGGTTTTATGTTGTGAGTAAGAGATCTGATCCTCTAAGCACATAGGCAACATTTCGATTGTGTTATCACCAATGCTCTCCTTGCTGGAGCATCAGCCCACTCATTGCCATGGATACCCACATGGCTTGACACACTCATAAAAGTTATGTTTGAGCCACACATCTCCCACACACAGCATCACGAGCCAATGGCTCTAGCAGGTGTCTGTGTGTAAGATGAGGATTGCCAGTGGCTACCCGATTGCCAAGAGTCCAACCTTTCACGTCCTGAAGGACACCACAGAGGCCAGTGACCTCGCCCTGTCATTTTTCTATGCTGATCTTGTACTGTATGTAGGAGGTTTGATCCTCAATGCACATAGGCAAAGTTTTGATGGAGTAATCACCATTGGCTTCTCTTGCTAAAGCATCAGAACACTCATTGCCATGAATACCCACATGGCTTGACACTCTCATAAAAGTTATGCTTGTGCCCCAGATCTTCCTCACACATTACGAGCCACCGGGTCTGTGGGTCCAGCAGGTGTCTGTGGGTACGTCGGGTATGGCCATTGTACCTGATCGACCACTATTCGTTCCCTCCTTGGTAGTTGGGTTACGAAAAGGCCAAACGGGCACAAGTCTTAAGGACACCACGAAAACCAGTGACCTCTCCCTGCCATTGCTCATGCCAGATAGAATTGGTTTTATGTTGCATGTCGAAGATTTGACCCTCAATGCGTATATAGGCAACAACCACTGGCTCTCCCTGCAAGAGTGTCAGCATAGGAGTCAACTACCCACACTCACATGGCTTGGGACCCACATCAAGGTTATGGTTGCGCCCAATGTTGCGGCTCGATGTAGCGATACACGGAGGCTTTGTGTTTGGGGATCATCAGAATATGTGTCCGTGATCGCCTTGTGATGTGTCAGTGAGTCGCAACTGGTGGTGCAGGCGTCTAGTGACTCGGAAGTGGGGCTACATAGAGCAAGGCCATCAGTGTCTTTGAGGTGGTTTACCTCAGTGTTGCGGCATCTAAGGATGTGTCGGGGGTGAATTGCCCTAGACCCGGACCCTCATAAGAAGTCTGTCTAAAAACTGCCTTCAAAATTTCATCCGATACGAACTGAACTTTATGAAATTTGTGCCAGTAACCTCGTCATCATTTTCGATGAACACAAAGGGTAGAATTTAAGGGCTGACATATTAAAAAGTTGAGATCTCAAAAACTTTCAAAATAAGAGTACTTAATTTTTTGAGCTTTCATTTATAGAAATCATCCCAAAGAATGGAATGAAACCACCCAGATCGCTGTACGGTACGTTCATCCATTCGCTCTCCCAAAGCCTAGCATTTTGCCAGGATAAAAATCATTAATATGTATCAGCTGATATAATTCCAATTCTCACTCCACTCAATCAAGTTTTTTATAACTTTGTTCACCTATTGATTGGCTAGTAAAGCGTACTAGCGTAGTTTAATATTGATATGTTTATTTTCTGATGTACTGTTGTACTTGGGTACCAGCTCTTGTTAACACTGGTAAAGTGTAGGTAGTTGTTTTATTTAATTTAATTAATATCTCCTTAGTAGGCATCTACGCCTTTATGCAGTTATATTCAGATGATGATTAATCTAATTCGTTTAATAGTGATAGACTAGTGCTCTGCGTTGAAGGGTTATCTTATACAGAAATATCCTGGAAATAGCCTTTTTTCGCATTTTCGTAGAAAATGAAGCTATTACAAAGGCTACAAAAAATTTTAAAATAAAAAGTTCCGAAAATTGTCTTAATTTAAATCCGTTTTGAGACATTCTGAAACGAATCCTAGAGTTTAACCTTTTTCGTAAATATATATATGAAAAATGCATCTACATCACATAAAAATGTGCATATCATACATATACTCGTACGTAGATGTGCGGAGAAAAATAGCACATATATATATAGATAAGAAAAACTCACAGTTATGATATTTCGGCTTTAGCCTTTGTCAGTCCACCAATTGAATAAATAAATAGGTCTAATTCAAAAAAAAAAAAAAAAGTGCTGAATAAATCACTAAAAATAGCAAAAAACGGCTGAATTGTTAAATTTATATGTTAATTTATAAGTTATATTTAAAATTTATTAACTATAAAACAGAACATTAAAAAATTTATGTACAAAATTTTGCTGAAAAATGTACTTAAATTTCATTAAAATGAGTGCAAACAATCTATAAAAACTGCTAAAAAGTTAAAAATCTAAAATCATTTTTTGAATTGCAGAATATTATTTAGGACGAGTTTTTTGTCATAAAATTGGTAGTTAACAATTTATTTTCCCTCAAAGTCCTTAATTTTCAAAACAATGTCACATAATATAGTACGATAATTTACAAAAATTTGCTCATACGATCATGCTGCATGATTGGAACGTTTTTGTATTAATTTGCAGCGGTTTGTACGATTTATGTAGGATTCTGCGATCCTGCAAATCAATTTACATTTGACTCTCCACTTTCACCCTTGCGCAGATGTTGCTATAATGATCCGTGATTTGATTATTTTATTTTATAGCAAATCTAGTTGAATGCTAGATAGCTGACCCCTAAATTTTCATTAAATCCGGTAAAAGTCAAATGTGTTACATAATTAGATGTTTCATTGTAAAGAAGCCACATGCGTCAGAGGCGAGTGGTAGAAGAAACGCTGAGGATGCATCTGGGAGAGCTCAATGATATTGTCACAAGATGCTGCACAAGTGTTCAGATCATAACAGTTGCTCGGCAGCTAATATTAGTGAGTACATATTTGTGTAGCGTCAAACTAAACACTATAAACTACTGGAGAGATGTAGAGGTCCTCTCAGATGTTCTATATCGATCAAGTAATTCTGGAAGCTTCATTGTTCACTCACCTAATTTTTATGGTTGCGAGATACGTCGATTTCTGAGTACCTTAGAATGATTAGTATTACGTTCACAAACCTCAGTCTAGTTCATATTAGTTGTAATCAGTGATTGTTGAGCATCTTATAGGTAAATTGGCAGACTACCTACTCGCGATTTCGAATACTTCATAAAAAATGAACCCTTGTAAACGGCATCACCCGCAATAGCGCTTGAGAAGTTACCTGTGTTTGTTTGTCATTTTCCCTTTGGTGAGTACTAAAATGTCAAATAAATCGTACTGCAGCATATTCGGATGCATACCCATTGATGTCAATATACTAGTTTGCTTCAATCGTTTCCTCATAAGTGGATAACAAAATGTTTGAATAATAAGTTTGGATCGAAAGAACGAGTAGGGTAATGATTTACCTGGGAAAGGCGTTGAGAATGGGCTAAACGGTCTCATATCATAATATATCAAGATATATATTGTTGAATATTTTTGAAATTTGAGTCTATTGAGCGCATAGGTATGTTACTATCTATTTTATGGCGAAAACTTGTTCCGAATAATAATCTGCCACCTATTCAAACAAATATTTTGGATTTTGATCTTTTCTTTGCAGTCTTTATAGATTGTTCAGCATTTGTTGATGCAATTCAAGTACATTTTCCAGCAAAATTTTGTGTCAAATGTTTTAGTTGATTAACTTCTTTTTTGAGTAATATTTTGCTTAATAAAATATAAATTTAACGATTGTTAGCCGTTTTGCCATCTTCAGTGATTTTTCCAGACATTTTTCTGACTAATATATTGTGCTCGTAAAGCACTGCCCTACTGACTCGCCTTTTTATTTTTTTGAATGCTTGATTTTTTGGCGGAAGAAGGGATTTTTTTTAAATCTTAATCCTAAGGCTTAATCCTATGAAGAGTTATCGTCTGGAATGAAACATGTATAAAAAAAGCGGAAACTTCAGAAATCGTTTCAGAATGACTAAAACGAATTTCCATAAAGGGCATTTTGGTAACATTGAATTTAAATTTTTTTGACCCATTGCAACAGCTTAATTTTTTACAGAAATTCGCTAAAATCTATCGCTTGGAAAATAAGTAAATGTTTAAGTTCTTAACTTAATATTTGGACAACTTAGTGAACTCCAGTTATAAGTACATATATACTCGTACATTCAGTAATAGTAGATATTAATCCTCTCACATCCTATTCTATGTTTCAATAATATTTACTTTCTGTTGCAGGTAAGCCAAGGATTAAGGATTTAGACTGTCCTTGTTTAGCTCCATCTAATATCGTAAGTTGTAGGATAAAGTAGGAAATCCTCAAACCTATTGTAGACTTATATAATTTGAATATTCCTCTAACCTTGGTAATTGAAGTCATTTGTTAGCTTATTTATATCCCTGTACGTAATACGCATAATACACCCCGCAGGACCTCCCGAAACTCAGTTATCTGTGAGTAATATCGCTTCATTTCAATGATTAAGTACGTCTTGAGGAAGTGGGTCGAAGAGTTTTGAATAATTGATACAATCTGTCAGTTAGGAAGGCCCCTCCAGGCAGGTGCCTGTAGCTACGAGAAACCTCAGGAAACTAAACTAAACTGCCTCCAACGCGCAAACCCAGCGCTTACCAGGCGGTCATTTGAATTGCATAAGTCCTGTGAAAGTCGGTGAGTATTAACTTGAAGGTTTCATCACCGGGAAAGGAAATTTTCGATCGAGATGAACGTTCGGGCAGCGAAGGCTGAGGATTTTGAATATTTCAAAAAGCCAGGGCGGTGAATGTAATCATCGAGAAGGCAGTTGGGAATCTCTTATCAAGTCGAAGCACAGTCGATATTGGGGTCAGACTGGAAAAAACTCTATTCTCGACGGATTCTTATAGGAAATTTCACGTTGATATGTCATAATTTACTTATTAGTCTAACGTTTTAGATTGAATCTGTCAAACATTATGTTGATTTACTATGACGTTTGCGCGGAACGCGAAGTCTTTCAGTTTCATTAACGATATAAAAATCTTCTTTCCATACGTTTCTCCACCGACATGAGGGCCAAGGAAACCGACAGGACGGATGCAAAACATAGCAAAACGGCACGAAGATACGAATGGGCTTGAGATATGTAATTGCACCAAGACCAAGATTAACGCTGTCAACACACAGTCCAAAATTTATTAAGTACATCATTCACAGAGCGCTCGATAGTCATATGAAAAGTGCTCAAAATTATACTAGACCGAACTACAAAAAGCAAATTTTAACGTGGCTTGTGAAAAATGGGGCGGTGGATTGCGAAACTATGCTAATCAACATTTATGTATAATATTATAAAATAATAATTTTACTATAGAAAGTTTTTCTACTTGTAGAAGATAGCGACATCAAATACCTTTGTAGTTATAATATTTAAGCTCTGTGTAGATTATGTAGACGCATATGCGATCTTATGTCAATTTGCTATGTTTGAAATTATGGGCAAATCGCCTAGACCTTAACCAACAGCACGGCCATGCTTACCGTTGGAAAAGTAAGCTAGGCGAGTAACCTAGTTCTACTTTTGTACTATTATCATATGTATGTGTCTTTATTGAAATAAATAAAATCTATCTATCTATGAGGCTATGAATGGACTCTCGTTGGACTTGAAAGTGTTGACTTAGGACAGTAGCAGTATTGATTCTCAAGAAAATGACAAAGGTTGAGTCCGTTCCGTGTGGCTCAGATAACAGTTTTGAAACGAATTATTTGAGTTCTTTGTCCCTAAATATAATATTTATGTACAACTCGTCCACACAGGGGCTAATCCAGGATAACTTTGAGGGAGGGACGCACTGGGTGCTATGGGTAAGTGGAATAGATAGATGGAGAAGATTTGTTGACACGGAAAACAGTGATGATGCACATGAACTTCAATTAAGGAACATGTAAATGAAAAAATCCATTCAAAAAAAGGTTAAGTAAATAAATATATAATAATGAAATGTACTGGTAACCATTACCTACTGGATTATTTGTCAATATACTGTCAGCAATGGGCATGCGCGTGACGCTGACAGGAGTCGCAGCTCAGCGGTTAGCCATCAATGTTTAAAATATTTCATCAATAATGAGAATGTTATTATTATTAAAGTTATGATTGTTTAATCAAATTTAATTAAGATTTTAGATAAGAATAGCAAGATAAGCCTCACAATTGAACTTTAAAATGTAGGAAAACGGTATGTTACTCTTCAAATTGTATATTGATGTACTCACTAAAATTTTATCCAGGAAATTATAACCAATTGAAAACTTGGCGTTCAAGAGCTCTCTGGTAAATTTAAGCTAATCAATTTCACCGCCACTGGGTCCACAAGAGCCTCGCCCCTCAAATCGTTATCCGATGTTTCCCTAAAAATAAATAACATCAGTGGTTATGTTGTGGTTTTCAATCATTTGCCGGCAGTTTGTCTAACCAACTGATATGTAGTGGGAAAATTCACCGACTCTCGCTTTCTCCTTGATATATTCCTCACGTTCCTCGTGACATTTCCTCCGCGGTTTTCACTTTATCCTGCTCGCGTCTCGACTCCGCCCCTAAAATGGTTCTTGAGATCTCAACTCATGACACTGCCGTTCCTTGGAAACCTCGGAATATTATTCAATAAGAAAATGAGAAAAAAAAAAAAAAAAACCTTTTGATCGTTCGAAACGTATCTCCGTCCATGTCGGCTCACTATTGTGCTGTCTAACACAACATCAGTCATTCCATCACTTCTCCCACTTCTATTGGTGCAGTTTATTTCTTCTCATCGGTGATGTTCGATGAATTTCGATTCGATTTCTCTTCCAGGATTTCATTCAACGGTTATTGCGTTTCACTTTAAGAACTGATTGCGGGCTCTCTGATTCCAGTTTTTGGACGCCCCTCTGAAGCTCGGCTTCTTCAATAAAGGGACGACCTTTTGGAATAGGTATGGGACAACCCAAATAAAAGAAAAAAGTCTGCCAAGTTGGGTGAGCAGTATAGTTTGCTGATATATTGTAAAATGGACGTATAGAATTAGTTGAAGAACACAGTTGAAATAATTGGATGCCAGATGGAAAAGTATCTTATACATGTGTATATACATGCTGGAATGTAAAATAGGGTTATAATTTGTTTTTGCACATGCTCCTGTGGTTTATAAATTAACCCCCTTGGACACCACTGAACGAACTGGGGACCTGATTGTCGAATTTGTTTGGATTATTCTATCTTAAATCACAGACTACTTGAAATTTTTCAAATCTGACCTACAGGTATGTAGGTAGGTGGTGTTTTTGGTGAATAAATGGGGGGGGGGGGGGGATCTTTGTCATCACTGAAAAAACTGGGGATTTGATTGTCGAACATGTTTGGATTACTCTAATTCATTTCAAAGACTACTTTTTTCATAATCTTCAAATCTGACCCACAAAGGAGGGGGAGGGGTGGGGGGAGTAAAAGCGTTTCGAACGTCACTGAACCAACTGTGTTTGGAGTATTCTAACTTGAATCACAGGCTACTTGAAATGTTCCAAATCAGCCACATAGGGGGTGTTTTATGGGTTGGGGGGGGGGGGGGGTTATCTTTGTCATCTCTGAACAAACTGGGGTTTTGATTGTCGACTATTTTTGGATTACTTTAATTCAAGTCAGAGACAACTTTTTTCACCTGACCCACAATGGTGGGGGAGGGGGTGGGGGAGTTAAAGCGTTTCGAACGTTACTGAACCAACTGGTGATCTGATGTTCGAACGAATGAAATTGGATTAGTCTGAACGTTCTTTTGGTTTACCTATCACGAATATTCTTAATCTGAAATATGGGGGGTGTTTGTGGAGAGGGAGTTGGGCTCGATCTCAGTTGTTTGGTCCTAATACCTAATTTATAAGTAATTACTTTTAAGTAAGGACTTTTTTGAATCTGATCCATAGGGGTGTCCCAATATGATCGGTAAGGGGGGGGGGGGGAGGCTTGCGTATATTCAAGTCAACCTGTGCAACGCACGGGTGAACCAGCTAGTTTTCTTCTGAAATAAACTTCTTAATCATAATTTTATATTTCTTAGAGTTTTAAAAGCTAATTTTAAAATTTAAATTTAAATTGAAACAATAATTGAAATTTTCATCAAAATCAATGTATTATTCTCGGAGTCCCAATCAATATTAGTTTTTTTGCATGCATAATGTCATTATTCAACCAAATGCAATTTTTCATTTCCCTAAAGTGAAAATAATGCTTCCGCTTCCTTTCGGTAAACTCAGAAGCCATTTTCGGAGCTATTGCAAAAGCTTCATTTTCTACAAAAATTCGCTAATTGTTAAGAATACTAAATACTAAAATCATTCAAAAATCTGAACCCTTTTAGAAGTGAGGAGGCAGCAGAAAGCTGTATTCTTGTTATTACGAGTATGTTGGCCGTGAGATGAATTCAATAGGATCGTGACAGTAGCTTTTGAACGCACTCGCTCGCAATTCGCTATGCGTTTTCTCTTGCAAAGCCTTTGGTCAAGTGTCAGGACGTCACTGGGGTTGAAAGAGGAACGGAAGATAAGAGTCGGTAACCATGACGACGGAGTTACGCCGAGCTGTGGAGGGCCGTTGATGAGTTTTGAGGGGGTGGTCGAGTTTTGATGAGCGGTGAGCGACCTCGGGCGGAGGGAGGTGTTAGGGGGGTTGTTGTACGCGGACATCGACTGACGGGGGTTGTTTTCGCCCCTCGGATCGCCCATCGTCGAGTCGGTACGGTCAGTGTCACGCGAGAGTCGGTCGCTCGAACTTCGCGGCGTCTGATCGTTCTAAAGTCCTTTGATCGTGAATTGGCGCCGCGCGTGCATTTATCGGGGTGTGCCGCTGCTTTCGGTGTAAACTATCCGGTGGTGATAGGTCCGCTGAATATACTGGTTTAAATGAATTAGTCATCAAATACCGTAATTTAGTGCCATATATGTATTTATTGAAGTGGGTCCCAGATTTAATTAATCCGGGTACTTACTCGTAGTAAACCCCCTGTTTCATCAGGTTGTCCAAACATTTTGGCTTATTTTCGGAAGGGGGTCCAGATATTTTATTATCCGAGTTTTGATTACCAAACTTGGGATTTGATGGGTCGTTCAGTCTGGTGCCACAAGCTTACATAACTTAGTGCCACCGGTGAATTTTTCAGGGTTTCCCGTTTCTTCCGTCTTAAATAGAAATACTTTTGATCGTGGATCGGTGCCGCGTGCATTTATCGGGGTGTGCCGCTGCTTTCGGTGTAAATTATCCGGGTGAGCCAGTGGTGATCCGTCCGCTGAACATACTAGTTGAAGTGAATTAATCATCAAACACCGTAATTTAGTGCCACATATGTATTAGGGTGCCCGCTATTTTGAGAAAGGTGGAATTTTGATGACCTCCACCCGAAATTTGGTTTAAAATGTCAAAAAAATGACCCCGGATTTTTTTCAAATTTTTCGCATAACAAAAACCAACTCCGGTAAATCGATTTTGGTTTTTGAAATACGCTTTTTTTGCCAATATCAGACTTTTGAATATAACTTTTACAAACTTCTTTGTAAAATTGTGAAACTCCGTATACTTACGTTTTGGGGTCGCTAAACTCGAATATGCAGTCAAAACAAGTCGACATCAACAATTTTTGGCTGTTTGGACAATTCTTCAAACTTCATTGTAAAATTATGAAAAATCGTATTTTTACGTATTTCCGTTAGAATATGATTTTTTGAAAGCAAATTCGAGTTCAGCGACTCAAAAGAAGATAAGAATACAAATTTTCATAATTTTACAATAAATTTTGAAAAATTGTCATTTTTTGACGTGATTTTGACGGTTTTGAGATTCCAAACTGTCAAAAGTTGTTGCTGTCGAATTGTTTTGACTGCATATTCGAGTTCACAATATTACAAAGAAGTTTGTAAAATTTAAATTCAAAAGTCTGATATTGACAAAAAAAGCGTATTTCAAAAACCAAAATAGAGCTTTCGGCGTAGGTCTTTGCTATGCGAAAAATCTGAAAAAATTCAGGGGTCATTTTTTTGGAAATTTTAAATCAAATTTCGGGTGGAGGTCATCAAAATTCCACCTTTCTCAAAACAGCGGGCACCATAATTAATACCTATATATTTATCGAAGTGGGTGCCACATTTAATTGATCCGGGTACTTAGTAAAGCCCCTGTTTCATTCAGTTGTCGAAACATTTTGGTTTATTTTCGGAAGGGGTTCCAGATATTTTATTATCCGGGTTTAGATTACCTAACCTGGGATTTGATGGGTCATTCAGCCTGGTGCTACAAACTGACATAACTTAGTGCCACCGGTGAATTTTTCAGGGTTTGCTACTTCTTCCGCCTTAAATGGAAATCCTAGAATTTCCAATAATATTCAAAATAATATCGAACTAATAGTAAGCCATTAAAAACTTAAGAACTAAATCACTCGCAACGAAGTTGTGGAAACCCATTTCAAAAGGGAAGTTAATGAAAAAACGTTGTCTATTTCCTTGAAAAATAAAGAGTTACAATATTAAATCGATTTCGACGGTTAGGCCAATCTCTAAAGACATGTCCTACACCTACCTGAAATTTCAATTTTGTACCTTTTAAATCTAATTTGTGAATCTTTAAAACCCTAAACGGTAAAACTCAAATTTTAATCCCTGTATCTTAAATTCTAGGACCTTTTCCGTCAATTCACTACCGTTTGATATATATGTTCTGTTGTTCTAAAAACTGTTCCCAAATTATTTTTACTTCCAATGTGGTAAAATAGATCAAAATGCTGTGTATGTGCGGTGATCTGGATGCTCACAAGCTCGCATCTAAAAAATTCATTTCATCAAGTAGTCAATCCCTTAGTAAACATTCAAAGTAGTTGGACAAATAGATCAGAATGAATGAATGGTAGTGAATTATCGGAAAAGGTCCGAATTCTGTAAGGTTAGTATCGCGTTAGAGATGGTCGCACGAACTTATTTGTGGCATCTGCGTCGTGACGTACCTTTGATCGTGAAGTGCCGCACGCTTAAATTACTTGGTGCCATGGGTGAATTTATCAGGGTTTGCCGTCTATTAGTCCATAAATTAGTATCTGGGTGAGTCAGGGTGGACCTTGGAGTAGCCGTTCCATAGAATTGATATCCCCCTGTGTCGCATTCATCATTTGTTGCAGAATAGAATGAGCCCCAGATAAAATTATCAGGGTTATTCAGTGTAGTCTGTTTTCTGTTATCTGGTTGTATATTTGTGATTCTTTTTAATCGGTTTCTCAAGTTTAGTAATGCACACATCAGGGATTCCATGATTTTTGGTAGAGTGCCGCAAGCTGAAGTAACTTCTGTGAATTTATCAGGTTTTGCCGGCTCTTCTTTATAAATTATTATCTGGGTGAGTCAAAGTGGATCTTTGTTTTCTGTTATCTGGTTGTATATTTGTGATTCTTTTTAATCGGTTTCTCAAGTTTAGTAATGCACACATCAGGGATTCCATGATTTTTGGTAGAGTGCCGCAAGCTGAAGTAACTTCTGTGAATTTATCAGGTTTTGCCGGCTCTTCTTTATAAATTATTATCTGGGTGAGTCAAAGTGGATCTTAGAGGAGTCCGGTGATGATAGGATTGATAATCCTCTATGCCCATTCATCAGCATATGCATTCATGCAGCATACGAATCTATTGGAATGGGCCCCAGATAAAATTATCAGGATCACTTAGTGTAGTCCGTTTTCTGTTATTGAAAAAGCTCAGAATTAATTGAAAGTAGGTACCTACCTCGAAGTGAAACTTACTTTGTTGTCTTCAAGTTAATACATCGAGAGGAGGTAAAATGGATTACTATCTTGGTTGTCTATTTGTGGTTCTTTTTACTTGGTTGCTCACGCTACTTAAAGCCGCCCATCTGGGATTTGATGGATTTCAGTGGAGTCCCGCATTCAGCCTGGTGCCGCTCGCTTGAGTAACTTGGTGCCAAGACTGAATTTATCAGGGTTGGCTACATCTTAGTCAATAAATTATTATCTGGGTGAGTCAGGGTGGACCTTGGAGTAGCCCTGTTATAGAATTGATAGCAGTTCGCGGTTCCACAAGTTCCGGAACGCCCCGGGATTTCCCGTCCCAGTTCTGATGAGTTCGAGAACTGTCAGAACGCCCACTGAGAACGAAGCTTCAGATGGAAGATTGTAAAAACTCTCCCGATGTCTGAGGTTCCGAAGCCGAGTTGTCAGCGGTTCGGAAGGGCCGGCAGAGCAGGTGCTCAGACATGCAGGATCTGTCGGAGCCCCATATTGATTTCAGAGTCGGCATCCGGACGTTATGAATAACATACCGCGCCACATGCCTCACCTACCTTTCACCTGAGACATTGGCTTTTGAATAAAGCATGATTTAATGCTCAGATGCAGTATTGATGAATGCATTTCAAATGAGCGCCGTGTGAGTACATGTTAACTAAAAAGTCATTTTAGCGAATTTTCAAGAGAAAAAATTAGCTATTGAGATGGCTTCAAAATTTAAAATGTCGTGACTGGTGGGGGGGGGGGGGGGGGGGGGGGGGCTACAAATCCGTTTCATACATCAACTTTTTTTTTTTTTTTTTTTTTTTTTTTTTTTTTTTTTTTTTTTCAAGGAAAAACAGTAATTGACAACATGAAACTAATTTTTTTGATTTTTGTAAATTGTTGAGAAAATCTTGCCATGGAGAAACGTGGATGTTCAACCCTGGAGGATCGCGTACTCCCAAAACATTCGAGTGAGCCCTCTCTGACTGAAGCAGCATTAACTTACCTTCTGTGGGTCTCATTTTCTTCAATACCTTCATACCATAGCAATCATCAAAAAATGTAGCATGCGGCGCATGTGGCATGTGTGGCGTGTCATGCGACGAGGCATGGCGGCTTACTGGCATATCTTCTTTTATTCATAACTACTGATTATCAATGACAATTAACCCGCAAGTTAAGTGCTGTCTCCAATTTTCCTACGTAGAAGGCAGGCATTCTTTGCACAACAACTGGTACACACACAGGCGTCTGGCAATTTGCTGACCCTTTGCATGCGTATGAGTTGGATTTATTAGCAGACGTGAAGTGATCCTCCTCTATAGCCACAAGGATGCAAACCTCTTGGTGGTGGCGCCGGAGATATCCAGATATATATATATATATATATATATATACATATATATATATATATATATATATATATATATATATATATATTTATTTATAAAATTTAGTGATTCACAAAATGCTTTTCAAAAATCGGTTTTGTGTAGGGCATGTGGGGTTTCACTGTCAAAACATGTTTCAGCGCTGCGCCAAATCCGACCACTCCCAGATCACTAAGATTGATAAATAAGTGAGAAAAATCTGTTTTTAGATTAAAAATCTTAAAATCAACCAAATTTTCACGGCTGGCCCCTCGGTTTTATGCAGGTCATGGTTGGCCCTCAATAATCGAAATTTAACTGCCTAATCGAATTTTTGTCCAAGATGAAAGAATGATCTGATTTCGTGTGAAATGGCTGGGTCGAAGTGTCGTAGTTTTTTGGATTCTTTCTCGTTCCATGTTGAGGTTTTCACCAAAAATAGAGAACTGTTTTCAAAGATGTGGTTATCCAGTGTCCGAAGAGTAACCCCCCCCCCTCCACTTTCCCCACAATTTTTGAGATATCGAAGCGAAACCTGGAGAGCGTTTTCAGGGTACCTGATAGTAAGTTTCAAACAAATGAAAATCAGGGAAAAGATCCAAAAATTGTTGGACTACCCAAAGTGGGAAGTATTTTCAGTACTTCGGATTTGTTGCCGAGTGACCCCTCATTTTATAGATATTTTAGTACTGAACACGATGATGAAACCTGAATTGCAATATCTTATTCAGATCTCGGATTAGAGCTGATGAACCAAGGAGAATTTTCCTAAAAGTACCAATCTTTAGTTTAGATTTTAACACAGAATGTGTTTTAGCCATGGACTAACTAGCCGAAAATGGAACGCGGGATGGTAACGAAATGTGTGACGGATGATTTTCACGTACAACCGAGTCGTTGCTAGGGAAATGGTACTTCGTCGTTTTTCATCCCACAAAATTCGTTGACCATTCGTTCGAAAGCTCTCGATTTATCCAACAATATTATGTTAACTACTGCGAAGTGCGTGTCCAACAAACTGAGTTATGAGCATGGTTATATAAATAATTGTTTACACACAGGTGATCATTCTCAATAATTGATATTGTGAACATGATTGCAACCGCTTGTTAATTTCTGATGATTTCATTGAGCTTGTGTTTCGATGATTTGATTCATAGCAGGTGATCTGAGTATTACGAAAACGGTTTGATTTGTGAAGCGGAGGTTAAATAATTTGAATAGGTAATTTCTATACTTTATACTCTAGGAAGCTGTAATTTCGTTTGTAGCCTCTTTAGGACATTTACTTGACGATGCTCAGGGTCCGGATCAGATGTGTGGCTCTTAAAGCTAATTTCTATGCTTTACACTCTAGGAAGCTGTAATTTCGTATGTAGCCTCTTTAGGACATTTACTTGACGATGCTCAGGGTCCGGATCAGATGTGTGGCTCTTAAAGCTAATTTCTATGCTTTACACTCTAGGAAGCTGTAATTTCGTATGTAGCCTCTTTAGGACATTTACTTGACGATGTCCAGGGTCCGGATCAGATGAGTGGCTTTTAAAGCTAATTTCTATACTTTACACTCTAGGAAGCTGTAATTTCGTATGTAGCCTCTTTAGGACATTTACTTGATAAATCGCTCTTGATTTATCACGAATTTATTTCGTATTTTTTTTCGTAGTTTCATACTATAACTATATAAATTGATGTTATAAATGAATAGTAAACAATGACGCTTGTTTGGTTGTCACTTGGTTGCGCGACAACGCAAACACATTCTGTGTTTCAATAATTTCGTCCGAAGTATGTAAATAGAGGTAACCGGGGGTCCAGGGGGCTTGCCCCCTGGCGAGGCGCGGAGCGCCGAGTTTTTTCTGATTTTTATTCGCCGTAAACTTAGTGACAGGCACCCCAAAAGCCAATTATCGCCTCAATACCTCAAAAAATGGAAAAGGAGGGGTTAACTTTTGGGACACACTGTGTATAACATTTTTGTTCATCGTAGCGATTGACTCGCAATCAGTCTCCCGCTTCAGCGGATGTCTGACGCGCGTGTACAGGCTCTTACAACAGTCGCTTCAAGTGACATCGTAGACTTTTAGATTTTGGTGGCACCATGGCGCGAAAGTGGTGATAAATCACGACACGGGGTGATGTTCATCAACTTTGCTCCACTATAATTTGGGAGTATGTAAACGAAATAGGTTCCTTATCGACAAACCCTCGCTCGCGTCATTCAGAATCGATGAATTCATCCCCTCGTTATCTAGAACAAAATTTTCCAACTATTCGTACTTCTGTTGAAATTTAATATTTAGCGTAAGTAGGGTAGGGGTGGTGCAAAGATTTTCCGGCATAGGTGGTGTATAGATTTTTCTAGTAGAGTTTTCCTGACGAAACTGTACCACCCAGGTCCCCGGAAAAGCGCCCTATCAGGGATCTTTACCACCCCTGTTCCCTGGAAAAATCCCTCCCCCCACCATTGGGGATAAGGTTGCGCCACCCTGGTCCCCGGAAAAACCGAAGCTACATCACCCTGATGTTCAATGGAAAAGCGTCCCCCCATCGGTAATAAGGCTGTACCCCCTTGGGAAACACTCCATCAAGGCGGAGGCTGTACCATCAAGCTTTATAATGAAATTCCCCAATTAGGGTTTGCACGGGGGCTTTTCCGGAATACCCACTAATGTGAAACTGGTAAGTGCCTAGTTGTAAGGAGGCTATACCATTAAGCACAAAACATATTAAATTCTATGTGGCTGGGAGCTTAAATCTAATCACCCACCCCTCCCCTACGTCGGAAAACTTTACACCACCCCTCCCCTACTCGGAAAACTTTACACCACTCCTCTCCAACGTCGGAAAAACTATACACCCCCTTCCCCTACGTCGGGAAAACTGTGCTCCAACTCTCCCCTACATCAGAAAAACTACTCCTCCCCTCCCCTACGGCGGAAAAACTTTAATCCACCTTTCCCCTACGTCGGGAAAACTATACACCACCCCTCCCCTACGTCGGGAAAACTACACCACCACTAGCCTATTAGCTTACATTATAACACTCTTTTTTACTTAGGTCAGTGATTGCTCGGAGTTTTAGTCACAAACCTACTATTTATTGAACTATTTTACCTTCCACTTCATTCATATATTCGCGGTTAAAATGGGTGACGAGGACCGAAAGACGCCAGAAAACTCGGGGAGTCGCGCTGCGAGCGCCAGCGCCAGTGTCGCAGCGAGCGCTAGTGGCGCAGCGTCGCCGGCTCCAGAGGAAGAAGCGGATGGCGAGGATGGACCACCACCTGCTGATGAAGATGATGATGAGGGTAAGAAAACCTATGACTATTTAGTCAGGTTTGAATAGTTGGTAGATTGACGATGTCTTAACCCTAAATACGAAAAAAAAAAAAAAAACGCTGCATATTAGCGATTATTTAGCTGCATTAAGCGGTTGTGTAGAGTCTATGGGACAAAACCACCCAGTTTGCGTAAGCAGAACTAGATTTTCGAATAGAGATGGGTAACGATACGCCAAAGTCAATAATCACTGGATTTTCAGTGGAAATAATTTTGTATGCTGATGACATGACAGCTTCGATAAAAGCTCGCTTTTCTGAGCTTCCCCTTTGCAGTCAGCACTGTCAAGCCCTCCAGTAGTGTTATGCAAATCGCTTGATTCTTGAAGAAAACAAGACAAAAAATTCGGAGCTGTAGGAAACGATGGAATCGGGGTGAGGGTTGAGTGTAACCGGGATCTTTTTGAACTCTCCCTGTGTTTTATAATAAAGGAAGCTTAATTGAAGCGAATAAATTGCATTCTTACCGCACTTTCCCCGCAAGAAGATAATTCAATTAGTGAGTGAAACATGGCCATACTCCGCACTTCCCCCCATTTTAGGGGCAAAGTGCGTAATACGTTCGAAAATATTTTGACGTCTTTTGAAAATTACATTTTTTCAATAGAAATAAATACTCTTGATTAACCTGTAACAGGAATTTCTGAAGAGTATTCAGAAAAAATCGACAGGCTAACTAAAAAATCAAGTTCAACAGACGAATTCAAAGTTGAACTATCAAATCTTACTCTGCTGCTACCCCTACTGACCTTATCACTGACTTGTAAATTTCTTGTAATTGTAATAATGCTCTCTTTATTTTAAATTATATGTAGCCCGTATATGTACATAAATCCTTTTTCAAAAAATTGACTGTTGGAATGTTGGCTTCTGTAAAACGGGACACTTTTGCTCCGATTGCTGAAAATATAGCATTTTTTGGCATTGGGGGCAAGTGAACATGATGCCGTAGGGTGTCTACAGGTCACGGATTCCCGGAAAGTCCTGGAAAAGTCACGGATGTAATAGTAGGGCTCGGATATTTCCGAAAGTCACGGATTTTAATATAGAAGTCACGGATTTTTATGGCGTCAGTAACCAAATAATCATAATAACTAAAACTTGGTAAAAAAACTTGGTAAAACATACCTTGGTAAACAACCATGGTAAACACACACAAAACAACTGATACCACACAAAACAATTGATACCACCTTCTCCGAACCGCCACTAGGGCGAACTGGCGTCATTTCAAAAGAGTTGAAAAGAGTGTAACTCTACACACAAAACTGTGTTTCATCTCTCATTCCCACGCCAAGAGTCCGACGAGTATTTGGTATGTTTTTACCTTGGTAAAAAACTTGGTATAAAAAATCTCAATTGATTCTTTCATCTGTTTAGAGATATCCCGGTACTGGCATTATATTATGGCATATAATATAATGCCAGTACCGGGATTCTCAAAACATACGAAAGAATCAATTGAGATTTTTTAATCTATATAGTACTGACAGACTCTGAACTCCATTCATATTGAAGGGAATGTAAACGTTCCAAGTTTTTTTACCGTACCGGTAGCTTACGGTACTGTGTATATTTGAGTATAGACCTATAAATATATTGAACATTTTCATATATTCTGTAATGTTTTGCTAAAGACTTCCATAACTTATGCTTAGTAGTAAGTTGTAATATGCTGATGTGGGCGTAATTGCACTAATCACTATTGCAGAATTTCAAAACTAAGGTAAGAATTCTTTTTGGAATCTATTATATTACATATTTTGTAAATTGTATTTTACTAATATTCTGTAAGTAGTCAGACTTCTTTACTTTAAAGGTAGGCTAGAATCAATAAA
Organism: Adelphocoris suturalis; assembly: GCA_030762985.1. Taxonomy (NCBI): domain Eukaryota; kingdom Metazoa; phylum Arthropoda; class Insecta; order Hemiptera; family Miridae; genus Adelphocoris; species Adelphocoris suturalis. Next base: position 59,922,284 of record CM061046.1, read on the forward strand.
AAAGTTATGAAGATCTAATTTTATTTAGGCTACTCATGATTATGGTAGATCTACTGGTAAGTATTTCCGCGTTAGTACGCTATTACTAAAGAAATTAAAGCCTGTATGAAGTCACCGATTTTGAAAATTTATAATCCAAAAAGTCCCCGATTTTTATTTTACAGATCTAGTTGACCCCCTTGGTTGAAAATGGTCGTCCCACAAAAGCAGTACAATCATCTTATCCAACCAGCGTCTGCTACTTCTACACAACACTCGCGTGCTAACTACGCAACATTTACAGTGATACTATTTCGTTCCGATTTATTATTATATTACTGGGTACCCCTAGTTGATCCAGGGATAATACGTACGTTATCCCAAATGTGATCTCATCACGATAGCCTGTTTCGTGACTCTTGACGCAGCTCGGGGATGTGGGATGAGCGGTCATCGCGGGCCCTTCACCCGATCAAACCGTCGATTTCGTATAAATTACTTTATAATCAATATAAGCCACGACCTTGTTGTTTCCCACACAGAAAACAACAGTGGAATTGCACGCACTATCATTATTCAGTTTTTTTTTTTTTTTTTTTTTTTTTTTTTTTTTTTTTTTTTTTTTTTTTTTTTTATCTTTAGCATTTTGTAACAAAAAAACGCCATTTGGGTGTTATTAGGAATCAAGCCTTCACGTACCAATGGGATCGATGAAGGTCGAAAAACGCGTGATGAGACAAATTAAGTTACACGGAACGGACGAACTGTCATTTTGTGCCGTTTCCTTGGTTTTTCTATTTATTTCGTAAAAAACTTCTTAACCGCCCAAAATTGGCGCTCTTCGTTTTCTATCTAATTACCTGATATTTGAGGCTTAACCCTAGGAGTGCATACATATTTGTTTGCTACGAGTAGTGCATACAGCGGTCCAAAGTGACTCCAAAGCTTCAATCTCTCAAAATACCTCTAAAATACTGTTTTTAAAATGCAATTTCAATTTCTCAAATTCTATCAGTTATTGATTTAAACATAGCTATAGTCGATAACTGTAGAACTGATCTACGATTCCTCTAGGATTTTCTGTAAAACAAAAATGGTAAAAATTGAAAACTCAAAAAAATGTCAAATTTAAATATGAAATTATTTTCAACATGTTTCCTATTTTAGTTACAACTAAATTGCTTGATAATCCTAAACATTCATGTTCAATTTCAAGGCAACACTTCATCTCGTGATTCTTAGTTTTTCTTTTTGCTTCTCTGTATTGAGTTTGCATGGAACTACAAGAGTGTTTTTTCTTTCTTCTTGTCATCCTACATATGAGATACTAATGTAGTTGTAATCTCTATCTCTATCTATATCTATCTATATCTATACTATTAATAAGAATGAAACTCCGTTTGTCTGTCTGTTTATTTGTCGTGTCTATGCACGGCCAAACGGCTGAGTGGGGGGAGTCTACGAGTGGGGGGATCTTCTTGGGATTTTCCGAAAGGGGGAGCGAGCGAATTTAAAATTTTCTAATCCCACCCGAACCATGGGCCGTAGGGCGGGAGGGGGGTCGAAGTAAGAATTAATGTGCGCTTTTTGGACTTCCCCGCTTCCCCTACCCCTCTAAACGGGCGTTGAAAATTCTGGAAAAATACCGGTTTTGTAGGTTTTTGAACGAGAAAGACGACGGCGCGATCGGATCGCGAAAAAAGTATCGGGAAATGCGTAAAAAAAATGCGAGAGTACGGACCCGTTTTCTCGAAAATTCCGACGAAAAACTTGGTTTTTTCCGATTAAAATATACCCCATAAAGGTACGTTTTTCGGAACGGTTTTCGCGGGCGAAATAAAGGTTTGATCCCGCCGAATCTGAATCCGAAATCGGATATCGAAAAAAGTGACGGGCAGTCGGTCAAATTGCGAGGGGAAGCGAGACTAAGCTATTAAAATGAGAAATTATATGTGCTGTGGACGCGAGAAGGCTCTAGGAAGACAGACGTGTTTGGGGTTCGATAACTCAGGTACAGGTTTCGGTGTTTGGGTGTTGCGAGCAGGTGGGTTTTCCCCATTCGCCCTTCTAGGGTCATAAAATAATGGCCTACCTATGAAGAAATAGAACTGGAAAACAAATACGTACAAACATTCAACATCTGACTGTACTGTTAGTACTGAAGTGTTCTAAAAACTATATTTTCGTGGTTCCACATAATGTACCGCGTTTGATAGTAATTTCTGACAGAAAAAACCTCTGCCAAGTTGGGTGGGCAGTATAACTTCCTCACACGAGCGAAGCGAGCAATATCTCTACATACCACACTTTGCGAGCGAAGCGAGCAACATTCCCTTCATGCCATACTTTGCGAGCGAAGCGAGCAATATTCCCTACATGCCATACTTTGCGAGCAAAGCGAGCAATATTCCCTACATGCCATACTTTGCGAGCGAAGCGAGCAATATTCCCTACATGCCAAACTTTGCAGCAATACCTTGCGAGCGAAGTGAGCAACATCCCCAAATAAACTTTTTTGTGGTTCCACGTAGTTTTATAAGATTTAATTTGTTTGTAAGAATTTCCAACAGAAAAATACGTCTGCCAAGTTGAGTGGGCAATATAACTTCCTCAAGCGAGCGAAGCGAGCAGCATCCCCTACAGAAGTTAAACCTACCCTTAGAGATCTACCGTTTGCGAGCGAAGCGAGCAACATCCCCTACATGTTTCAATTGTAATACATCGCATGAATACAGCCACACTTTGCGAGCGAAGCGAGCAATTTAAGGGGGGTCCGGGGGGCTTGCCCCCCGGCTGGACGTGGAGGCGAGCGTAGCGAGCCGGAGCGGCTAGTTATTTATAAGAATGAAACTCCGTTTGTCTGTCTGTTTGTTTGTCTGTTTGTTTGTCTGTCGTGTCTATGCACGGCCAAACGGCTGAGTGGGGGGAGTGTACGAGTGGGGGGATCTTCTTGAGATTTTCCAAAAGTGGGAGCGAGCGAATTTAAAATTGTTTAATCCCACCCGAACCATGGGCCGTAGGGCGGGAGGGGGGTCGAAGTAAGAATTAATGTGCGCTTTTTGGACTTCCCCGCTTCCCCTACCCCTCTAAACGGCCGTTGACAATTCCGGAAAAATACGGGTTTCGTAGGTTTTCCTACGAGGAAGACGACGGCGCGATCGGATCGCGAAAAAAGTATCGGGAAATGCGTTAAAAAAATGCGAGAGTACGGACCCGTTTTCTCGAAAAGTCCGCCGAAAAACTTGGTTTTTTCCGATTAAAATATACCCCATAAAGGTACGTTTTTTGGAACGGTTTTCGCGGGCGAATTACAGCTTTGGGTCCGCCGAATCTGAATCCGAAATCGGATATCGAAAAAAGTGACGTTAAGTCGGTCAAATCGCGAGCGGAAGCGAGAAGAAGCGTTTAACATCAGAAATTAATTTTGCCGTGTTCGCGAGAAGGCTCTACGAAGTCAGGGGTTCGATGAGGCGGGGCTTGCACCTGAAGGGAACGGGTTGCGAGCAGGTACACGCACTTACGTCTTGAAGGGTATACAGGTATACCTTGCGAGCGAAGCGAGAGCCATGTCAACAGAATAAATTCGGATTTTTTCCTACAAATATACAGCAATACCTTGCGAGCGAAGGGAGCAACATCCCCGAATAAACTTTTTGTGGTTCCACGTAGTTTCATAAGATTTAATTTGTTTGTAAGAATTTCCAACAGAAAAAAACGTCTGCCAAGTTGGGTGGGCAGTATAACTTCCTCAAGCGAGCGAAGCGAGCAGCATCCCTTACAGAAGTTAAACCTCCGTTTTCCTACGAGGAAGACGACGGCGCGATCGGATCGCGAAAAAAGTATCGGGAAATGCGTAAAAAAAATGCGAGAGTACGGACCCGTTTTCTCGAAAATTCCGACGAAAAACTTGGTTTTTTTAAATTAAAATATACCCCATAAAGGTACGTTTTTCGGAACGGTTTTCGCGGGCGAAATAAAGGTTTGATCCCGCCGTATCTGAATCCGAAATCGGATATCGAAAAAAGTGACGAGAACTCGGTCAAATTGCGAGCGGAAGCGAGCAAAGCGATTAAAATTGTGCCGTGGACGAGAGAAGGCTCGAGAATTGACGTGAAGGGTTCGATGTCACAATGTTGCGAGGCGAGCAGGTATACATAGGTATACATAGGCGAGCGAAGCGAGAGCCATTAAAAAATAATAAATACGGACTTTGTCCTACACATATACAGGTATACCTTGCGAGCGAAGCAACATCCCCTAATAAACTTTTCGTGGTTCCAGGTAGTTTTATAAGATTTAATTTGTTTGTAAGAATTCCCAACTGAAAAAAACGTCTGCCAAGTTGGGTGGGCAGTACAACTTTCCCTAATAAACTTTTCGTGGTTCCACGTAGTTTTATAAGAATTAATTTGAATGTAAGAATTTCCAACAGAAAAAAACGTCTGCCAAGTTGGGTGGGCAGTATAACTTCTTCAAGCGAGCGAAGCGAGCAGCATCCCCTACAGAAGTAAAACCTACCCTTAGGGATCTACTATTTGCGAGCGAAGCGAGCAACATCCCCCACATGTTTCAATTGTAATACATCGCATGTATACACCCACACTTTGAGAGCGAAGCGAGCAACATTCCCTACATACCACACTAAACTTTTTGTGGTTCCAAGTAGTTTTATAAGATTTAATTTGTTTGTAAGAATTCCCAACTGAAAAAAACGTCTGCCAAGTTGGGTGAACAGTATAACTTCCTCAAGCGAGCGAAGCGAGCAGCATCCCCTACAGAAGTTAAACCTACCCTTAGAGATCTACCGTTTGCGAGCGAAGCGAGCAACATCCCCTACACACGTTAAACCTACCCTTAGGGATCTACGATTTGCGAGCAAAGCGAGCAACATTCCCTACATGCCACACTTTGCGAGCGAAGCGAGCAAAATTCCCTACATGCCACATTTTGCGAGCGAAGCGAGCAATTTAAGGGGGGGTCCGGGGGGCTTGCCCCCCGGCTGGACGTGGAGGCGAGCGTAGCGAGCCGGAGCGGCTAGTAACGAATAAGTAGCTCGTACGACTCATGTCCCTACCGCACGCTATGCCCTTATTAGTTAAATATATTTTGTATTGTTGACTAAAAATAAATTTCATTTCATTTTAATTTCATGTTGCCCAACTTGGCTGGTCATATGGATCTCAAGCACGAAAGTTAGAGACAGAGAAGCAAGAGGCTCTCGATTTCTGGGTTTATTGACGATTTAATAAAGCTTCGATAAATATTTGTAGAGGAGGATAATCCCAAAGGGGTTCGCTATAATAGAAAGACTGTCGTCCAACTCCCAGTCCAAACATCCAGACCTGGGTGGACCGTCCTGGCCTTTTCTATTATCAATAAAATAACAGAACTGGTTCGGACTCGACTGCTCGCGTGACTCCGCTGCCCTTCTTCACTGTTTACTACCTACTTTATTGGACGTTATTGTTACTCACCTACGCATCGCAAATCGTACATCAAGAGCCTTAAGTTCGAACAGGTTTTGACGTTTTTTGCATTTTTCGTATAGTAGGATTACATTTAAAATACTTAAAAAATTAATGTAAATTCTCTCATATCTCATCTTTCAGAATCCGTCATAACCGCTTTTCTAACCCTTCTAGTTTCCTATATTTTTTTATTCAAAGACTGTTCGAAATTAGGGTCCAAGCCCCCTAATTTCGGAAACACGTGTTTTTCCCTTTAAAGCGAACTTTACAGAAGTAGATGGTAACTTCGGACACGGGGAAGCTTTTTAAAAATTTTTTCAATAATTTAAATGGAACCAGGACAGGAAAAAGAGGGAAGTGTATACAAAATATTTTATTAACAGTTCGTAGTTGGTTTTTACATTTTTTAACAATCGTTTGCCTGGTAAGTCTTAATAATTTATTTAATAAATGAACTTATGACGGGATGATGTTTCAAAGAAAATATTGTGTAAATGGTAAGATTTTCAAAAATTGCAGCTATATAAAAGGAATAGAAGAAGTATTTTAATCGCAATTCTAAGAGCATAGATTTTCAAACTTACATTTTTGGTTTGATAAAAATTTAAACAGAATTACCTACTTAATAATAAAATGAGAGTTTAAAAGAAACATTTGTGGCTTAATTAAAGATAGATCAGAAAATTTAAATTTCAAAATGAACTTCTTAAGTTTAATGTGAAATTTTACTGAACTTTCACAAAACTTTGACGAGGTGGGCATTCTGGAGGTATTTGAGGTCATATTGGCGGTATTTATGGCGGATTCCTGGAACCATGTCCATGGTTACGAAGCCATATAATAAGCCATGTCCGAAATTACCAGCACAATGTACGAAAATTATTATAGTGGGGGTACACAGAAAACTATTCAGTCTAGACCTTTCAAACTTGGGCAATACGAAGATAGATAGATTACCAAACAAACTAATTCATCGACATCCCCCTGAATCACATACTTTCTGACCACGAGAGGAGGTTTTCTGAGGTTTCTAAAATATTACAGGTACAGCCACTTAACACAAATAACTTTTCGAAATCATAATATAATCTGACCTGCTGAAAGCCTAAAAACACGAAACTCCCGTAGTCAGATGATCTAGGCACAGCAGGAAGGTGCTAACCTCGGATTGCCGCGAGGTTTCGAAAATGCCCGAACTTGAGTGCCCTGTCCAAACTTAGGGGCCTTGACGTAACTGTTAACGTCAAAATTCCATCTTATCGAATGTTATGTTAAATCTTCGTTTACAAGGATGTAGCTGTTGAATGAAGTTGAGTTTGATTATTTATCCTTTAGCTTCCGAGTCTACTACCGAGGTAAATATTCTCCAGACTTCGACACTAGCCCATCCTTATTTCGAGGCAAGGAGAAGTCGAAGTTATTTCACCTTGTCATGATGACGAGTAAACTATGGGAAAATGCGCCATTTGTAGACACGGCTGGACAGCTGCATAACATAGTCTTACCTGGTTCCTAATCAATATTTTCATTGTTTGTTTTATGCAAGGTAATACATTTTATGCAAATTAGAGTGAGTTATTATCAGGTGATGACCTCAAACGCTACGAATACAAGATTTAATCTGTGCGGTCGAGATCCATATGAATTGTGTGTTGGGGAGTTGAAATACAAGTGTCAAGTAAGTAGATGTTCCAAACATCAGCCGCGAAGATGTTGTGGATTACCTATCTAGTTTTCAGAACTGTTCTTTGAATCAATAAAAAAACTTGAAATCTTTGGAGTATGTACTGTGAAAGTGGCCATGTGAAAGGACGTGCCATGAGAGCTCTGCTAGACAGGAATAGTTAGTATCGCATGTGGAAAGCTAAGTACCTTGAGGGAACGTATACCTACGTGTGTACTTTCCGTATGTTATTACTTGTTCATGTACTTCATGGACACAAACGAAATTAGGTAGTAAACCTAATTAACTTGTTTGTCCCTACAATTTGCGTACTGCAAAACTCGCGTAATACTTACCTAACTGCACTGCCAATGCCGCCTTTATGAAATCTTACCTTCAGAAGAATGCATTTCAAGATTCTTTCCTTACAGCTGGTTTTTAATTCATGTTGCATATTTCCTGATTCCGTATTTGACCAACTTGCTAGCAGTTGTATTTGTCGGCAAAGTAACAATCTACCTACTTCAGTTAAACACTTTTAACCAATAGCGAATCTGGTAGGATATACGTACTTACCTACCTAAGTAGTTTCGTTTCTTGGTGTAGCAACAACCTGCCTTGTTTACTTTGACAAACTATCAAATCTCTCCTTTTATTCATTCAATATAACAAGTAAAGCTTCCTAAGTTAAACGTAGTCCTACGAACTTATAATAAAACGCTGAAATTAAAGTCTTACTGTGAAAGTGGGCATGTGAAAGGACGTGCCATGAGAGCTCTGTATACAGTAATAGTAAGTATCGCATGTGGAAAGGAAGTACCTTGAGGGAACGTATACCTACGTGTGTACTTTCCGTATGTTATTACTTGTTCATGTACTTCATAGTCACAAACGAAAGTAGGTACCTAATTAACTTGTTTGTACCTAAAATTTGCATAGCTGCAATACTCGCGCAATACATACATAACTGCACTGCCAATGCCGTCTCTATGTAATCTTACCTTCAGAAGAATGCTTTTTAAGGTTTTTTCCTTACAGATGGTTTTTAATTCATGTTGCATATTTCCTGATTCAATATTTGACAAACTTGCTAATCAGCAGTTGTATTCGTCGGCAAAGTAACAACCTAACTACTTTAGTTAAGTACTTTTAACCAATAGCGAATCTGGTAGGATGTACCTACCTACCTAAGTAGTTTCGTTTCTTGGTGTAACTGACAGGGGTCTACCCCTAGCCCGCACATTCCCTGAAAATTTCATCCAGATCGGATGAAAACTGTGGAAAAAAGCTTGTTACAAGGATTTCATATTGGCGCATGCGTAGTAGCTATTAATGATACAATAATCTTCAAATTAATACAGGGTGCGGCAGAGAGGACGGACGGTTTTTAAAAAATCATAAAATAGTTAATTTTTACTCAAAAACAAATTTATTGCTGCAATCAGGTTCGCAAGGAAATAGCATTTGAGACAGTCAAGTGTGAAAAATCACATCAGGCATGTTAGCCCAGTCAATGAAGGTTTCGTGTCGCAACAAATTAGGGGAAAGCTGAATTTTTGCAGGGTGTTGATATACATAGTAGACAGTAAAAAATGACAAAGTCCCGACCCCCACCCCTCTTGCTTTCCCCCCCACCCCCCCTCAAACATTGCAAGAGCAGTACTTTGGTTAAATACTCATAGCTCAAAAACTAATAAAGTTACAGGCGTGATTCTTTTTTTATATTACTCCTAACGATATGGTGAACAACTTATGTAGTACGTACTTTTTATGTAGATAGCTTAGTTTAACCGTAAAACTTATATACATGCAAAAAAATGCCTCTGCTGATTACAAAAACGAACTTTAACCAACTATATCTTTTTATCGTTACACTTTGGGAAGAAACACATTGAGAACGACTTGTAGATAATTTAATTAGCTTTAAAATGGTGTATCTAACATTGCTTACGGTTAAAGTTATGGCTTTATAGAGAGCGTGAAACAGTAACGGGTACCGAACCGCGCCCCCGCCTCTCAGAGCAGTGTCGCGTTGCAGCTTCGTGACTCAGGCTCTTGCATGTCTCCGTGCGTAGGACTGCACGTTGTAACTTGTTTGTATACAGTCCTCAGGTCGTAGCTTGTTGAATACTGTTTCTGTTCGATAATAGTGGGCCGTGTCTGTTTAGTTTACGCTTGACCCTTGCATTTTGCGGTTCGTTGCGATTTTGGGTTTCGTTATAAAATGTTATTTTGTGTACACAAATATACGGTTGTGCCAAGTGAAGTGAAATGCTAATATTTGTACTACTGCTATGGATTTTTGAACGAGATAAGCAAGATGGAAGGGAACTATATATACTAAGGAACCATATAAATACCGAACCAAAATTCACGAGGTTTCAACTGTTGAAATAAAGCTAATGCTCCTCAATGCTTGTGATGTTAGGAATGATGATTGGGCCTGTAAAGTTAAGTCTAGGCTTTTAGATGTAATTGATTTAGTTGCCGCTGAAGCTCGTTACCATGGGCAATGTTATAAGAACCTTTGTAAACCTAAAAGTTGTGAACAAAAGGTAGGATGGCCATTATCAGTAAAGTCTATAGATCAATTTAACCTGCTTGCCAATTACCTTGAGAACGACAATGAATGCCAGTTTCCACTGAAAGAGTTACGAGAGATTGTAATTAAATTGAGTGGTTCTGGTATAGACTGTACTGTTTATTATTTTAAGTCAAAACTTTTAGATTTTTTCAAGGCTAGTTGTGCATAATTTATCTGGAAAGAAAAGTATTTTATGTAGGTATGTCACATTCTAGTCACAAAGTTTTGGATACTTGGTACAAAAACAGAGAAACCAGTACTGAAGAAGAACGTAAAAGAATTGTTAGAAAAGCAGCGGAAATGTTAGGGAAGACATCCAAAAAATGAATTACGACTGTGGAAAATATCCAAGTGAAGAGGAAGTAAGTACCATATCAAATGATTTGATTCCTGAAACATTGACACTATTTACTTCTACAGTGACCAAAAAAAGAACTGAAAACTCGAGCTCTTACATTAGTAGAAAACGTGCTGTGATCAACCATTTAATAATATTGCTATTGTTTTTGTACCAAGTATCTAAAACTTTGTGACTAGTATGTGACATACATAAAATACTTTTCTTTCCAGATAAATTATGCATAACCTATTCTTGAAAAAATCTAAAAGTTTTGACTTAAGATAATAATCACTATAGTCTATATCAGAACCACTTAATTTAATTACAATCTCTCGTAACTCTTTCAGTGAAAACTGGCATTCATTGTCGTTCTCAAGGTAATTGGCAAGCAGGTTAAATTGATCTATAGATTTGCTGATAATGACCGTCCTACCTTTTGTTCACTACTTTTAGGTTTACATAGGTTCTTATAACATTGCCCATGGTAACGAGCTTCAGTGGCAACTAAATCAATTACATCTAAAAGCCTAGCTTAACTTTACAGGCCCAATCATCATTCCTAACATCACAAGCATTGAGTAGCATTTGCTTTATTTCAACAGTTGAAACCTCGTGAATTTTGGTTCGGTACCTATTTATACGGAAGTTTAGCGTCAAAAACCGCACGTTCTCCACATAACAAACAATCATGCTTGAAATCGAATGTGTTGTCTAATTTTCGGAGAAAGTGCTGCGATGTAGAAGGTTCTCCATCTTTCGCTTTTAATGCTGCTTTAATGTTGCTAGGTCTGGTATAATTTTGCCTACATGTAGAATGTAGGTACTTTTATTAATTCGACATTAGCAAGTAATTTATGGATTTCGTCCTTTCTCTCAATACTGGACTTGACTAAAGTATTTATACCCTTAGTGACAGTTACTCCGTCATCTTTGACTTCCTGATTACATATAACACATATTTTGTTAAAATCAGTCATTATTAAGTAACTGAAGATTGGGCCTAAATAACTGTATTAATTCAAATTGGTGAATGCAGACATGAAAAGTTTTTACCAGTTTTAAAAGTTCCCTTCCATCTTGCTTATCTCGTTCAAAAATCCTTAGCAATAGCACAAATATATTATTAGCATTTCACTTCACTTGGCACAACACAACCAACCATATACCAACCATATTTGTGTAAGTACACAAAATAACACTTTATAACGAAACGCGAAATCGCAACGAACCGCACAATGCAAGGGTCAAGCGTAAACTAAACAGACACGGCCCACTATTATCGAACAGAAACAGTATTCAACAAGCTACGACCTGAGGACTGTATACAAACAAGTTACAACGTATAGTCCTACGAACGGAGACATGCAAGCGCCTGAGTCACAAAGCTGCAACGCGACACTGCTCTGAGTGGCGGGGGCGCGGCACGGTACCCGTTACTGTTTCACGCTCTCTATAAAGCCATAACTTTAACCGTAAGCAATGTTAGATACACCATTTTAAAGCTAATTAAATTATCTACAAGTCGTTCTCAATGTGTTTCTTCCCAAAGTGTAAGGATAAAAAGATATAATTGGTTAAAGTAGGTTTTTGTAATCAGCAGAGGCATTTTTTTGCATGTATATAAGTTTTACGGTTAAACTAAGCTATCTACATAAAAAGTACGTACTACATAAGTTGTTCACCATATCGTTAGAAGTAATATAAAAAAAGAATCACGCCTGTAACTTTATTAGTTTTTGAGCTATGAGTATTTAACCAAAGTACTGCTCTTGCAATGTTTGAGGGGGGGTGGGGGGGAAAGCAAGAGGGGTGGGGGTCGGGACTTTGTCATTTTTTACTGTCTACTATGTATACTAACACCCTGCAAAAATTCAGCTTTCCCCTAATTTGTTGCGACAAAGGGTATTTTTTTACCTCCATTGACTGGGCTATGTGTTGGCCGGAATCGTTGATGCAGTGCTGTAGGCGTTCTTGGAAGTTCGTGTAGACTCTCTCCAACATAGCTCTCTCAAATCGGGCGACTTCCACGCGAATGTCGTCCTTCAATTCGTCCAGAGTTCGGGGCTTGTTCTCGTATACTCTAGCCTTGAGTGTCCCCCATAAGAAAAAATCGCAAATGGATGAATCTGGGGACCGAGGAGGCCAATGAACATCGCCAAACCTGGAAATAAGACGACCAGGGAAGAGAGGGCGAATAACGTCCATTGATGCTGTGGCTGTGTGGGCGGTCGCCCCATCCTGCTGGAACCACACTCGTCGGGTTGGAACAATTCGCCGTCGTAATTCAGGGAAAAAGAAGTTGGTGAACATCAAGGTGAGAGAGCTATGTTGGAGAGAACTACGCGAACTTCCAAGAACGCCTCCAGCACTGCATCAACAATTTCGGCCACCACAAGCCTGATGTGATTTTTCACACTTGACTATCTCAAATGCTATTTCCTTGCGAACCTGATTGCACCAATAAATTTGTTTTTGAGTAAAAATTAACTATTTTATGATTTTTTTAAAACCGTCCGTCCTCTCTACCGCACCCTGTATAAGATGATCAAATTGTCATCCCCTGACTATCATCCAAATTTGAGCGAGATCGGACGACTAACGCGTTGCAAGAAAATAATGCTTGGTAGAATTTATGTTTGCGCATGCGCAGAGTGAAGTGTTGAGACGAGAACGATTAAACTGACAGGGACCCCCTAGCCCTCATATCCCTTGAAAATTTCATCCGAATCGGATGAAAACTGTGGAAAATAAGCTTGTTACAACGATTTGCGGACATACAGACACGGAACCAAAGTTGTTCAGAATGGTCTACAAAAAACGGAAGTTAGTGAAAAACGTTGTCTATTTCCACGAAAAATAAAGAGTTACAATGTTAAATCGATTTCGACGGTTAGGCCATCATCAGTAACAAACAATAACTGAAGACACATTAGAAAGGGATTAGAAGGAATTTTGATTTGACAGATAGACAGTTTGTAGAATTTCTTCATTTTTGCCCAAAGGGAGGTATGTTGAATGTACTTGAAATATTCGAAATTATCAAAAGTGACAGGTCTGGTAAATGTTTAAATGAGGATATACCTCAATATATTTCACCACTGATAGGACCATTTCTGTAAAGCTTGGAATTATCCCTTCACACTGTTGAAACCATATTTAGTTATTTCCCCCTTTCACTTCATCTGATTAGCTATAATCCCCCTTTCACTTTGTATGCACTTAATTGGTTGTACCTCCTGCCCCTTTCCTTTCTCTCGACCAATGGGATTCAATCTCCCTTCACCTGTCACTATATAAGCTGTGTCCTTTCTAATGTGTCTTCAGTTATTGTTTGTTACTGATGATGGCCTAACCGTCGAAATCGATTTAACATTGTAACTCTTTATTTTTCGTGGAAATAGACAACGTTTTTCACTAACTTCCGTTTTGAAATGGGTTTCCACAACTTCGTCGCGAGTGATTTAGTTCGTATGGTCTAAAACGTAAATGCGAGTGGAAATTTTGATTTTGGAGACCAAAAAGTTTTCTTCTCCCGAAAGTGATAACAATACTTCGGCTACCTTCAGGTAGACTCGTAAGCAAAAATGTAGAAACCCACGTCAAACTCGTATTTTCATAGAAGGTCATGTTTCAAGGAACCCCTCGATTTCATTGAGAAAACAATTTTTTCAACATTAAAACATAGTTTCATCATCAATTTAACAAAGTAAAAGTAAAATTGATTACATTGTTGAAAATATGATATTGCGGCCCTGAGTTCGTCTAAGTAGTACCTATTTACGTAGGAATGGAGCTTATAAATACTAAAATAAATATTCACGTATTAATCAGGTAAGTATATTAGATGAGAATATTTGTATTATTTTTATTTGTTAGACATTTTCATTGCAGGAAAATGTGCAGAACCATATAATGAGGAGCGTCAATGCCCACAAGATGTTTCTTCTAGTGATGAGATTTTTCCATTGGAACTTTTTCTTGCAGGGTCTAAACTCCTCCACTTTTCCTCCGTTGATCCTCAGATTTCTGCGTACGCGGATGATGCCGATGGTGGTGTCGTTGAAGCTGTCGTCGCTGGGGCCGCATTGTCGCCACTGGGCGTAGCTCGGGTAACATAAACGGCAGCTCGAAGTGCTGCTCGGGTCACACTGGCACCTCCGGGCGGCGTTCGCGCCACATTCGAGCAATTCGGCGTCGCTCAGGCCGCTTGGACACCTCGGGGTGCGACTAAGGCCGCAATGGCGCCTCAAGGCGTCGACGCTGCTGGCGCCCCATCGCGTCACCCCTATGACGGCGCCGTTCACCCTGCAGAGGTCGTAGCCACAGGCCTGGGTCGCGTCGTAACTGTGCTTGTACCAGATCAAGAGCCAGTTCTTCTTATGATTCACCTTCTTCTTTAAGACGTCGCCGATCAAAGAAAACCTCAGAATGATCCTAAAGCAACAACAATTGGTAGCCAGAATTAAATTAATTTGGATTCGATTTTAGGTGAAGTATTAGAAGGCATTTTGGTTTAGTCGCTTGACTCGAATTTAAGACGTAAATGAGAGAGAAAGAAAAAAAAGTACATAAAAGAATTAACACTATTCTGAACAATACTGCTCTTCATAAGCTGACCCGTGTTGATGAGACAAGAGTTGCAGCTGCTTACACTAAGTCTTGCTAAGATTACCTAATATTTAGAGAGAGAGGAAAAAACTATTTAAATGCATAAAATAACTACATGGATAAACAGAACAATGTGATGTTTGAGAATGGTTATAATTGAGTTGGCTTTTTCTACGCTCAACCCTATGACCCATGAAATGACTTTTTTCTTATAAGCAGTGAGTGTAAGTTTGGCAGGGTCTTTTAACTCTTCTGTCAATACTGTGGAGAGGTATACGCGTCTTGTATTTCAAATCCCAACTCCCAAGTCGAACTATGTCTAAAATACTGATTTTCAAAATTAACTATTGATTAATTCCAACATCTTTAGGGATTAAGTACCTGTTGATTGCCTCTATAGGAAACCCGTACACCAAAACGCAGTTGTCGTTTTCGCTTTCGCATTCTTGTACCGGCGGCCGACATTGCTCGAAACCGTCTTCGTCGATCTCCATTCTCATCGACGCCGACGTGACGTCGACGTTCTGACTTTCCATTCGATTGCAAGTGAAGCTCGAATTTCCCCAGGGCGCTGAGACGCTCCGATTCTTCCATTGTCGACCGAGCGAGTTCTCGTCAACGTTTGTCCTCATCGGCGCCAGCAAGTACTCGGGGAGCTGACGATGCTGAGCGCCGACGTCGATTTCCTTTTTGCCGCCTCTGCTAGTCGACGTCGTCGGCCAACATCGGCAATCGACCGCTCGTTGACCAGCCGTCATCGTTCCAGTCGTCTTTGTTCTGAATACGTTTCTACATCCATCCAAAACCTTAGGAAATAACAACGAAAATCTATTGCAAAGTGTTCTGCATCAACTTCTATACCGTACATATTCATACATTAATTTTATGAGTAAACAGGATGGCCCTCAACTGGAAAAATCAGGGAAAACCTGGAAATTTCATGGAATTCTATGCGTCGGGAAAAGTCAGGGAAATGTCAGGGAATTCGGCAAAAAACCCAAATGTCCGAGGATTTTTTAAAATCAAACTTTGTGTAATAATTTGCAGCGTTTTTAGGTACCTATGTTCTATCTCAAGCTTCAACAACCAGCAAAGTTCATCAGCACACTTTATCCAAAGTGGTAGTTGAACCTGTTCAAAGTGAATCAACGGTACAAGCTGATATATTGTGACATGGATATGTTTTTGGCTCAGTGGTTACATCACCTGGTCGTAAACCATAATATAAATGTGAGGTAAATCTTCAGAGTATTGAACTAGCTAGCTTGTAATTGTAATTTTTTCCTCATTCTCTGAGTTTTTCTCGAGACCATTTGAAGTGTGCGAGAAAAATAAACTGAGTATTGAACAAGGGAGAAAAAACCCAGCAGAGTAGTGGATAGATCCAGTAAGAGTCCAAAAGTTCCAGTCATGCAGCATGATCGTATGAGCGAATTTTCATAAACGGTCGTATTACATTTATGTGAAATTCTGTTGAAATTTGAGCACTTTGGGGACAAATAAAAATTTCATTATACATTTTATAGCAAATTAACTTTTTGTCAGTAATATTCCAATGAACAAACAATTTTGTGGATTTTAACGATTTTTTCAAGTGTTCCTAACAATTTTTAGCTTATTTTAATGAAATTCAAGTACATTTTTCAGTACAATTTTGTGCTTAAATTTTTAAATGTCCTAGTTCATGTTCGATTAATTTTTTTCGGGTAGCATTCTGCTAAAAAATAGAAATTTGTTAATTTTTAGCATTTTTTTGCCTTTTTTTTTAGTGATTTTTCAAGTACATTTTTTGAAATTTGGCCAATTTAATGTGCTCAAAAAGTGTTGTCCAACGAACTCATCCTTTCTTTTGAAATGCTTGATTTTTTGGCGAAAGAGCGAAGTTTTTATCTCAATTCTATCGAGAGTTATCGTCTGGAATGACACACACACACACACACACACACACACACACACACACACACACACACATATATATATATATATATATATATATAAATATATATTGCAACATTTTGGCACCCATACAACATTGAAGTTAGGAGGCACCCTCCTTATCCGCTGGTGTATATATGTATTTTATGGTGTATATTGCTTCAAATGACCTCTAAAAACAGCAAGGTATACTTTTTATTTCATTTCAATGGTTATTTACTGAATCCCATAATGCTATACTTGTGGCACCATTTTTGAGAATTTCAAGTCACCGTCTATGTGGCAACCATACAATATTGAAGTAATGTGGAACCCTCATTATTCCCTGGTGTATATGTATATAAATAAATATTCTAACATTGTGGCACCCATACAATATTGAAGTTAGGAGGCACCCTCATTATTCCCTGGTGTATATATTTATTTTTTGGTGTATATTGATTCGAATGACATTTAAAAACAGCAAGGATATTTTTATTTCATTTTAATGGTTATTTACTGAATCCCACAATGCTATACCTGTGGCAATCTTCCAGGAAATTTCATATCACTATATCTATGTGCCAACCGAGATATACAATTACAAATCACTGACTAAGTGGCGACCACTTTGATACCTAGGTGGTATCTGCGACGTTGCCAAACCACCTTCAGAACAGCAGACAAATCAACCATTTTATAATAGTGGAAAAACAAGAGCGAACCAAGAATTTCACAACTCCCATTGGTCTTCCTGGGTTCTGTTGAGGTAAACAAACTATGGTAAACAAACTATGGAGAATGTTTAAATCTCGTTGACTTTTAGTTTTGCAAGCAGATTAGGTACCTAGATAATTTAATTTTGTAATTCTATATCTTCTTTTGTTAGTGCAGGTACTAAATACGCTGAATGTTGATATTGTAAAACCACAACCAGCAAGCACAATTTTTAATAAGCTTTGAAAAGGCGTAGGTATTAAATGTGCTCCAATTTTCTCAACAAAATGTGAATTATTTTTCCCACAGAAATCGTTTTGGGTTCTATGAAACCTGGATAAAAATTTCTTATCGTGGAGATACAGCCAGTAAGTGAAGGGTGTTTTTATACCTTCCACAGTTACGGCCAGATATAAGCAACTTTCGTCGTTAAGAATGTTTAAATCTCGTTGACTTTTAGTTTTGCCAGCAGATTAGGTACCTAGACAATTTAATTTTGTAATTCTATATCTTCTTTTGTTAGTGCAGGTACTAAATACGCTGAATGTGGATATTGAAAAAACCACAACCAGCAAGAAAAATTTTAATAAGCTTTGAAAAGGCGTAGGTATTAAATGTGCTCCAATTATCTCAACAAAATGTGAATTATTTTGCCCACAGAAATCGTTTTGGGTTCTATGAAACCTGGATAAAACTTTCTTTTTGTGGAGCTACAGCCAGTAAGCGAAGGGTCTTTTTATACCTTCCACAGTTACGGCCAGAAATAAGCAACTTTCGTTGTTAAGAATGGCCCAGAACACCACGGAGATCACTCCGGAGGATTGACCAGTGCAGATTGTGTTTTCGAGTCGAAATGGGGGGGTATGTATCCCCTGATGATTTATACAAGGATTTCTCGTTTAAGAGTATAGGATAAGTGAAACAGTCGCGAAAGTCGTGAAGCAGATTGGGGGGGGGGGGGGGGGGGGATAACGGA
Source organism: Adelphocoris suturalis (assembly GCA_030762985.1). Taxonomy (NCBI): domain Eukaryota; kingdom Metazoa; phylum Arthropoda; class Insecta; order Hemiptera; family Miridae; genus Adelphocoris; species Adelphocoris suturalis. The sequence goes on from CM061046.1 coordinate 59,940,533, forward strand.
ATAGCACCTGAGTAGAATACTATGTAATCAATGTTATTTCTTGGTGTCATTCACCATAATAATTATCACTTATCAACTTCCTACCTATCTAATAAACCGTCTTTATGCGTTTTTCAGAAAAACATTATCTCGTCTAAAAGAATCGTTATTTTTTTACGCGGAACCATCGTTGTATCACCATATAGTACATTGGTGCACAACTAAGTGCCGTCCTTCTCACCGCAGAGAAAGAGTTCATCCCCATCATTATGGCTCCAGTTGTTTTCCATGGATCTCACAGGCATGTTTTTTACCTTGGTAATATGAACATTCCTCTTAAACGATGGAAATGGTAGCGCAACTACGAGGTTCTCCCTCGGCCAAAAGTTCTCTTACCCCAGCCCATCATTACACTTGCAATTTGTGTGTATTGCACAAAAGGTGAGAAGAAACATTCTCCTCCGTAACTTCAAGATGTCTAAAGAAATGGAAGTTTTAGTGGACAAAATCCTAACTTTTCAATTTGGAGTACACGACCTCATAACGAAAAGGAAATAGTATATTTGTGGGTAGTTCTTGGTTGCTTAAGAACTAGTAGGTAACACTTAACCAGATATACGAAAGAAAATTGTCTATACGTTTCGAGACAATCGTTTGAAATCCCAAAAACACGTTCTGACATTGTAAAAAAAATATTTCAGTTCCACCTTTGCCGAATTCCCATCAATACAATCGTCCGTAGAACGTGATCAGCAATTTCTAACCCACAGGGGCTCCTAGAAAATCATCAAATCTATGAAAAAAAACTGGAAGACACAAATAAAATAAAATGAGCAGTTTTAAAATTCCAATTCTTATCCGACATTAAATATCCATGCCCCTTTTGTAAGAAGCCCTATGGAGCGAGAAAATGTCCCAGTTTCAAGGTATCAAGGTCATGATTAACGTAGTCAAGTGACCCTTTTGTATGGTTAATGTAAAAGCCGTCTACCGGCTGCCCACAAACTCGAAAACTGTCCTTCACTGACCGTTTGCATGTATTGTAAACAGTTCCGCAACTTCCACCTTCAATATCATCCTGGACAAAAAAATGGAGATCGGCGTTTTTGACTTCGCTATCAGGGTTCAAGTTGATACTTAGTTACGTGACACACCGTTTCGATCGGAATTTAAATCTGCATAACCATCGGAAGCAAAACTCATGGATCCCTCCAATTTCTCGTCTGGTTTGGATGCTAAGGACCAACCTCGATCGGGAGCATCTCCAACCTCATCTGCCCGTAATGCCAACATCTCCGGATGCAAAATCAGGCTCGACAAAGTTCTTATATCTACTAAATTCTACGACGCACGATGTTATCTCCTTCAGCTAGATGACCGTGATCGCCCGAGGACAGGCGATATCAAAGGAGGGACATCAAAGTACTTTTGAGACATTAAAAAACTTGAAGAAGAGCATAGAGTTCTATGCTTGGTGTACTGTGGTCGAATGTGAATTACAAATTTATTTTAAACCCACCACAAACTCATAGGAATTATTTTGGCTGTTTCATCTAAATTGCTTTCAAGCATTAAACAGGTATTTCTTATGCCTACTGCAACATCCGCGTCACCTTCCACTTCCACCCTTATCAACTTCTTCACAACTGCGTGTAAATGCGGATGAGGACATGCACAACTAAAGGGAGGAGGCATCTACCGACCATTTTGCTGGTTCGGATGTTATCTTGCTGTCGATGCACCGGCCTAATTTTCCCCTTTGACACCGCCTCATCTTTTAAAATAGCCAATGTACAAGATATAGGTGCTAACCGCCAATGCCACTAGGAGCTCGGCTGAAAAGGGGCAACTGATCTATAGAAACGGACCAATTATTGAATTTGTTAGTATTCAATTGAGTTTGTATAAGATATGCACGTCTACTAGTCCAAAACCGATGGCGACAAGAAAAAGATCTCAATTTGCGAAAATATGGCTTACAGCTAGAGGGGGAACCATATCGGCCCTTAACACTTTCATCCATGGCCAACTGAACCATGGTCGTCTGCTATCTCAAGGTGGATGGGTGTTGCATGCAGATGTGGTTGAAATATAAGAGTTTGAGCGCCCAGAAACGACTGTTTTGTTGATCGCTGAAACTGTGGCCCATCATACCAGGATATTGATAGGTTACGTGAATTCAAGTCTGCTACCTTAGTATCGCTAGGTCTTTGCTACAGACGCAGTCCAAAAACACAAATTTTGGGTCTGCAATCGACTTATTGGTAAATAAATGAAATATGAATCAGATGTACATGTAGATGTACTGTAGTTATGCAGATCTGCCACTCGAATATCGCCGGTTCGCCAATGTAAACGTCGTTCAAAAACACTGATTTGGATTGGGGTCAAAAAGAAACTCGTATACATATTACTCAAATTACGGCCAATATTAATTGGTTTAATAGGTAACTTAGAAATACACGTCTGCCATCGAAGCGTCACTGGCTTACTGGTGAAGATGAAGTCAAAACACTGTAAATCCTTGACTCAAAGGTTTATTATTTTCCATTACAGATAACAAACCTGAGGCAGAATCCGTTGGTATCCCCCGGTCAAATACTGTGAATCTGATTGCGTACTATCAGAATGATATAATCAGTCGTTATTGTTCTATATGTGATCTGATTTATATTTTGATTTGATTTTTAGCGCATTTTCTTTTAAGAAAGAAAAAATGAGCTATTGTGTTCACTTTGTTCGCTGATGTTGTATGTATGTCCTCCTAAAATCGTTTTAAATGCCACTTCCCGACGTCCGATTTTGATGAAACTTGGTATGGATGTAATCTGTAACATTGTGGAAATAAAGATGTGCCAGGGGTTGATGACGACTAAGAGGTCATTGATCAGCTGATTGAGCTCCCAAGCCATTTTGTATCTAATTCAACGCAGGAAACGTCTACTATTTCACGCGGATCTCCTTACAAGAAAATACGCTATCATGTGTCTCATTTTGTGAGCACTGATCTATTTGTTTATTATTTTTTAATAACACTATCCCCCTCCCCCCAAAAAATCAAGGTCATGCCCTCACGACACAGGTACTGGTCCTGGGGGTTAGTATTACACGTCTCCTCCTCAAAAAATAGACGTCTATGTGAAAAACGGGCTTCGGATTCGGGTTCAGTACCTTCAAAAACCCCCAGTACCAGCTTCGCCTTCATTTTTTTTTTTTTTTTTTTTTTTTTTTGCAGTGTAATAATTTAAATAATTTATAGTATTGACATGGGTTTCCACAAATTCACTGCTCTCCAGTCTGTGTGTCTTATCAAATGAAAGTCGTAGGACATCTAATTCTATATCTGCATTTTATATCACATGTCATTTTATTTCATTTTCATGTAATACATGTAATGAATTTCATCTCATATAATACATGTCATTTTATGACGGAAAATTCAAAATTGTCACTATACCGCTCCTTCTCTAACACGTGATAGTTTTCTAAGGAAATTATTATTTCGTAAAATTATATTTAGGTAATTCACTAATAATAAAATTAGCGAGACTAATTGAATTCTGTATTATAAGGATATTATAATTAAATTGCGTTTAAGATTGAGTAGTCATGCCAAAATTAACCTTATTTAGACGAACCACCTCAGTGTACGACGGGAGTCGAGTGTGGACAATTTGTATTTTTTGTCATAAATGCGATAAAAATAAATTAAATTTCCAATGTTTGGTACCCATTAGTTACAAAGTTAGACTATTTACGACTTTCATCTAATAAGTTTTTCAACTGGTGTGACAGTTTCTGAGACTAAAGCTTTTAAAAAATCCAAGCCAAATTGAAAAAAGTGCCGTTTTTTACAAGCGGTTGCATGATTACTCATATTTCAAATATTAATAGGTTATTCTACGTAGAATTTAACTGCCGTGAATATTAGTAATAGATGTTTCCTTGCTAACTAGCTTAGTTTTGGCGTAAGATCAAAAATATAGAAAACAGTTCGAAAGTTGGGATGTTTTTTCGCAATAGCTTAGGTCGCCCAAGTAACTGGAATAAGCACACTTGGGTTTTTACTATACATGTTGACTCTAAAACTACGAAAATCGAAACAATCCGACCTTATGTTGAATGTCGCATTTAGATTTATTATTTTCAATAATGAACCTTTGCATTTTGAAGATAAATCAACTTTTTTTCTCCTCTATTTACTAGACAATTTACTAGTAATGTGACATTTTCGGTTTTTTAAACATTATTATTACCTATACAATCATTTATGTATTTATAATTTTCATCACCATTTATCACATTCATTTGAAATTCCCAAATCTCGAGAAAAATAGGCAAGGAGACTAATAATTCCATACCACTTGACGATGAGAAACAAAAGAAATTGAATCTCAACTCAAACTCAAATATTCATAAGGCATTCATAAGACTTCAGATGTATAGATCCTGTAAAGTTAAGTTGGATCACATCCATCGAACTATAGGTATATCGTGGTATGTCGAATTATAGGTAGGTATCAACACATAATTGAAGAAATAGTAAGAGCATCTATGATCAAGTTGGCACTGCACAGGTACCTACATACCGACATTTCTTAAAGTATTGTTATACACTTTAGTAACATTTTAAAATTTTATTTATATTATTCTTTTCCACAAAATTTAAGAATTGAAACATTATTTGGAGCACTGACACAGTACAAAGCATGAAACGTCAGTTGTCCGATAAGTGCAATCGACCGTTCCATCACACATTTCTTTGCACAAACAAGACGGTATGGAGTCTTTGGGCATTGCTGATTTCGTCACGAAACGAGGTGATAAATTGCCGTTTTTGATTTACTATTTATTCAAAAGCGGCAGGATCCAATTTTGAGTGTAGTCCCAACTGCCAACACAAAAACGTGTTATTTTTAATACATCACTTTTCATTAATTTCTCTTCTCATGTTCACAGAATAGCTTTTGTTTTTGACTGGTACGATGAATTGTCCATAAAATATTTTTAGTTCAAATTATGAACGAAAGGCTACGAAAGTAAATAAGTAAAAATAGTAAACCCACGTAGAAAATCCCTAAAATCATTAGTTCATTTCTATATAGCGAGTGAACAGAACTTGACCCGGTGAATCGTGACAGTTAGTACCTACTCGGAAACCAGGGACAAAGTGAAAAGTCACGGATCCAGGGGTCTATCGTTAAATATCAAAACCACGAGTGATTGGGTGCTACATCTTTACTGAAAGCTTATGCCGCACAGCTACAGCGGTTTTCCCTGCCCTTCATGCTTTCACAGGGTGTGTGTGACACCACAAGCAAAATTTTGACTAAAATATCTGCGGTGATTACCTTAAAACACTATAAACCAATAGACGCCTAGCCTCTCTTGGAGTTGGAAGACAAATTACAGAAACTCGGCTAAAAAATCTTGAGCATTTGTACTTAACGTTGATTTAAAAAAAAAAAAAAAAAAAAAAAGAGAGAGAGAGAGAGAGAGAGAGAGAGAGAGAGAGAGAGAGAGAGAGAGAGAGAACAGCGCAGATGAGGCTAGATTCAATTGGCAATTGTATAACTATAAACTTTTCCTGTGTACCTTGCACTTTAGATGCTTCATTGTTTGAGGTAATTATTACTTACATATTTTTGGTTGAGTGCTTTCGATTGTCAACACTCAAAACTGGATCCTGCCTTGAGTAAATATGAAATCCAAAAAGGCAATTTATTACCTCACCACTTTGTTTATGCAAAGGAATGTGTGGAACGTTCTCTTACTCTTGTCGAAAAAGTTACTTTTCATGCGTTTTTCAGCGTCAGTTCTCCGGAGAATGTTTCAATTCTTAAATTTTATTAAAAAGAATCATTTAAATAAAATTTAAAATGTAATTAAAATGTAGAACCATGCTTTACTACATAGTGGCACGTAGACGGTACCTATGCAGTGCCTACATGAATATTTACAAGCTTATACATGTTCTTATTATTTGATCAATTACGAGTTATTGATGTCATGTTGATACCTACCGATGCATGTGGTCGAACTTTCCTATAGGTACTCAGTGAATCCGCATTTACGGCTAATTGTTCGTCTTGTAAATTTGGATCGGAAAGCGGGGGTCAAACCTGCTTCCTTCGTCAATAACTATTTCGTAGCAATTTTCACAGATAAACGCAGTTATATCATTGTCATCAATGAAAGATTTGGTTGATTAGCTACATGCTTTGTGGATACTGGTTCCGCAATTTATCATTTAATAATGATTAACAGGACGTTTCCATTTTTTCCTACCGTTACGTTACGGCGAAAATATTGATTTTCATGTACAACCAATGCGTTAGTAGGGAAGCGTAACTCCCTTAGTGATAGCAGGAAAACAATCGCCACTTTTTGGAATGCTCTCATTTTATCACAACATCTCATGATGCCTTAGCCTCTGTAGTGTCAAGGAAAGCTGATTTATTACGGTAAATTATAAACTAATATTGTTAGGTAACCACATTGAGCTAATAATGTGTAAAATCAATCATTATTAAATTATGTGACTGTAGAACCGTAAGTCTATCGTTCGGTTTTTTTTTTTTTTTTTAATACATGGTTTAATGTCGTTCTTACGTATTCCTTCTGTTATTTTCTGGCAAAAAAGAGTTCACTGATCAAGAGTTAAATTTCCAGGTTGATCCCTAGGGCCTCGTATTATCACATTAAATCTCAATTTTCGGAGAAAATAAATTATCGTAGTTCATAAAAACTATATCCACGATGACCAAACTGTTTTGCAAAAGAAAACCCGTACATTTTATAGAAAAAACGCTGCAAATTATTTCACAAAGGTTTATTATTTTTTCAATTGAGTATGATCGTAGTTTTAGTTGGCTTGCGTACGTCATAAGGCCCATCCAGACTCCTCGGCGTGTCCCATTTCGAGTTGCCACAACCTATACTTCTATAATTATATACGCATGTTTATATTTCTCGATTTGAGCTCCTATCTATTCAAATAGTTATTGCCTTAATAATATCATTATCTAACCACGTACGAAAACTCGAGAGGATATGTTATTAAATATGCGTAGGAAAAGCATTGGTATTAACACACAAATATGACCTTGAAAAAAACATATTCATGCCTCGAAGGAACGCCGGCGCCGTACCCACTACAAGGTGCCGCGGCGCCGGCGCCTCCTCTCACTCCATTCCCCGCTCACCCCCCCTCACCACCCACCGTGACCCCTGCCAAGCGTGCCAGGCGTGCGTGCGTGCGTAAGTCTAACAAAGCCTTGAAATGACACTTTTTCGCCCGTTTTTGGCCCATAGCATCTATGCGAGTAAAGCGATCGGGATGGTTAAACGTTAGGACCAACTAGACCCCAAATGGAGTCTATGTGCGAAAGGACGGGTTTTTTAAGTAAATTCTTAGGCCTTTTATGGCCCGGACGGCGGACGGCGGACGGACATTTCAAATTTGGATTCTACGCACCTTGAAACGTAAAGTGACAAAGTTTGAGGGGGGGTTATAAAAATTTTTTGCTATACGATCACATAGGCTTATTATTGGAAATAATAAACCAAAATGGGAATATTTCGAACTACTTCCGAAAAGTCGACTGCAGATAAACAACATTCATAGCAGGTAAACACAAATGAATGTGATAAATGTGAATGAATAAATTAATGTGGTAATTGGTGATGAGAATTATAAATAACTGATTAAGATATTATTAATAATAATAAAATAATAAAAACGGAAAGTTTCACATTACCTGTCTCTAGTTAACAGAGGAGAAGAAAAAAGGAAGTTTTTCAGCTTTTACCTTATTTTAAATTAAACCTGATAATTTTAAAAGTATTTTGCTAATAACCAAAATATAGCTGGTTTAAAAACGAATAATTTGAGCCTAAAAACGATTGTTTGCGTTGGGCCATTCGTAAACTAGAAGGGTCAAAATGGAGCGCGCTCCCATGCGCTCTTGTATCCCCCCTACTTTCCGCGACCACTCGCGGTGCATCATCCATTTTTGAGCAACGTATAACTAGGTACTGGAATAATGCATAAAAGATGTTACTTCATCACGTATGTACCATCTTGAAATACTTCTGTGGAGATGATCTTGAATTTTATTTTACTTTTTGTTGCATAACTGGAACTTTCTATTCCATTCCAGATTTCCTAAAGTCCCAAAAATTCGCCTAAATGGATGATATTACGTAAAAGAGGACTATAGGAGATCATCTAGGGTCCCCTAATACTCCTTGAGAGTATTCGGTCAATTAGATTCAGAGTTTCTCGTGTGTTAACCAAGTTGATATCAATAAGGCGATAAAATGCATGGCAAACCTTCCTAGAAACCTCTACCCAACTACCCTCCAAGTTTGAACATAATCAGACCAATAGATCGTAAGAAATCGACGTTGTTAGAATCTGACGTTTGCGCATGCGCGCACCCTATTATTGATCCGACAACTATGCAATTTAAAGGGAACCATCAAGAAGCTAACCCACACAAAACCAGAAAATTCCATAAAAATCGGTCCCTTAGTCTCCGAGTTTCACAAGTGTCAAACAATTTTATTTTTGCGCATGTACAATGGTCATTACTCAATCAATCGCAATAAAACTCATAGAGCATATTTCTGATACGTATAGCCTACTACCCTCCGGGTTTGAACAAAATCAAACCTATAGATCGTAAAAAATCGACGTTATTTTATGAATTCACGTTTGAGCTTGCTCACACGTCATTATTGATTCGATTGTAATGAAATTCATAGGGGAACATAAAGAGGCTAACCAACACAATCCCTGAAAATTTCATCAAAATCGAACGAAAATTTAGATTTTCCTGTGCTTTTGACTGGGAGTAGTTGTGTAGTCGTCCAACGCATGGTCGGTGAGGCTCTCAAGCCGCCCGACCGCACGCCCAACCCCGAGACAGCGTTCCAGTTGTTTTAGTTCTTTGCTTTTTAAAAGAGAAGAGGTGGGGAGAAGACGAGGTTATTTAAAGCAATGGCTGACCCTGCCAGATCTCTGGTAGCCATTCAGTAAGCAAAATAGAATGTGTATATTATTATGTATATTATAATATACACGAAACACCCGACAGCGGCGAAGCACGCGGAAAAACGATGAACTACAGCTGTATATTTGTGATCCATAATCCATTCAACTGGCACCCACCTCTCAAACTTCAAAGGCTCTTTGTTGGTCACTGAATCAATGTAACATTGTGATTATGAATCCTTATCATCCAGTAGAGCCTAAATTAAATATAGAAAATCGTTTGTGTGTTTATTGTTGAAGTAAAGGTAAGATATGAGGGGTTGACAATGTGGCACCCTTATACGGGTGCCATAAAAACGAGGGTGCCACTTCGTATGCTGTTTTCATTGTTTCGGGTGCCACAGAGCTGGAATATATATATATATATATATATATATATATATATATATATATATATATATATATATATATAAATATATATTGCAACATTTTGGCACCCATACAACATTGAAGTTAGGAGGCACCCTCCTTATCCGCTGGTGTATATATGTATTTTATGGTGTATATTGCTTCAAATGACCTCTAAAAACAGCAAGGTATACTTTTTATTTCATTTTAATGGTTATTTACTGAATCCCATAATGCTATACTTGTGGCACCATTCTTGAGAATTTTAAGTCACCGTCTATGTGGCAACCATACAATATTGAAGTAATGTGGCACCCTCATTATTCCCTGGTGTATATGTATATAAATAAATATTCTAACATTGTGGCACCCATACAATATTGAAGTTAGGAGGCACCCTCATTATTCCCTGGTGTATATATTTATTTTATGGTGTATATTGATTCGAATGACATTTAAAAACAGCAAGGATATTTTTATTTCATTTTTATGGTTATTTACTGAATCCCACAATGCTATACCTGTGGCAATCGTCCAGGAAATTTCATACCACTATATCTATGTGCCAACCGAGATATACAATTACAAATCACTGACTAAGTGGCGACCACTTTGATACCTAGGTGGTATCTGCGACGTTGCCACACCACCTTCAGAACAGCAGACAAATCAACCATTTTATAATAGCGGACAAACAAGAGCGAACCAAGAATTTCACAACTCCCATTGGTCTTCCTGGGTTCTGTTGAGGTAAACAAACTATGGTCAAAGATCCAGAGACTGAGCTTCAGGGAAGGAGAATGTTTAAATCTCGTAGACTTTTAGTTTTGCCAGCAGATTAGGTACCTAGATAATTTAATTTTGTAATTCTATATCTTCTTTTGTTAGTGCAGGTACTAAATACGCTGAATGTGGATATTGTAAAACCACAACCAGCAAGCAAAATTTTTAATAAGCTTTGAAAAGGCGTAGGTATTAAATGTGCTCCAATTTTCTCAACAAAATGTGAATTATTTTTCCCACAGAAATCGTTTTGGGTTCTATGAAACCTGGATAAAAATTTCTTTTCGTGGAGCTACAGCCAGTAAGTGAAGGGTCTTTTTATACCTTCCACAGTTACGGCCAGATATAAGCAACTTTCGTCGTTAAGAATGTTTAAATCTCGTAGACTTTTAGTTTTGCCAGCAGATTAGGTACCTAGATAATTTAATTTTGTAATTCTATATCTTCTTTTGTTAGTGCAGGTACTAAATACGCTGAATGTGGATATTGAAAAAACCACAACCAGCAAGCAAAATTTTTAATAAGCTTTGAAAAGGCGTAGGTATTAAATGTGCTCCAATTCTCTCAACAAAATGTGAATTATTTTGCCCACAGAAATCGTTTTGGTTTCTATGAAACCTGGATAAAAATTTCTTTTTGTGGAGCTACAGCTAGTAAGCGAAGGGTCTTTTTATACCTTCCACAGTTACGGCCAGATATAAGCAACTTTCGTCGTTAAGAATGGCCCAGAACACCACCACGGAGATCACTCCGGAGGATTGACCAGTGCAGATTGTGTTTTCGAGTCGAAATGGGGGGGGGGGGGGGGGGGGTATGTATCCCCTGATGATTTATACAAGAATTTCTCGTTTAAGAGTATAGGATAAGTGAAACAGTCGCGAAAGTCGTGAAGCAGATTGGGGGGGGGGGGGGGAATAACGGAATAGCACCTGAGTACAATACTATGTAATCAATGTTATTTCTTGGTGTCATTCACCATAATAATGATCACTTATCAACTCCCTACCTATCTAATAAACCGTCTTTATGCGTTTTTCAAAAAAACATTATCTCGTTTAAGAGAATCGTTATTTTTTACGCGGAACCATCGTTGTATCACCATATAGTACATTGGTGCACAACTAAGTGCCGTCCTTCTCACCGGAGAGAAAGAGTTCATCCCCATCATTATGGCTCCAGATGTTTTCCATGGATCTCACAGGCATGTTTTTACCTTGGTAATATGAACATTCCTCTTAAACGATGGAAATGGTAGCGCAACTACGAGGTTCTACCTCGGCCAAAAATTCTCTTACCCCAGCCCATCATTACACTTGCAATTTGTGTGTATTGCACAAAAGGTGAGAAGAAACATTCTGGTCCGTAACTTCAAGATGTCTAAAGAAATGGAAGTTTTAGTGGACAAAATCCTAACTTTTCAATTTGGAGTACACGACCTCATAACGAAAATGAAATAGTATATTTGTGGGTAGTTCTTGGTTGCTTAAGAACTAGTAGGTAACACTTTCCCAGATATACGAAAGAAAATTTACTTTACGTTTCGAGACAATCGTTTGAAATCCCAAAAACACGTTCTGACATTGTAAAAAAAATATTTCAGTTCCACCTTTGCCAAATTCCCATCAATACAATCGTCCAAAGAACGTGATCAGCAATTTCTAACCCACAGGGGCTCCTAGAAAATCATCAAATCTATGGAAAAACTGCAAGACACAAATAAAATAAAATGAGCAGTTCTAAAATTCCAATTCTTATCCGACCTTAAATATCCATGCCCCTTTTGTAAGAAGCCCTATGGAGCGAGAAAATGTCCCAGTTTCAAGGTATCAAGGTCATGATTAACGTAGTCAAGTGACCCTTTTGTATGGTTAATGTAAAAGCCGTCTACCGGCTGCCCACAAACTCGAAACCTGTCCTTCACAGACCGTTTGCATGTATTGTAAACAGTTCCGCAACTTCCACCTTCAATATCATCCTGGACAAAAAAATGGAGATCGGCGTTTTTGACTTCGCTATCAGGGTTCAAGTTGATAACTGACACACCGTTTCGATCGGAATTTAAATCTGCATAACCATCGGAAGCAAAACTCATGAATCCCTCCAATTTCTCGTCTGGTTTGGATGCTTAGGACCAACCTCGATCGGGAGCATCTCCAACCTCATCTGCCCGTAATGCCAACATCTCCGGATGCAAAATCAGGCTCGACAAAGTTCTTATATCTACTAAATTCTACGACGCACGATGTTATCTCCTTCAGCTAGATGACCGTGATCGCCCGAGGACAGGCGATATCAAAAGGAGGGACATCAAAGTACTTTTGAGACATTAAAAAACTTGAAGAAGAGCATAGAGTTCTATGCTTGGTGTACTGTGGTCGAATGTGAATTACAAATTTATTTTAAACCCACCACAAACTCATAGGAATTATTTTGGCTGTTTCATCTAAATTGCTTTCAAGCATTAAACAGGTATTTCTTATGCCTACTGCAACATCCGCGTCACCTTCCACTTCCACCCTTATCAACTTCTTCACAACTGCGTGTAAATGCGGATGAGGACATGCACAACTAAAGGGAGGAGGCATCTACCGAGCATTTTGCTGGTTCGGGTGTTAACTTGCTGTCGATGCACCGGCCTAATTTTCCCCTTCGACACCGCCTCATCTTTTCATTCAGCCAATGTATAAGATATAGGTGCTAACCGCCAATGCCACTAGGAGCTCGGCTGAAAAGGGGCAACTGATCTATAGAAACGGACCAATTATTGAATTTGTTAGTATTCAATTGAGTTTGTATAAGATATGCACGTCTGCTAGTCCAAAACCGATGGCGACAAGAAAAACAGATCTATATGGCTTACAGCTGGAGGGGGAACCATATCGGCCCTTAACACTTTCATCCATGGCCAACTGAACCATGGTAGTCTGCTATCTCAAGGTGGATGGGTGTTACATGCAGATGTGGTTGAAATATATGAGTTTGAGCGCCCAGAAACGACTGTTTTGTTGATCGCTGAAACTGTGGCCCATCATACCAGGATATTGATAGGTTACGTGAATTCAAGTCTGCTACCTTAGTATCGCTAGGTCTTTGCTAGAGACGCAGTCCAAAAACACAAATTTTGGGTCTGCAATCGACTTATTGGTAAATAAATGAAATATGAATCAGATGTACATGTCTTAGATGTACTGTAGTTATGCGAATCTGCCACTCGAATATCGCCGGTTCGCCAATGTAGACGTCGTTCAAAAACACTGATTTGGATTGGGGTCAAAAAGAAACTCGTATACACATTACTCAAATTACGGCCAATATTAATTGGTTTAATAGGTAACTTAGAAATACACGTCTGCCATCGAAGCGTCACTAGCTTACTGGTGAAGATGAAGTCAAAACACTGTAAATCCTTGACACAAAGGTTTATTATTTTCCGTTACAGATAACAAACCTGAGGCAGAATCCGTTGGTATCCCCCGGTCAAATACTGTGAATCTGATTGCGTACTATTAGAATGATATAATCAATCGTTATTGTTCTATATCTGATCTGATTTATATTTTGATTTGATTTTTAGCGCATTTTCTTTTAAGAAAGGAAAAATGAGCTATTGTGTTCACTTTGTTCGCTGATGTTGTATGTATGTCCTCTTAAAATCGTTTTAAATGCCACTTCCCGACGTCCGATTTTGATGAAACTTGGTATGGATGTAATCTGTAACATTGTGGAAATAAAGATATGCCAAGGGTTGATGACGACTAAGAGGTCATTGATCAGCTGATTGAGCTGCCAAGCCATTTTATCTCTAATTCAACGCAGGAAACGTCTACTATTTCACGCGGATCTCCTTACAAGAAAATACGCTATCATGTGTCTCATTTTGTGAGCACTGATCTACTTATTATTTTTTAATAACACTATCCCCCTCCCCCCAAAAAATCAAGGTCATGCCCTCACGACACAGGTTCTGGTCCTGGGGGTTAGTATTACACGTCCACCTCCTCAAAAAATAGACGTCTATGTGAAAAACGGGCTTCGGATTCGGGTTCAATACCTTCAAAAACTCCCAGTACCAGCTTCGCCTTCAATTTTTTTTTTTTTTTTTCCAGTGTAATAATTTATAGTATTGATATGGGTTTCCACAACTTCACTGCTCTCCAGTCTGTGTGTCTTATCAAATGAAAGTCGTAGGACATCTAATTCTATATCTGCATTTTATATCACATGTCATTTTATTTCATTTTCATGTAATACATGTAATGAATTTCATCTCATATAATACATGTCATTTTATGACGGAAAATTCAAAATTGTCACTAGACCGCTCCTTCTCTAACACGTGATAGTTTTCTAAGGAATTGAATTCTGTATTATAAGGATATTATAATTAAATTGCGTTTAAGATTGAGTAGTCATGCCAAAATTAACCTTATTTAGACGAACCACCTCAGGTGTACGACGGGAGTCGTGTGTGGACAATTTGTATTTTTTGTCATAAATGCGCTAAAAATAAATTAAATTTCCAATGTTTTACCCATTAGTTACAAAGTTAGACTATTTATGACTTTCATCTAATAAGTTTTTCAATTGGTGTGACAGTTTCTGAGACTAAAGCTCTTAAAAATCCAAGTGAAACATTTCACCCAAATTGAAAAAAGTGCCTTTTTTTACAAGCGGTTGCATGATTACTCATATTTCAAATTTTAATAGGTTATTCTACGTAGAATTTAACTGCCGTGAATATTGGTAATAGATGTTTCCTTGCTAACTAGCTTAGTTTTGGCGTAAGATCAAAAATATAGAAAATAGTTCGAAAGTTGCGATGTTTTTTCGCAATAGCTTAGGTCGCCCAAGTAACTGGAATAAGCACACTTGGGTTTTTACTATACATGTTGACTCTAAAACTACGAAAATCGAAACAATCCGACCTTATGTTGAATGTCGCATTTGGATTTATTATTTTCAATAATGAACCTTTGTATTTTGAAGATAAATCAACTTTTTTTCTCCTCTATTTACTAGACAATTTACTAGTAATGTGACATTTTCGGTTTTTTAAACATTATTATTACCTATACAATCATTTATGTATTTATAATTTTCATCACCATTTATCACATTCATTTGAAATTCCCAAATCTCGAGAAAAATAGGCAAGGAGACTAATAATTCCATACCACTTGACGATGAGAAACAAAAGAAATTGAATCTCAACTCAAACTCAAATATTCATAAGGCATTCATAAGACTTCAGTTGTATAGATCCTGTAAAGTTAAGTTGGATCACATCCATCGAACTATAGGTATATCGAGGTATGTCGAATTATAGGTATCAAAACATAATTGAAGAAATAGTAAGAGCATCTATGATCAAGTAGGCACTGCACAGGTACGAAACGAGGTGATAAATTGCCGTTTTTTATTTACTATTTATTCAAAAGCGGCAGGATCCAATGTTGAGTGTAGTCCCAACTGCCAACACAAAAACGTGTTATTTTTAATACATCACTTTTCATTAATTTCTCTTCTCATGTTCACAGAAAAGCTTTTGTTTTTGACTGGTACGATGAATTGTCCATAAAATATTTTGAGTTCAAAATATGAACGAAAGGCTACGAAAGTAAATCAGTAAAAATAGTAAACCCACGTAGAAAATCCCTAAAATCATTAGTTCATTTCTATATAGCGAGTGAACAGAACTTGACCCGGTGAATCGTGACAGTTAGTACCTACTCGGAAACCAGGGACAAAGTGAAAAGTCACGGATCCAGGGGTCTATCGTTAAATATCAAAACCACGAGTGATTGGCTGCTACATCGTTACTGAAAGCTTATGCCGCACAGCTACAGCGGTTTTCCCTGCCCTTCATGCTTTCACAGGGTGTGTGTGACACCACAAGCAAAATTTTGACTAAAATATCTGCTACTTAAAACACTATAAACCAATAGACGCCTGGCCTCACTTGGAGTTGGAAGACAAATTACAGAAACTCGGCTAAAAAATCTTGAGCATTTGTACTTAACGTTGATTAAAAAAAAAAAGAGAGAGAGAGAACAGCGCAGATGAGGCTAGATTCAATTGGCTGACGAACTCTCTCAGTATAATTGTAAACTTTTCCTGTGTACCTTGCACTTTAGATGCTTCATTGTTTGAGGTAATTATTACTTACATATTTTTGGTTGAGTGCTTTCGATTGTCAACTCTCAAAACTGGATCCTGCCTTGAGTAAATATGAAATCCAAAAAGGCAATTTATCACCTCACCACTTTGTTTGTGCAAAGGAATGTGTGGAACGTTCTCTTACTCTTGTCGAAAAAGTTACTTTTCATGCGTTTTTCAGCGTCAGTTCTCCGGAGAAGATTTAAAAAGAATCATTTAAATAAAATTTAAAATGTAGAACAATGCTTTACTACATAGTGGCACGTAGACGGTACCTATGCAGTGCCTACTTGAATATTTACAAGTTTATACATGTTCTTATTATTTGATCAATTATGTTATGTTGATACCTATCGATGCATGTGGTCGAACTTTCCTATAGGTACTCAGTGAATCCGCATTTTCGGCTAATTGTTCGTCTTGTAAATTTGGAACGGAAAGCGGGGGTCAAACCTGCTTCCTCCGCCAATAACTATTTCGTAGCAATTTTCACAGATAAACGCAGTTATATCATTGTCATCAATAAAAGATTTGTTTGATTTGCTACATGCTTTGTGGATACTGGTTCAGCAATGTATCATTTAATAATGATTAATAGGACGTTTCCATTTTTTCCTACCGTTACGTTACGGCGAAAATATTGATTTTCATGTACAACCAATGCGTTAGTAGGGAAGTGTAACTCCCTTAGTGATAGCAGGAAAACAATCGCCACTTTTTGGAATGCTCTCATTTTATCACAACATCTCATGATCCCTTAGCCTCTGTAGTGTCAAGGAAAGCTGATTTATTACAGTAAATTATAAACTAATATTGTTAAGTAACCACATTGAACTAATAATGTGTAAAATTAATCATTATTAAATTATGTGACTGTAGAACCGTAAGTCTGTCGTTCGTTTTTTTTTTTTTTTTTTTTTTTTTTTTTTTTTAATACATGGTTTAATGTCGTTCTTATGTATTCCTTCTGTTATTTTCTGGCAAAAAAGAGTAGGCACTGATCAAGAGTTACATTTCCAGGTGGATCCCTAGGGCCTCGTATTATCACATTAAATCTCAATTTTCGGAGAAAATAAATTATCGTAGTTCATAAAACCTATATCCACGATGACCAAACTGTTTTGCCAAAGAAAACCCGTACATTTTATAGAAAAAATGGGAATATTCCGAATTACTTCCGAAAAGTCGACTGCAGATAAACAACATTCACAGCAGGTTAACACAACTGAATGTGATAAATGTGACCACTCGCGGCGCATCATCCATTTTTGAGCAACGTATAACTAGGTACTGGAATAATGCATAAAAGATGTTACTTCATCACGTATGTACCAATGTACCATCTTGAAATACTTCTGTGGAGATGATCTTGAATTTTATTTTACTTTTTGTTGCATAACTGGAACTTTCTATTCCATTCCAGATTTCCTAAAGTCCCAAAAATTCGCATAAATGGATGATATTACGTAAAAGAAGACTATAGGAGATCATCTAGGGTCCCCTAACACTCCTTGAGAGTATTCGGTCAATTAGATTCAGAGTTTCACTTGTGTTAACCAAGTTAATATCAATAAGGCGATAAAATGCATAGGAAACGTTCCTAGAAACCTCTACCCAACTACCCTCCAAGTTTGAACATAATCAGACCAATAGATCGTAAGAAATCGACGTTGTTAGAATCTGACGTTTGCGCATGCGTGCACCCTATTATTGATCCGACAACAATGCAATTTAAAGGGAACCATCTAGAAGCTAACCCACACAAAACCAGAAAATTCCATAAAAATCGGTTCCTTAGTCTCTGAGTTTCACAAGAGTCAAACAATTTTATTTTTGCGCATGTACAATGGTCATTACTCAATCAATCACAATAAAACTCATAGAGCATATTTCTGATACGTATAGCCAACTACCCTCCGGGTTTGAACAAAATCGAACCTATAGACCGTAAAAAATCGACGTTATTTTATGAATTCACGTTTGAGCTTGCGCACACGTCATTATTGATTCGATTGCAATGAAATTCATGGGGGAACATAAAGAGGCTAACCAACACAATCCCTGAAAATGTCATCAAAATCGAACTAAAATTGAGAATTTCCTGTGCTTTTGACTGGGAGTAGTTGTGTAGTCGTCCAACACATCTCAACCCGCCCGACCGCACGCTCAACCCTGAGACAGCGTTCCAGTTGTTTTAGTTCTTTGCTTTTTAAAAGAGAAGAGGTGGGGAGAAGACGAGGTTATTTAAAGCAATGGCCGACCCTGCCAGATCTCCGGTAGCCATTCAGTAAGCAAAATAGAATGTGTATATTATTATGTATATTATAATATACACGAAACACCCGACAGCGGCGAAGCACGCGGAAAAACGATGAACTACAGCTGTATATTTGTGATCCATAATCCATTCAACTGGCACCCACCTCCCAAACTTCAAAGGCTCTTTGTTGGTCACTGAATCAATGTAAAATTGTAATTATGAATCCTTATCATCCAGTAGAGCTTAAATTAAATAGTGAAAATCTTTTATGTGTTTATTGTTGAAGTTAAGGTAAGATATGAGGGGTTGACGATGTGGCACCCTTATACGGGTGCCATAAAAACTTGGGTGCCACTTCGTATGCTGTTTTTATTGTTTCGGGTGCCACAATGTATGGAATATATATATATATATATATATATATATATATATATATATATATATATATATATATATATATAAAAGCGTTAAAATCCAGGAATCATTTCAGAATGCCTCAAAACAGATTTCAATGAAGAAAATTTTTGAAAATTTTTGGAGCCATTGCAATAGCTTTATTTTCTAAGAAAATTCGCTAAAACTAGTTTGTATGTATAAGCTAGGACTTCTCAGGAGGGTTAAGGTGGGGGAAATTGACCTATTGGAATGTGGAGTCATGTGTTATAAATTCACCGAGCAACTTTTCCAACGAACGATTTTTGTGGGATGGAAAATCAGGAAGTTATACTCTCTCTGGCAATGATTCGTAGTAAGTGAAAGAAAGCGTGACTTTTTTTTTGCTGTCGGACGAAAATGTTGAATTATCCCCAGAGCTAAGAAATCCATGTTAGGAAACATGTACTGCAACAAATAGCTTCAGATCACAAATTTAGAGACCATAAAATATTAAATAGAAAGTCATGCAGCATGATCGTATGGGTGAATTTTCGTAAATCATCGTATTACATTTAGGTTAAGTTGTTATGATATTTGAACACTTCGGGGCAATGATATTGTTAAATATAAGTAGACTACATGTAAGTAGTATCTTTTTTTCTCTCTCTCTCTCTTTAAATTATACGATTTCCGTCTTAGAAATATTAGAGGTGCAATAAAATGACGAGAAAACAATATAAAAAAATTTGAATTTGCCATTTTTTGTCAGGAAATCTGGAGTTTGGTCTCGGAAAAGGCAGGGAAATAAAAAATTTTCATTTAGGAGCCACCCAGTTCAAGTAATGTGATGTAGGTGTAGGTGATTAGTTTTATGTTGAGGTGTGGTTACCTCCAGTAGTGATTCGAGCCGCATGGTTTCCTCCAGTATCTTCCTAACCCTCTCCCGCTTGATTAGCGTCCCTTTGAGGATGCAGGGGTCAGCGACGCAGATGCTGTCATATCCAGGTGCTGACGTCAGCCTCACGCGGTCTCCCGTCAATTCGCGGATCCGGCACCGCAGCTTGAGTCTGTCCTCAGCACAGCGACATCGCCCGATTTCCCATTTACAACATCTAAACGAGGATACAGTAAGTAATTTCACATACAGGTGCAAAGGATTTTATTTTTAAATTTTAATAGGTATTAATTTACAGTAGGTAGTGTCACCTCGTAAATCGACAATTTAAATTGACAATGGACAATATCCGAGACAAGGATAAGCTGACGTCTTTAATATGCAGTTCTCTGACCCAATTCACACAAACACGACTGCGCTGATGTCAGCGGATTACGAGAAATGGCGTGACGTTGAAATGAGGCTAAATTCCCCCACTCACACCCTGGAAATGAGTAAGGAGAATTGTTGACCGCCCAGTAACTTACGTCACGAATACTGGTATCCAATGAACAATGGAATTAATTACAAGGAACGACTTGGAGGAAATTGCTGGGCGATGATTGGATCCGCCGAAAGCGGACAACTCGGGAAGTGTTTACGCCCCTCGACGAGTGAATAAAACTGTTTGACGAGCATCAGCTCGAGGTCTTAGTTTCTGAATTTGTGTACCCGTCCGGAAATTTTTTTGTGCGTTAAGGGAGCATTGGAAGACAGAACGGTCGCAGGAGTCCACTCTTCGGCGCCTGCGCACCTATGCGAAAGAAGAATTGGCAGCCGAAGATCAGCAGATCAGCAAGTCTCCCTAGCCAAGAGACGCAAATGCTGTGGAGGATTCAGGATCGACAGAGAGTAGTGTTGGGCATAATCTTACCTCATCGATTGTAATCGCGATAATTGTTCGTTGATTCTGAGTCAACTGCAATTACATTCGTATTCGTGTAATCGTTTTCGTTTGTTTGCGATTTCACGAATACAATATATAAAAATGCGTCACGGTCATCAATTTCAATAGGACGTCCCTCCTATAATATGCGAAGCCTTGCTTATATTACCTAGCGTCAGAGGGACGTCCTATTGAGATGGATTTGAGACAAATCGGCTGGGCTCCAATAGTTGAATTCGCTTTAAGGACTTTGTAATTGTGCTCCTCATTAAAGTACGTCTTGCCTTAATGAATCAAATTATAGATTTTTTTAAATATAGATACATTAATCATGTTGGGTTACAAAAGTAAATACGACTGTTGATTTCCGAGCGGATAGTGTTATTATGTTTTCTCACCACTGTTATTCTCTTTACGTATGTAGTGAGAACCTGAACTCGGATTTTTCAGGTTTTTCCAACAGTTGTGGTACTTCTAGGTTATTTAAAATTCCAGTAAAATTAATTTGCATTTTTCCACTATTGCACTACCCTTTAAATTAGTATGAGATTTCTTTCGCTAGTATTTCTGAATTCTAAGAAAATATAAGTCTTCGAGTTGAGCCTAAAATGTCCTCATTCCTTAGGATACCAACTGAACAGTTGAGTCAGGTAGTGGACACACCGCTATAAAAACTGGGGTTCAAGTGTCTCGCATACAGTCATGCAGCATGATCGTATGAGCGAATTTTGTTTCATAAATTACCAGCTATCGTATTATAATATGTTAAATTGTATTGAAATTTGAGCCATTCGGGTACAAAGAAATTGTCAAAAACGGCGATTGAAGAAAGATTTTGGATTTTTAGATTTTCTGCAGTATTTAAAGAGTTTTCAGCTAATATTAATGAATTTTTGTTTAGGAGTTGAATATCTTGTAGTACTCAGTACCTTCCTCCATTGTGGTCTACATACAGTATGTTTTGATTGTTTGTATCGTAGTTGTAAATTTAAAAAATCAGTTTCCAGTGAGATCGTGATGTGTTCTAATTTGTTTTCAAATAGAATTAGTAAATAATACAAATTTGAATACTTTTTTCAGCATAGTTTTTTGCAACAATTCAACAGTTTTTGGCCGTTTGTAATCATTTTTAGTGAGGTTTGAGCACATTTTTTGAAATTTTATAAAATTAATGTGCTAAAAAAGTGCTGGCCAACGAACTCATCCTTTTGTTAGGGAAGCTTGATTTTTCGGCGCGAGAATGGAATTTTCATCTCAATCCTACGGATATCGTCTGGAATATATATATATATATATATATATATATATATATATATATATATATATATATATATATATATATATATATATTATTTATTTATTTATTTATTTATTTATTTATTTATTTATATTTATATATGTTCAAACTTCAGGAATCGTTTCAGAACGCCTCAAAACGGAATTCAATTTTTTTAAATTTTCAAAAATGTTGATTTTATACTTTTTAACCCGCTGCAATAGCTTCATCTTCATACAAAAATTGACTTGATATCCTTTTTGACCAATTTTCCAAGATTCGGTTCCACAAACATGAAACCAAAATTGATCGTGAGGTCTTCGATATAAAATGCAAGCATCGTATAGTTTCCATTTCGAAGCATAGTGAAATGCTTCATCTCACTAAAGTTAAAACGATCAGAACTATTCCCGAAACCTCAATAATCAATAATTCAATCAATAATTATGTATAAGTTGCTAATAACTACCTTGTAAATTATAATTATCATGTTGTTGGCAACTTTCAAATAAATAGTTCACGATATACCATAGCTTACCTCTCTTTTGGTACGTTTGAACGATGAGTCACTTCTTGCCAATCGCAAGGTAAATCGTCACATGCTTCATTTCGCATATTCTCGTTCAGTTTCAGTTCGTTTACCCATGAACCAGGATTTCTTAACAAGATAAATGACCGTCTTTAAGTAAATGTTTATTAGCGACGAGTGACTGGAATCGAATTGGTTGTCAATAAGTAATGATTAATATCAATGAGTCAACTCGCTGGTTTTGAAATGTGTACCTAACTAATGATCCTAATATTTGGTCATAATGGTGACTCCTATTTCGTTCTTCATCTAATTCTATACGTCCCTGTTACAATTGCTGAGGAAGCTCCCGATATGACTAGTTTTCATCTCCCGGAAAGAGGTAGACTCGGAAACAATATTTAAACTGAAATAAACACATGAGACAGGATATACACGAAAGGACAAGATAACAATAGTTAAGTTCAACGCCAGCAGGTAAACAAAACTACAGGAGATTTTAGCAGTGATAGCTGAGGAGCGGGTTGACCATTTGGCCACGACTAGCACTTGAGTGTTGCTGCGCTTCCTTCTCAGAGTCCAGCCTCTTTCTACAATCCCAATCTAGTGCAGTATACTTACAGTTTGATCCATATTCTGTACATCGTTTTTCACACGAATAGAGTGCAATCCCACAAATTATTGTTCTCCATGGTTTCGTAGTACCTAACGACGTGTGCAGTGTTAAATTCAAGTGTTTTCCTGTGAATCTGGCTGTGAGTTGAAATGGAAGTTCTGGACTCCCGTCCACTCCTTCTATTGGAAATCGAAGATCAGAATTTGAACGCTTACAGGATCGTTGACGTTGATCCTTATCGGAGAATCGTCAGAAGAAAACCTGGTGAGTATCAAACGTTTTCCGCGCTTTCGTAATTCAGGTTAGGTACAGTATTGATTATACCTACTATGTAGGTAGGTGCTGATACTATTCCGATGTACGTACTACTACGTACACGTAGATTCTATTCCGTATCGAGTAACCAGTGTATTGAGTACTGACAGCGTGACACCAACCACACCCCCCGAAGATGATACTCGCAGAAATTTTCTATTGTGTTGAACCAAAACATTAGGTACCTAATAAGTAATAACACTGACAACCGATTTAATGGCGATCTGCCTTATCTAAGCCAATTGATACAATCAATCACTGCATACGTAGAGATAACTTAGCGAAGTTTGGGGGAATATGCCATGTCCTTGGAGGCACCCTTGAACCAATTCGTCATATTGAGCCAATATCCCATCCTACTGTTAGTTTTCTGCCTAGCAAAAGCAACAGCCGGTGTGATGTTTACTTGTGCTTTCAGCCCCCAGCAGTGTTTTGGGACCATCGGGTTAGTTTTCGACCTGCGATCAGGGTTACCATCAGTATGGTAATCACCGTAAACATACGGTAATTTTAATGCACGTAAGTTGTCAGGTAGTAATCTCATTTTACCATAGGCGAAAATATGGTAAAATGGAAAACTTGATAAATAATACGTTATAAATCTGTGTATCACTTTACCATATATTCATAGCTAAAGTTTATTTAACAGTTTTTGAAGAAGGAGAATCGCAGAATCGCAACCCATTTGTTCTCGGTAGAGTTTGGTTGAAAAATGCAACTCCAGCCATTAGTAATTTGTATTAAACTCATTTGCCCTCCCTCACTCAAATGCACAATGTGAGAGGATTTTAAGCAAAATTAATCTTATAAAATAAAACCATGGAATAAGCGAGCCCAAGCCCGGAATCATTTGAACTTTATTCGACCAGTGATATGCGATAAATGATGATGATAGGTACTACGAGTATATCACTTCCACTTTCACCGATCTACAAGCTCGAACCACCAGAAACTACCAAGATAAATTTTTCTTGTAACTTTTTTCGTTGTTCTTATGAAGTTTTATTGAAAAAATGCTGTTTTGTCAGTTGATTTAAACAAATTACCTTGAACGTATTATATTTCATAGAGGCTATACAAACAACTCGTAAACGAGTTCCACTATCTGCTTTACAAGCAGATACCATGGTACATGGATATGTCTTTGATTGGGGATTTCATAACGGTTGTCCTCGAGAGTTGGAAACAAATCCTTTAACTTTAAACAAATCCCTGGGCCGCATCCCGACTAATTCCAACAAAACAACGGTTTACTTATAGAAATGTTGAAAATAACTGTGGAGAGAAGCCACTACAATGAGTTGTTGTTAATAGTCGACTGTTGTCAAGAGGATGACAATGTTTCCTATGGAGTGGAGTAAATGATGCTATTGCTTTACGTTAAGAATATTGTAACCGGCTTATTAAAATTGTTTATAGTCCAATCAACTTAGTTTAGGAATGTAGCCAGGTACGTAAGGAGGAAGAAATTGGTAGCTTGAGATGTGAACATTTATCACATAAATCAAGCGCTTTCCAACGAGTGGCGAACGATTTCTGTGCGATGAAAACTATGGAAGTTCCATTCCCCTAGCAACGGCTGGGTTGTACGTGAAAAACACTGAAATTGTGACACAAATTTTGCGTCACGAAAATTTTTGGTTGACCCCCCAGAGCAAAGACATATCCATGTCAAAATGTACCTCTAAGTTTCGTTATTTTTGACTAAATCTTATGAACATCGGAGTTTTGATGGGATTTGCGTATGATGAAGGTAAGGTAGGTTTTAGGATTGATATACTAGAATGTACGGTAATTTTGAAGAGATCGGCACGGTAATGGATGACCATGAGTTGGCCACCCTGCCTGCGATTTTAGGATTCACTTACCTCATCCTAAAATTTTGTGTGAGAGAGAAGTATTTTTTCTATCGTGGCGGTATAGGGAAAATCTAAGAAGTAGGATCTACTTTGGCTTTATCCCTGGAACACAATGGAACATCCTTGCAACCCCAAAACTTTTACTCAACGATTCGGGTAACGTGCCAGTTTCATTTTGAGGTAATATGCCAGTGGCGAATCGGGCTTCCTGGCCTGAGGAAGCCTTTTTCAACGCAGTTAAATGCGTCCAGGATGATCGCCTCTCGATTTGGAAAGCGGCTCGAGAGACAGCATCCCGTATCGTACATTGAAAAGGAGGGTATAAATGCATTATAAAACCGGAAAGTTCGATTATCAAGATAATCGAAAAATACGATTATGTATCGATTTATGCATGAATTCCGCCGTTTCCAGCGATTTTTTAGCGAATTTTCGTAAAAAATTAAGCTATTGCAATGGCTTAGAAAACATTAAAATCAAACTTTTTGAAAAATTTCTTCGTTGGAATCCGTTTTGAGGCATTCTGATTTAGAGCATTTGATCATTGGTTTATCTGAACCGGAGTCGTTGAAACCGAATATCGTTGTTTAACAACTGAGATCTTCGGTTTAATGAGTAAACGTTGATTAAAAAGTTTGGTGAAACACCCTTAGTCATTTTACCTACTACCTATACTAGTCTCCAGAGAAGTCTTCAAGTCTTAAGCAATGATGATTCATCTAGGGAGGAATTGAGCAATAATTAATTTCTTGTAAGTTACAGTGTCACTCTTTTTGCTGTGGGAAATGTCGGATTTTCCCCCAGTCCAAAACACTGTCCTCATTAAAAATGTTCCACCCCTCTATGACAGTAAATAATAATAAACTACTAGTACTTACATGGAGTTGGTCTTTGATCTCCTATATGCAAAGGTGCGTTGATTCTGCTGTACAATCCTACCCTCTCTTTTCCACGAGTTTGACCTTCATATTAAATTTCAAAAAGGATGAAAAGCAACTGGTTTTGTTCCACTTAATTTCTCTCCAACCTCACCAGGACACCATCCTCTTGTTATTCAAGAGCCCTTCCCAACATTTTCATTGAAAGGTACACCTAACTAATTATTACTCTTCTGAATAATGCAGTGTTTCTTAGAAAATTCATAATTAATTTTATGTACGAGAATTAGTTGGGTCGTAGTCTTTACCTAACTTTCTCTAATCTGTATTTTTTGTTTACCATTTTCAAAACGCTTAGTTGAAATTACCCGTAATTGGCACGGGGTTCGGTTTAACGATAATGAATTTGATTGCTCCTACGTTGGATTCCATCTTTAGTTCAACCGGTTGGACTTTAGAACTTGGTAGAAGTGGTGGTTGGTTGATTGAACTGTTGAAGAATATATTTTCCCTACCGTAGTATCTCTAACCAATTTATATATCCGGTTTGAAATTACATCTTATCACCAACTAGTTTTAGTCTAGTGTTTAATTTTTTTATGGCGAAATCGTCGCCCGAATTCCCAGTAACGTTAGGTCATCAAAATCAAATCAAATTGAAATTTTCATTTTACTTTTCACTTCTGCGAATGCAACTCCACAAAAATCAATTTCTCTTGGAAAACACGTCCCATTTTGTTCCAATTTGGGTTTATTAATTTCAATAATGAACATTTGTAGTCGAGTTGGTTTACGTTTCAAGATGTGTAGAGCCCAAAAATTAAAAATCCGTCCGTACGCCGTCCAAAGCTTTTCTCAAAAAGTATTGGACCAAATTTTAAGAAATTTGGCTT
This sequence comes from Adelphocoris suturalis, assembly GCA_030762985.1. NCBI lineage: Eukaryota > Metazoa > Arthropoda > Insecta > Hemiptera > Miridae > Adelphocoris > Adelphocoris suturalis. Next base: position 59,967,678 of record CM061046.1, read on the forward strand.
AAAAATCATTCTTTGGCCGGGGATGTGCCACTAACATCAGCATATCGGTTTGATTATCCCTAAAGGGTAGAACCTAAGGGCTCAAATATTGAAAAATCTAGATCTCAAAAGCTTTCAATGTAACAGTTTTTTTTTTTTTTTTTTTTTTTTTTTTAAATAGATATCCTTCCAACCAATCGAATGAAACCACCTCGGTTACTGTATGTTTATTCGTTTGCTTTCCCTAAGGGTTAAAGCATCGACAAGGAAAAAATACATCAACACAAGAGTAAATCGCAACCTGTAAAACATATCAAAAATCGCCCTGGAAACTATGACAATTGTGTCACCTGATATACATAATTCCAATGGAATTCTGACTTCATGAATTCGAGTTTATTATAACTTCTGTATCCTATTGGGCTTCTGATGCGTAGGTAGGTGATCACCTCATTGATTTTCAGTCGGTTAGCTCTTGTTAAATATAGAATGACTCGCATGTATTGTGTTTAATTTAATTAATGTCTCCTCGGAAGGCGCCTAAGGCTATGCAGTTACATTTATTTTGACATTTTATGAATAATTGATTTCGTTTAATGATTCGTTCGTCGTTTGGTGACTCGTAAACCATAGGGAGGTGTTTGTAGTAAGGGAAAAAAGGGAAGGGGGAAGGGGGTGGTTAAATGGAATTATTTGGTCATCACCGAACGAACTGGTGATCTCATGTTCGAACGATTGAAATAGGATTAGTCTGATCGTTCTTTTGGGTTACCTATCAAGAATATTTTTAATCTGAAATGGGAGGGGTGTTGGAGAGGGAGTGGGGGTTGATCTCAGTAGTTTGGTCCTAATAGGTAATTTATAAGTAAGTACTTTTAAGTAAGGACTTTGTTGAATCAGATCCATAGGGGTGCCCCAAAATGTGATGGGTGAATGGGTGGGGGGGGGGGGGGGGGGGCTTGCGTATATTCAAGTCAACCTTTGCAACGCACCGGCGGACCAGCTAGTCATATACTAATCGTAATCTTATAACAAAAACGTGCTTATTCATAGGGAACATCGGTTGTTACAGCCAACATCTCATAAAAAACTTGTGATTACAATCGTAATCGCAAAAAAGTTGTGATTACGAATATAATCACGGATTAGAAATGTAATCATAAGTGTATTCGTAATCGTAGTCATATCTCCAGGTTCTGCTATTACAATTGTAATCACAACTCTAAAACCCTATGATTGTAATCGTAATAAATTATGATTACGATTATGCCCAACTCTGGTTTTTCATGAACATTTGAACTGTATGAATCATTGGCCGGATTCGTTGGTCCTTGCAACTATTTCGTTACCAGACCATTTTCCCTGCCTTCCCTTCTAAAGCGGTATAATTACTTAGGCCAGTTATTATCCGGAATGTCTGGTAAAAGCAGGTTGAGGAATGTTCGTACACGGAGGTATTGAGTCCTTCCTAATCGGTAGCCTCTAAACACCACCCGGAAGTGAACTCGACAAACAAACGTACGCGCGATGTTTCAATCGATCGCTGTCGAAACCTCGTCCAACTTTCCCAGAACAAACTTGTCATCTTTGTTGACAAAACCAATGATTGCGTTGAAAGATTGTGTAGGCTTATATTATACTCAGTCCGTTGAGAATAGGGTAAACCTCACTTACATTCGAACGCTCATTAAAATTGACGTCATCATCCTGGAGCTGTTTTTTCGCATAAAAACGCAAGAAAGTTGCCGAAAGCCGAAAAATTTGGTTGAGGGATCACATTTTCATGAAATTTAGTTTAGAATTCGAATCTGAAATGAAAAATGGGGGTTCCCATAAGAAAAAACGAAGTTTGAGTCAATTGCACACATTTGCGGACCTGCGGAGTGCACAATTTTGTCATTTTTGAGATCCTTGCAACAATCATGATGATTTATAAAAAAACTCATTTAGCTGTAAAATAACGATTTTGTTGGGGGGAAAGCGTTGGGGGTGGGGACCGTCTCGTTGGACACCCTGTATAACAAAGCCGAATGAACTAAAAATTGGGAGTCTTGAAAAATGTCAATTTTGGCACTGATTAGGCTCGTCCTACTGGCGCTGAGCCATCGGCTTCTATAAAATTAATTTAGTATCCGATATAACCTATAGTATCTCTTATCGTTATTGTTATTACGTGTTTATCATATCTCTCAACCCCGTAATCTACAAACTAACAGGAGATGGTGGGGAGCCGCTAGGATAAGAAGTGAAGGGACCGCTCGAGGCGCAGGCGCAGTGTTCCCCGTGACCTAGACGCGCACGCTACCTCCACTCTTTCACCTTTCAAAATAATTTTTTCCCTTTTGAATCATTGTTGTGTTAGTTCTACCATCAGAAAATTTCGGCTGAATTATGTACAAATACCATCAAATTTCTTCTCCTGCAAGGCCATGCTGTCAAGGTAACGTAAAATTTGCTACAAATACACTCGATAAATGCTAAGGGAGATAGAATTTTCTGTATCCAGAAACTCTTTAGTTTGCTCTGTGATAAGCGCTTGATCTTTCATCGCTTCAGTCACTCCAATTTGATTGGGGACTTTTTATTTCATTATTAGATCAGATCTTCATTGACACCTGTCTGAATTTTCAGGACAGTAACAGGTCATAAAATTATACACTGGCCGGGAGTGTGACTTTTGATCAACCCCTAGGGTGAAACCAGTGCCTACTTTTACTGCTAGTAATTAAAGTAGCCTCTGGTGAAACCTGAAAGTTAAAAAATTTAAAAATCGAGATTTCAAAAATTTTTTGTTTAAAGGATTTTTTTCTTTGGATTTTTTAAATATTACTAGTGAACCCGCACTGCTACGCCGCGTTACATGCCAAATTACCGCATAAAAGTAGTAAAATCAGACCCGGATTGATCAGGAAAGATCCCATAATTTCCTCTTATCGTACCAGTCCATAATCTTCTCTTATCGTACCAGAGAGTCCCCCTATTAAATTTCAACTTCCTTGGGTTAACAGGATAGAATTTAGCTCACTCAGCTGATCATGAAAGAGCCCATAATTTCAATTGTCTTTTAATGACCCAGAGTGTTTACCTATCAAATTTCAGCATTCTCGGGTGAACAGGAGATAATTTTGCTCATTCAGCTGATTAGGAAAGAGTCCATCATTTCAATCGTCTCTTAATGTCCCAAAGAGTCCCCCTATCAAATTTCAACTTCCTAGGGTGAACAGGATAGAATTTAGCTCACTCAGCTGATCAAGGAAGAGCCCATCATTTCAATCGTCTCTTAATGATCCAAAGAGTCTCCCTATCAAATTTCAACTCAGATATCAAAGGTCAAAGCTACAAAAGATGGACAAAGCTGATTTTCAATGCTTGATGACAAATCTATGCATAAATATCTTTCGTTAAAAAAATAAAATAAAATAAAAAATAAGTGCTATACTAAAGCTTTCATTATTTTGTTATCTACACCCATCAGATATTGCTAAAAACGTTATTTTTGGAGTTATACAGGGTGCTCATGACTTAATGTATCTCTATCTCCTTTAATATTGGGGTTCGAAATTGGCACATAAACGAAAGAAACTCGTAAACGAGTTCCACTATCCGCTTTACAAGCAGATACCATGTTACATGGATTTGTCTTTGATTGGGGATTTCATAACGGTTGTCCTCGAGTTGTCCTCGACTGTTGTCAAGAGGATGAAAATGTTTCCTATGGAGTGGAGTAAATGATGCTATTGCTTTACGTTAAGAATATTGTAACCGGCTTATAAAAATTGTTTATAGTCCAATCAACTTAGTTTTGGAATGTAGCCAGGTACGTAAGGAGGGGGAAATTGGTAGCTTGAGATGTGAATATTTATCACATAAATCAAGCGCTTTCCAACGAGTGGCGAACGATTTTTGTGCGATGAAAACTGCGGAAGTTCCATTCCCCTAGCAACGGCTGGGTTGAACGTGAAAAACACTGAAATTGTGACACAAATTTTGCGTCACGGAAATTTTTGGTTGACCCCCCAGAGCAAAGACATATTAATGTCAAAATAAGGAAATCGGAACCATAGAACGACCGTACTAACTGCCATTAGATTTTGTAATTTTTTTTAATATATAAGATTCTGAAATATATATGTAGGCGCCGATGAAATATAGGTATATAGGAGGTAACGAGCTTTGCTATTTTTAGTGATTTTTTCAGCACTATTTTTGAAATTTGACCAATTTGATGTGCTCAAAAATGCTGGCCAACGAACTCGTCTTTTCGTTTGGAAAGCTTGATTTTTCGGCGCGAGAATGGAATTTTTATCTCAATCCTACGGATATCGTCTGGAATATACACACACAAGGCGGAGGGGGCACACCATTAAATTAAAAAAAAAAATAAACAAATAAAATAAAAAAGTGGGGAGGACGCCCAGGTTTACTCGACGCCGGCTCTAGGGATAAGGGAAGTTGCAGGACGAGGAGGAAGAATGGGATGAAAGGAAGTGCCCCTATAAAATGACCACCAGTTCAAGTAAGAACCCCTCAGGACGCGGGTGGTGATACCACGGAGTACTCCTGCCGAGATGCCCAACTCGGGTAACTCCGTGGCGCTTTTCCCGCACCACACCCCGCGCCATGACACGGTCGCGGCAATGACCTTGATGTTATTAGGTGCCACTCCTTTTAGCTCAGATATCGCCAGTCGCAGATCATTTCTATCATATTTGTTTTTCTTAGCCCGCCAGGTCTGCTCCATGTCCACGCTGCCACTGACAACCTGGACATCCAGGATTATGGCAGACCCATCGGGCTTGACAGCAACGATATCCGGCTTCTTGCCCCGGTCACTCGGCATGTGATATAGTCTCTCTCTCTCAACAGCCCAACCGCTGGATGACAGAGCGCCTGCTATCTGCTAAGATACACACACACACACACACACACCCACACACACACACACACACACACACATATATATATATATATATACATATGTATATATATATATATATTAATTGCTATGCAATTCTTAGGCCGACCCCCAATAATTTTTTTTGTAACGTCCGTGACGCGAAGCGCGAATTCGAATCCCAGCCAGGCTTGAAAATTTTTTTATATTCAAATTTTTTTATATCCATTTTTTTCGCATCGTGGGTTCGAATCCCAGCCAGGCTTGACCATTTTTTTATATCCATTTTTTTAATGTAAAATGAACGAATAAAAATGTACACAAAGAGAAAAAAACGACTTAATTTTTTGAGCGTTTTCAGGCTAAGAATTGCATAGCGAATCATCCTCGTTTTCTACGCAGTAGAAAAGAGAATAGATCCGGGGGGTCCAGGGGGGCGAAGCGAAGGGGCGCCGACTATATATATATATATATGTATATATATATATATATATATATATATATATATATATATATATATATATATATATAGTTCTTGTGCTCAGACCAAGAGTAGTGAAAAACAGCTGATAAAAGTGGAGACACACTTTTATCAGCTGTTTTTCACTAATTTTTGGTCTGACAGTAACTCGGATGCTAACTAGTTGATCCACGGATCGGCTAATCTAGGATCAAAAATTGATGGTGGAACAGTGGAAACACTGAGCCGCGGTTGTTATCTAGATCCGGTGTCACTATATATATGTAATCGGGAGTTGACTCTCGTTGGTGGAACTGGCCCTGTGTCGTGGGCCGCCACTATATCCACTCACTCGGAGAATACATTAAGAATATCCTGATATACCAATACTTTTACTGTAATTAAAACTAAGTACCTGCCTTGATAATTAACAACGTACCTACTTCGTTTACCTGTTGATATCATCTGTCAATTGTTATTTTGTAGTTATTGGTGGTCTCTAAGAAAGAATCTCTTTTGTTTCAGGTCAAAATAGTTCCCACGGCGATCTCCTGAGCTCAGGAGGTGGAACTATGAATTGCGGGACGTGCTTCGCCAAGTACATCCTATGCCTGTTCAACTTCGTTCTTTTCGTAAGTCAATAAGGATCGCATTGTTGTAGTAGTGAACCTAAATAATTAATTACCTATATAGTATTATTGAAGACCGCCATATGCAAAACAACCTAAGTGCCATTTTTTGAGAAATACCTTTTTTACGGATTCCGACCTTAAGTGCCATAAGACAACTGCTTATGAAGTTTCTGAGCGATAGTAAGTAGAGCTCCGAGCGGTTCGTTTATCAATTTCAAACCAAACAATCCTAAGTACCCATTCTGCTGCACAACGTTACTTGCGATGCTATGCTTCCTCCATGATCCCCTGATTGATGTTTTTTACACGGTAACGAATTAATGATATAACAAGTGAAAAATAAGATTCCCCTTCATTCGGTTCAAGTTAACTTTGCCCACATCCCAAATTTATTGTAGCAGACAACTGGCGTGTCTCAACCTTGGGATTCATAACGACAATATCCGCGGTGAAGACTTCTACTTTTAGAATGAAACAGAGGGAATTCGGGGCTGTAACGAAATCGGCACCTGTATTCATTACTACTTAAATGGTAAATCTTGAATCGCCCAAAAAAAAAAAAAAAAAAAAACTATCTTCTTGTCAGATAACGGTGTGGGGTGAAATAAAAAACAGGGAATTATGACCAATTTTTGTGTCGGTAAACAGTTTTTACGACTGGATGACCATTGCGAAAGACAGCAGATCTTCAGTCCGCGACCCTTCCTCCAAAAAAATGGACTGCCGGGAAGATGAAGGGCGTTGAAATCATGATTCCATGATTATCCCCAAAAAAATCAAGATTTTTATTTAGACCAGCCGGTTACCCGTGCATTGCATGGACCCACATCTGCGGGTCATTTTTACCAGGTACCTTGTAATTTTTACCCAGCAGTCCCCAAGAGGCTTCAACTCAAATTTCAGCAATCAAGTTTCAAGTTGTACCTAATTAATTTTTCAACTAAATGTCCCCTCAATATAACCAACTATTATAGCCTCAGTTACGTTTAAATATTCCCGACCAACATTGCTGCAGTTAATAAGGCGTTTTGAATATCAGTTTTTGAACAGGTATCTTACGAATAAAAAATGCTCGGCTCAACTCACCAAAAATCGTTTTGGTATCATCGAATTCGTTATCGAAAGTTCTTTACCCGTGAACCCGCCCCATCCTTATTTGACGTAAGTTCGACACATCTCGGCTTTTTCCTTCATTACAAAGTTGTTTACGTTCTTACCCGGAAAGCCGGTATAGTCTTTGCGTTAACCAGGGACCCTATGAATGATCATGTACAATGTCAGCTCAATGGGTCCAGTATTTTTTACGTGATTGAGTAACAAAGATAGACACCATTGGATTTTTATATTCGTACCTAATAGTATAGATTATTTCAAAAATGAAAGAAATGACATGTTTTTATTTTTTCTAACTGTTATACGTCACGTGCTTTCCTTACATTTTAATTACATTTTTGAATACAGTTGGTGCTATAAAAGTTTTAATTACCCACCTACTTCATATTCAACCCTTTCTTCAACATTTTGTGCTATAAGAATCAAAACACAGGCTGAAATGTATTCAATAAACTAAAATTTGACCTTCCTGGTTACCAAAATAAGTTATGCAAGGGAATGAGCACTTAGGGTGTTTCGGTTGGAATTCTCTAAAAATAGGACAGTTAATTTTAGTTGTTGATTTATGTACTAATTTAACAATAATAAAACCTACAAAAGACATTTCATTCATTTTTTTGCTCGGCTGTGGACAGTTTTTTGGGTCTGCTGGACAATTAATTTTATAAATGGCACTTTGGATGTTTTGCGTATGGCGGTCTTCAATTATTATCCTCACATTAGAGAAGACTGTAGAGCATATCAGATACAGATAATTAGTTCCAATGCACAGTGAGCCAGAAACCGATTCTAGGTGGAAACAATTATTTTATGAGCTATTCTTATAGGAAATTTTGCGCTGATTCCAAATATACCCCATGTCCCTATACCTAAAATAGCTTTTTCGACCCAAGAAATCGATTTTTGACAATTTTTTTCACTTTTTGTATATTTATCAGCATAATTCTGTACATAAATTTTTGAATGTTCTATTTTATAGTTAATAAACTTTATTTGAGTAATATTCTACTAAAAAACACAAATTTAACGATTTTTAGCCGTTTTTAGTGATTTTTTGTGTACATTTTTTGAAATTTGACCAATTTAATGTGCTCAAGAAGTGCTGGCCAACGTACTCATCTTTCGTTTAGAAAGCTTGACTTTTGGCGCCAAAACGGAATTTTTATCTCAATCCTAAGGAGGAGCGTTATCGTCTGGAATGACACACACACACACACACACACACATTATATATATATATATATATATATATATATATATATATATATATATATATATATATATATATATATATATATATATATAGGTATATGAAAAAGTGTTCAACTCTAGGATTCGTTTCAGAATTCCTCAAAGAAGGAAATGGAAGAATAACAGAACCCCTGAAAACAAAACTATTCTCAATAGACTCGGTAACAAACTTAAATATCTTATTAGATCAATAGATAACCAATCAGTTGAACATTTTTTGAGTAACCTAACTGCAGAGAAAGACACCGAATACTCCCTCTACAAGGTAACCAAAATTATAAATAGACCTAAAGTTCATTCTCCTCCAATCAAAAAGGATGACGGGACATGGGCCAGAAGTAACCGAGAGAAAGCTCAACTTTTTGCAGATCATCTCTATGAAACTTTTCAACCTCTTCCAGTACAGTCATCTGAAGAAAACGCAACACTGATAGAAAAAACGGATGAGCTTGATATTCGGCCCGTTACGTTAAAAGAACTCAAAGATGAAATTAAGGGCAACATTAATCCTAAAAAGACCCCTGGCTATGACTTGATAACCGGTCGAATTGTGAAAGAGCTCCCTGAAAAGGCTATAACAAAACTACTTCATATCATCAACGCCACGTTCAGGTTACGACATGTACCTTCCCAGTGGAAAGTAGCGGAAGTCATAATGATCTCCAAACCAGGAAAATCACCAAATGAGAAGATGGGGTACCGACCCATATCCCTCCTCCCTGTCTTATCAAAACTGTTCGAAAAATTGTTGCTCAAACGGCTTAAACCAATTATTGAAGACAGAAAATTGATACCAGACCACCAATTCGGTTTCAGGCAACGCCACTCTACGCTAGATCAAGTTCATAGAATCACTAACATAATAGAAAAGGCTCTGGAAGGTAAAAAAATATGTGCCAGTATCTTTCTGGGCGTGGCCCAGGCATTTGACAAGGTCTGGCACAAGGGACTTGAGTATAAACTGCACAGGGATCTCCCAAAACAGTTTTACTTACTCCTAAAATCCTACCTAGCGAACAGACACTTCAGGGTAAAGCAGGGTGACCAGTACTCTGTCTTGAAGCCTATAAAAGCAGGGGTACCGCAAGGCAGTGTCCTATTCCCAGTACTCTACCTGCTGTACACACGAGATCTTCCACAACAGGAAAATACAACTGTAGCTACTTTTGCAGATGATACTGCCATCCTCTCTGTTGGAGATGACGCTGAAACTGCAACTCGCAATCTACAGACGTCCACTAACAAGGTTGTCAATTGGACCAAGATGTGGAGAATGAAACTAAATGAATCAAAGTCAGTGCATATCAACTTTACTAATAGAAAAATCATAGCCCCAGAAGTTGAGATCAATTCAAATAAAATTCCATACTCTGACACTGTAAAATACTTAGGGATGCACCTTGACTCCAAACTTAACTGGAAATATCACATTGAAAAAAAGAATCAGGAACTAAAAATCAAGTTCAGAAAGATGTACTGGTTGATGGGAAGGAACTCCCATCTCTCACTACACAATAAATTACTCATATATAAACAGATACTGCGCCCTATCTGGACCTATGGGATTCAGCTTTGGGGTTGTGCGAAAAAATCAAATATTAAAACAATCCAAACCCGACAAAATATAATACTGAGAAGTATAGTTCAGGCCCCTGGTTCATGCGGAATGATGATATTCATCGAGACTTGAGGGTAGAAACGGTCACCGAAATTATCGCCAAATATGCAAGGAAGCACGAACATCGCCTCCACAAACACGAGAACCTGGAGATGCTCAACGTTTTAAACAACGAAGGAGAACTTCGGCGACTCAAGAGAAATAAACCTCTGGACCTAATTGTGCTGTGCAAATAGTGCAAGTGTAATCCAATGTTTTTTAACTGTTCTTGTTACAAGTAAGGGCCAGGTTTTGCTGTAAACCTCCCCCCTTAGTGAGCTTAACATGAAATGAAATATTGCTAGATGAAATGTACTATGTTTCAGTTGCAATAAATAAATCACGAAAAAAAAAAAAAAAAAGAATTCCTCAAAACGGATTTCAATGAAGACATTTTTCAAAAATGTGTATTTTAATATGTGTATTCAAATATGTGTATTTTTCGAGCCATTCATTGCAATACAAAAATTCGCTAAAAAAAAGTGTGAATACGAATATTATCACAGGAAAACATCGATTACGAATGTAATCAGAATTGTAATCGTTATCATCAGTGTAATCGTAATATCTTCAGGTTCTGTGATTATAATTGTAATTGTAATCACAACTCCTAAACCGTTTTAAAACCCAACGATTACGCCCAACTCTGCTTCAGAGGAAATTTTTCTTATAAGTCCAGCTTACCTTAACAAAATAAATTAAGGTAAACTATACAACAGAAGAACAAGATTATGAGCATATTTTGGGATTTTGTTTTCAGTTGACTGGCGGGTTGGTCCTTGCGCTGGGAGTATGGCTCTACTTCGACAAAGACTCGCTCATCAGCATCATGTACGCTATCAACGAGAACACCATTCCTCAGGTAAGTCAAATATTTATTATCTAGTTTTTTGTTTTATAGATAATACTAAAGATAACCAAAAATAATACAATCAATCAATTATCAGGTACCTTCTATTCAATAAAAACAATCAACTAGATATAGCTCGCGTGGGCTAAAATACATTCTGTGTTTCAATAATTTCATTCGAGGCACCGAGTTTTTCCTTTTTCCTTTGAGGGGGGGTGTCTTATTATCAGACATCATCTCAAATAATCGGATGAAACCATCCGGGTTCTGTAAGTTCATCCGTTTGCTCTTCATGAGGGCTAGAACTTTGGCTGGACCAAAAATGAACAACATGAGACCAAAACATTACTAGTGGAACATTAAAAAAAATCGCCTTATAACTACGACGCTCGTACCAGCGATACAATTCCAATAGAATTTTCACTTCACGTAACGGGGTTTATCATAGCTTTTGTCGCCTGTAGATGGACTTCCGAAATATAGGTAGTTGATATATTTTATATGATTAATTTTCACTTGGTGGTCAACTCGTGTTGAATACTAGGAAAATGTAGACGTGTTACTTATTTTAATTCATTTATTTTCGGTAGGCGTCTACACCCATGCAGATATATTTATATATATATTCAAGCAGCACAGCAAGGTACCCACTTACTACATACGTTACAAAACAAAAAAGTTTTTGGATCGTGTCTATTTTAATTCGGATTCTCAAATTGGTTTGGAAAATTCTCAAATTGGTTTGAAAAATCCTCAAATTGGTTTGAAAAATTCTCAATTTGGTTTGGAAAATTCTCAATTTGGTTTGGATAATTCTCAATTCGACTTGGAAATGCTATATTTAGATAGGTACCTAATTCCGTGTTTCAATAATTTCATTTGAAGTATGTAAATAGAGTTGTTAGTAGTTTGTTCGGCCGTAAGTACTTATCGTTTTGTTGGAATTAGTCGGGATGCGGCCCAGGGGAAAATAAATAAAATTATTTAATTTATTGTTTTATTTTATTACGTTTTGTCCTCTTACTGAGGACATCTTCAGATCTTGGTGTGTCCAGGAAAAGATTTATAAACATCCGAATATAACGGATTTGTCAAATAAAACAGTGGTTCACCAAGTCAATTTCAATGTCAAAGACTAATGTCCTTGAAAATATCAAGAAATCAATAAAAGAATGGATGGTTACTTATTTATAAATGTCACCAGAAAAAAATAAAGAATGGGAGGAAAGAAACGAAAAGGAAAAATAAAAAATATAGATTGTAATGCATTCACATCCATTAGTCTGACTTTCCAGTTTGTTGACTATTTCAATCTATATTTTTTATTTTTCCTTTTCGTTTCTTTTTTTCCATTCTTTATTTTTTCTTGTGACATTTATAAATAACTAACCATCCATTCTTTTATTTATTTCTTGATATTTTCAAGGACATGAGTCCTTGACCTTGAAGTTAACTTGGTGAACAGTGTTTTATTTGACAAATCCGTATGTTTATAAATTTTTTTATGGACACACCAAGATCTGAAGATGTCCTCAGTAAGAGGACGAAATGTAATCAAATAAAACAATAAATGAAATAATTTCCTTTATTTTTCCCTGGGCCGCATCCCGACTAATTCCAACAAAACTATATGTAAATAGAGGTAAACAGGGGGTCCCGGGGCCCCATGCGAGGCGCGGAGCGCTGAGTTTCTTAAGTTTTTTTTAAAGAGGGGTTATCTTATGTTGTTCTTTTGTACCAATTTATCAGACATCCTGTTCTAAAAATAAGTTACCGTTAATTAAATGTTGAATGTAAGCATTGATCGGGGAGTATCTAATCTTGGGTCACAAATATCTGCGCACCTTAGTTTAATGTTGTAGTTGAGAATGTTGATAGTTGAAATTGGAAAGCCGTAATGGAGTTGGAGATAGGGCAGTGATCGGGGGGCTTCTTTAAGTTACGGGAGACGGAAAGGTCGATTTCACTTGACGCGGGTACGACGACAAGCCAACGAACCTGCTGCCAAGATAACCGTCTCCGTCTGAAGAAGCCCGGAAAAGGGAGTCCCGTACTCTACCGTCAATAATGGTCAACACACTTTTTCTAGCCTTTGCCATTCTATTAATATCGGCCGCTTCCACCTCGTCCACGGTGTCTGTATCTATTCCTGTCTGTCGCACCCTTGAAATTCACTTTCGTCGGACACTTAACTCTACGGCGGCTCGATTTCTATACGAGCGTAAAATTCAAGTGCAAGGGAAAAGAAGAAGACTTAAAAATTCCATTCATGCAGCATGATTGTATGAGCGAATTTTCGTAAATTATCGTATTGTATACTGTCAAATGTTTTGAAATTTACGTTTTTTTTTTAGTGCAAAGATTTTTTTTTTTTTTTTTTTTTTTTCTCCCACACCACTTCCTTGCTGGAAGTTGGAAGAGGCTGGCTGGGCTCTTTATAAGGAGCAGATGGTGCACGTCAATCTCAGTGGAAACATTGAGGATGACGTTACCGTGAATGTCACCTCTACTATCCTTGAAGCAGCATCAGCTGCTATCCCAAAAACTGACCCCACCAATGGACGCAATCATGTCCCATGGTGGAATAGGGAAGTGCGAGAAGCCAACAAGGCCAAACGTCAGGCATTGAATAGATTCCGCCGAATACGTAGTACTGAAAATTACGCAATACTCAAGCGAGCCAGAGCGCGTGAGCGCCAGCTCAAGCGTCAGGCCCAAGTCACCTCCTTTCGCTCATATGTCAGTGAAATCAAGGATGTAACTCCTCCTAAAGATGTATGGCGAAAGGTACGTGCAATGAAGGGTCTCCCGCCCCCAACTATTCCATCTATCACCACACCTCAGGGTGATGTGGCTCGGGAAACCAAGCACGTTGCTGACACATTGCCTTTTCATTATGCCCATGTGTCTATTGATGAAGCGTACCCGAATGACTTTAGGCGACACAAGGCGGAGGTTGAGATGGCACTTCTCCCTTAGCTCTTTATGGCAGTTTATTGTCAGTTTTGTGAGAACTATTTTTTCTCGGTATGTTCCCAAAAAACACGTTTTTCGGTGTTTGAAAAATCGCTAAAAATCAATTATCACACCTTCAGAGCTGCTGTTGGTCTCATTCGACGCAAAAATAGCCCAAGTAATAGCTTTTTTTTCTAGGTCGCCAAGTAGTATAATTATTCCAAATTTTTTCAAAAAATTGCAAAAAAAATCGTCAAAAATTGGTGAAAACCCCCTTTTTTGCAGTTTTTAGGCAAAAGGCACGTTAAGGAGGCATTTCAGACCCATCACCTGTGGTACAGGCGTGTGCAGCGTTAAATTTCCATCAAGAATAGCAACTATTTAACACCTTTTAACTGAACAGAAATTATCCTGGAATTTTAGTGATTTTTTTCATAAACGCAGGTGCCTTACCTCAAAAGTTTAGACGTCTACATGAAAAACAAACGGGCTTCGGATTCGGATTCAGCACCCTCGAAAGACCCCAGCACCCATGCCAGATACGTGGGGGCACGAGTTTTTAAATTTTTTATTTATTTTATTTTATTTTAATTTATTTTTTATTTTTTACTTATTTTTTATTTTTTTGTAATCTTAAAGTTGCTGCTGAAACAGTGAGAATTTATCTTTTTCCGTTTATGTAGTTTGGAAAGTTATTGTTTTCCTACACAGGGGTCTAATCCGCCCCTAAGAAAGGGTCAGTTGTTGGGTTTCCCTGTTGCGTCGAGCCAATTTTTTCTCCTACTGGAGCAGAGGCATGTAACTTAAACGGTGGACCCTCACCTGTTGGGAGGTGATCCCATTCTTCTGCTTCGTCGCAGCGAAATTCGATACGTTATATTGTGGCAACGTGAAGGTTACGCGTTTTGAAAATGGATACCCTTGAGCTCTTCAGCTCTGGTTACCTGAGGTAGATTTCATTTTAGCATCAAAGGCTAATTTAAAAAAGTCGATATTTAAGTGCCATTGTACGTCAGATCTAAGTACATCGACGTGGACGACAGTAACCACTAACTGAAAATTAATGAGATCAAATATAACACCTACTTACGAACTAAATCACTCGCGACGAGTGATGATTTACTGTATGATTTGATTGTGATGATTTACCCTTCACTAGTTGTGGCTGCGTTTGATGAATTTGAATGATTCTGCTCATCGAAATAAATAACCGGGAACCTTACTCGGACGGATTATTTCTTTACCGTAGCCAAACCTAATTGGCGATTTTAATTAAGGATGCGAATTCTAGCATATCGTCGGTCCCACGTCAAACTCAGCAAACTGGAAAATCATAGTTCGAAAAGAAAATCGCATTCGAAGTTTTGCTACGCCTTGAAAAACGGCGTGAACAATGTTTTGGCCTCAAATGTACATTAATGCAAGTGTTGTAGACATAGGTACATACTCACTTTGGTACATACTTTTTTGGGTCTAACCAATGCACATTGGTGGTTTTGGCACAGTACTATTTGTTGACGTATTCAATTTGGTGAAATACAATTTTTCGTTATAATAACCACCAGTAGATAATTTTTCGGATCAACCATGATTTATTTTCTCATTTATTTGTTCCGAAATTTACAATCACAAAAACCGGAGTTTATTATGAATAAAATATTATAAAATTACTTAGTAAAATTCAGAAAGTCCAAAATGGTCACAGCTCGTAATATTCCAATTCTTCATAGAGATGTGGAGTTGGTAAACTGACGTATGTGCACAATCCACCATGCCAAACCCCCTCAAGTGTCAAATTGGTGACATCGGCAAAGTACATAACTGACAAATGTGATAATCCCACCATGCCAAACCAGCTAGTGTCAGATTGGTGACTTTAGCAAACTTGAAAATGCAATATTTTGACTTCGGCTGAATTGAACAGTTCTGAATCACCTGTTAGGGGCGAGAATCATGTATTTTCCTTTTTGTATAATGTGGAGTAGCCAAAAAAAAAAAACTAAAAATCTGCGTTAAGTGAAATCACCGAAAAATGCGGTTTGATGAGTTAGGCGTGGGACCGACGATATATTACCATTGGTAGCAGTTCACAAGCGTATTGCTTCCGAGTCTATCTATAGGTAGCGGAAGCATTGTTTTCACTTCCAGGAGAAGAAAAATTTGGTCTCAAAAATCAAAATTTCCATTCGCATTTTACGTTTTAGACCATTCTGAACAACTTTGGTTTCGTGTCTGTCTGTCTGTCTGTGTATGTCTGTCGTGTGTCCGCAAATACTTGTAGCTAGTAAATTTCCCACAGTTTTCATCCGATTTTAATGAAATTTTCAAGGAATGTGCGGGCTAGGGTGGAGATGGTTCCTTATTAGTTTCATCATTCTTGGCTGAATACTTCTAGCTGCGCATGCGCAAACGTAAATTCCACCAAGCATAATTTTCTCATGCCCTAGTTGGCCGATCTCGCTCAAATTTGAATAATGGTTGGGGAATAACAATTTGATCATCCCATATCAATTTCAACATGATGGTATCATTAATAGCTACTGCGCTTGCGTCAATGTGAAATCCTTGTAACAAGCAGATTTCCCACAGTTTTCATCAGATTTGGATGACATTTTCAGGAAATGTGCGAGCTAGGATGTAGACGGTACCCTTTCAGTTTCATCGTTCCTGACACAATACTTCTCTCTGCGCATGCGCAAACTTAAATTCAATCAAGCACCATTTTCTCACACCCTATTCGTCCGATCTTGCTCAAATGTAAACGATAGTTGGGGAATAACGATTTGATCGTCCCATATCAATTTCAACATGATTGTATCATCAATAGCTGCTGCGCATGCGCCAATGTGAAATCCTTGTAACGACCTTAATTTTTACAGTTTTCATCCGATTTTGATGAAGTTGTGAGTGAATGCGTGGTTTAGGTTGTAAATGGTCCCTACTTATTTCATTGTTCTACTCATCAGTTTATTCTGCACATGCTCGAACGTAAATAACATTGAGTATACCTAATTTATTAGTTTCTTAATTGACCAATAATGACGTTTCACGCTACTTCTTGGTTTCTCTATTCCGCTATGGAATTTTTCGAAATCATTTTAAAATTTTCAATGATCTATACATTCATGAAATATAAACGAGGGAGCTATGTGCCACACCCAACTTGGCATACGTTTTTTTCTTTCTCTGGAGTCCAAATGGATACAGCAAGCTATTGTTGGAGGTGTTTCTGGATAGGTAGAGGCAACTGTAAAGGAAATGGTGAACTGAAAGAAGTAGAATGTCGGATCAAAGATACCGGAGCATGAGATTGGATGGAGATTGGATTATCGTTTGAATGGCGGTTTCCAGCCCAGAATTTGGGTATTTATAAACTCTCGATAGAAAAACATCAATATATGTTGAATAGAAAACATAGTTTAGCATCCAATCCTCAAAGAATGATATTCTGCGTGAAAATTTACTCGAGTTTTTCTCTCGCAGCTCGACCTTCATCCCTTCTAGAGCGCTCCCAATCGGTCCCTAGGTTCCAATCCAAATTTTGAGCAGTTCTGTACATAGGATTTTGACAATTTCCTAATTTTTAGTTTCCGGTATTGAGTCTAGTTAAAAATTTTGGAAAACATAAAATTTGTAGGTCCGGACTGAAAATTGACAAATGTATAATAAGAAGAAAAAAAAAATATATATATGTATATATCATGATTCCTCGGAATTCCCCACCCCCCCATCAACACCTTCCACTGACTGTAAATTTCCATCCTAAAGCGTTCTGCATGAAACTCCTGACATGTTTTCCAAAACTAGGCCAAATTCATAATGAACAAACTTCATTTTCTTCGAAAATTCGCTAAAAAAATTATCACGAAAATCTGATAGTTAGAACATCATGATTTATTACTATAGGTCCCTTCATTTACCCCCTTCCATAATGAAATTTAAAACTCCTGATATACCTTCCGAAAGTGGACCGAGTTCATACTTAGTTGAACAACAAAAGATTCATACAAATCTGACGAGAATAGTTAAAACATCATGATTTATTACTATTACCCTCTCCATTCACCCTCTTCCCTAAAGATATTTGAAACTCCTGATATACGATCCAAAACGACCGAATTCATAGTTGAACAAAAAAAGGATAACGAAAATCGATAGGCATTGTTAAAAAATTTACTCCTGACATACATTCTAAAACTAAATCGAATTCGTAATTGAACAGAATAAAAATCAGGGAAATCAGTTGAGAATTGTAAGAATGTTAGCCTGGGTGTCGAAAAAAACCACTTTTTTTCGGCTTTTCCCCCTCCATACCCCCTCTTTCATCACCTAATTCAAAATTTCCGGGGTTTTCGCACAAGTAGACTGAAATCGGGATCGAGCAAAGACAGAATCTCGAAAATTGGTTGAGAATTGTGGCCTGGGCAGCGTCGACAAAATTTGTCACACACAGACACAGACACCTATTGCTTTCTTCACAGATTCGGTTTTAGAATGGTCTGAAACGGATTTGTACGACGTTTTTTTTCTCATGCTTGGTTTGTCCCCCCTTCCCGCAGTATCAATTCCATAGGCGTCCCTCTATTCACAAAGCCTAGCTTCAAACGGACGTCCTAAAAATTCAAAATAAAAGTTTTCGATAAAACGTCTTTAGTATCCAGGGTGGCAGGTAAAGGTCTCAAATCAATTATACTTACTTGGAATAACCACTCTCTGTAACTCTGTGCCCACACTTGAGCGCATCAAATAGATAACTTCCTCCTGTGCGGAACCCCAAGGACATTATAAGCCTGGTCTATAAGTAGCTTCAGAGGGACGTCCTAATAAACCAAAACCGAGCTCCCCGGTTTCATTAAGTACTCAACATCGATTTATAACGTATATGAAAACTTAGTGAATAACGAATTTGCAGAATGTGGAGTATCTACTACAATCGATGATCTAGTTCCGGAAGGAAATCTGCTTCGAGCGCTCCTAATCTGTTCAGCAACAGATAGCCGACCCCCATGCCGCCATCATTGTTGGTAAACTCTCCTGGGGAAACTCAATCGCTGGAACAGCTTCCCCATTTTACCAACAGAAGCATCTGCTATCTCGCTCTTCCAGTCGCCTGCTCCTCCTCTGTTAAGTACAGTACAAATGATCTCATTGTGTTTGGACCGTAAGCGCCCGAAATACACTCCGCTGATGGGACGGGGGCGCCGCTGAACTCCGCAAAATTGAATGAATCGCCAGCGATGTTTTTTAACGCAGTCGAATCTCCTTTCAACCAGATGCGCCCCCCTTCTCTTGACCAAATTTGTTCCGAACCCATTTTTCTCTTTTTCTATTTAAAACCTCCGAAATAAAACTCGGGATTTCGCGAGCTATTGAAATTGAAAATGCCACTGAATGATGATGATTAATTACCTGCCTTTTGTACGTTCTGAAATTACGCAGAAAAAATCCTTCATGCTGGTCAAAGAAATGCTTTGAATCAAACTTTATTAAAAATAACGAGTTACAACTCCATTTACTCAAGCCAGGGTCTACTAAAGGTTGGACGTTGGACAAACGCTGGGTGGATTTACGGGGAATAAAATCCAAGCCCTGATGGAAAATTAATTTTTTTCCCCCCGCTCCTTAGAAAGTTGTTGTAAATTAAGATCTGAAATAAATTAAATCCTTACACAATAAAAATCGTTTTACATATTTACGGTTCGCCTGTGTGTCTGAGTTCATAATCATCACCAGTTTTTATGTTAGTTAACGTAATTCACGAAATAATTTGATATTGGTCACATATTAGCGAATTTTCGTAAAAAATGAAGCTATTGCAATGGGTAGGATATTTTTTAAATTAACATTTTTGAAAATTTTCTTCATTGAAATCCGTTTTGAGGCATTCTGGAACGATTCCTGAAGTTTGCGCTTTTTCATATACAGGGCGTCCCCAGCAACGTCCCCCCCTTCCCCCCTGCTAAAATTGTTAATAATGGGTCAAAAAAAAATTAAAAATTTCCTACCTTAATGTTCTTTGTAAAGATCTCAAAAATGACAAAAGTGCGCTCGTGCGCAAACGTGCGCAATCGACATCAACTTCGTTATTTTAAATGGGAACCCCAATTTTTCATTGCAGATTTGAATTCTGCGTGAAATTTCATGAAGAAATTATCCATCACTCGGTTTATGGGGGTGCTGAACCTCGCAATGATGTTCATTTATTGATATTTGTAATACCAAGTTGGGGAAAACACCGAAAAGCTAAATTTTAGTACGCTTTGTGCTGTGTGGAAATGAGTAAGATAAGAACAATTCTGATCGATTTATCGGTGTTTTCCCCGATACGCTGACATATTTCGTTGGCCAGCCCGATTGCTCCAGAATTTCGGGCCTCACAGTCGAAGTATTTTTTAGCGCTGAATCGATTGATACCCTCGCAGATGTCTAAGGTCCATAAATAACTTAGAAAAATCGATTTTTAGGTGAAAAATGTCCATAATTGGCGCAATTTTTAAGTTCGGCTGCGTGTCCTAAAATCTCGTCACATGGCTGTCCCCTCAGTTTTATTCACAACTTTTCTGTGCCAATTCTCTTTATTAGCGATGCTGCATGATTGAGTACTTATTAGGAATACGCTAAAATCATCAACCAGTGATTTTAGTCTGCATTTTGTTCATTCGTGTTCGTGTATGTAAATGTTCTCATAATCACTACATTATGATTATTGCTCAATATATAAGCTTAGTTCTCAGTGCGCGTTCTGACAGTTCTCGAACTCATCAGAACTGGGGCGGGAGATCCTGGGGCGTCCCGGAACTTGTGGTACCACGTTCTGCACTGCGAACGATTTCAGAACTTGGAAGTGGAATAAATATCCTGTGTTGTTGTTTGTAACCTCACTCAACTCGTGTTACCTTCTAGTGCTCCTTTTCAGAATATTTTTAGTTCCCGTGAATATATTACTTATTATGCCCGTGAATATTACTTAACTATTACCCCACGGCAATAAAAAATAAAATTCCACGATGACTGAGGAGTATACTCGAAAAAATTTGAGTTTCGTGGATGTAGACGAGATCCAACTATAACTTTAATCTCGTCCTCATCATTTACAAACCAAACACCATCGTCGAAACTATCGCTTTCCGAACTTGACGAGCTAGTTGACATTTCGATCATAGAATAGGTACTTAGGGCCACTTTCACCAACAACATAAACGAGTTTAAGTTAGAAAAGATTAACAAATAATCGAGATTCCAGCTAATCGTCTTTCACCAGACCACTTTACGAGTTTAAACTCCTAACGAGGAGGCTTGAGGTTAATCTCCCAAGCCCCGGCCAGTTACACTTCCCAATCTCAGATTAGTGATAAAAATGATATCGAGCAATATGGCCGCGCACCAACAGCTGATACCTCATACCTCTACAGTTTGGTTCACAGTTTATTATTATAGTTTATTGTTATTTAAGGTTTTGATGATGAATTCACGCGATTTATCGCTTGGATTAATTTGATTCCTCGGATGAGGACAATGTCCCGCAAAGACGCCCAAGGACGATCCGACGGCGCATTCCACATTTTGACGGGTTGGACGACGTCGAATTTCGGCGGAGATTCCGGCTCCCAAAACCGACAGTTTTGAAAGTCCTCGAGCTTATCGACACTCACCTGAAGTTCCCTTCGAACAGGTATAAGTTGGAATACCATCAAATCGATGAATTATAATACGAAATTGATGTAGGATGGTAGGAAAATAAAGTATAATCGATGATGATAGCTCGTTATAATACGATGTTGAATTGCTATCCCTTGTACAGTATGTACCTACCTACCTATACCACATAAAATAACTTATGTACATTTAAATAAGGTGATCAACCGTCCTGCTTCCGTCAAATGATGTGTCACACTTTCTTTGTTGGAAGTCAACGAAAAGTTGCGAGTAGATAGTAACTAGGTAACTAGATAAAAACGGCGCGGGTAATAATTGGTCGTGGTTGTGATTCACCGCTTTATTGTCTTGATATGTCGGACACATGGCGGGGTTTCTAACTGTCGTTTCAAATTGTCCAATTTTTCATTGGACAGTTTCCGGAATCTCCGTTAGGGAAACTCGATTATTCCAATCTTGGTTTAAACGAATTTTGGGTTGGTGAAAGACGCCAAGGTTTGATCCTCGAGATTATATTTAATCGAGTTTGGCCAATCTCCGCTTAATAAGTTGTTGGTGAAAGTGGCCCTTAGACTTAGACTAACGTATAGAGACTGAAGTATGATTTCGATGAAGAAGAAGAGAGTTGTTTACTCCTCGAGATCCGAAAAAATTGTGAAACGCGCATGCGTTAACTACGTCATTGCGTTCGAGTTTTGACAGTTCCGAAAAAAACGGGGAATGTCAGAACCGTTCGGAACTGGGTACGCTAAACTCTGCGAACGCTGAACTGGGCGTCCTGGCACTGCGAACGACAACTGTTCCGAACTCGCAGAACGCACACTGAGAACAAAGCTCTAATTTATAGTTGTACAATATGCTCTTTGCTTCTAAGCATGCGCGTGCCCTTTTGGAAAAGTTGGAAAACGTGATGGCATTTATTAATCGGGAGTGGTTTTCTGTGGTGGTTTGCTGAATTGGTTTTAGGCTAACAAAACAAAATTTCCACAGCTACAACAGTTTTACGTACTCGTGAAATTTAAGTTCTCGTTTTTAATACACCTCACTCGCTTGGAGGTACTGTCATCATAAAAGTATACGCCCGCCGTAAAGAAATTACGTTACCTACCCCAATAACGCTCGCTTCCAGGGGGGTCTTCGTCTACTCGAGGTTTTGTAGCGCGCCGACAGGAGCCCTTAAATACGGATGCGGCGTTAGATACGGACGCCGTTAAATCAGATGGGCGACCGATCATTGGACTGGTGATGATGAAATCGATAGACTTAACGACGTAGGCTGTATAATAAAGTACCTACAGGTGCAATAAAGTGTGCAATTGCTGGAAGAGCGCTCGACTAAAAACGTTCCGGCAGCAATAAAGCTCCCAGTTTATTTTGGTTCAATCAATTAAACTTTTTATTAAATCTTTTGTTGTAACTTGGAGGCCTGTAAACAAATTTGATTCCCTGTAGATATATGGGTGCTCGTCTCCTCAAAACCTTACGCACTAGTAACACTCAATTCCAATTTGATTTTTGACCTACATATTTCAAGGAATTTTTTTTTTATAATACTATAACGTGTGCTTAAAAGTCACTACGCTCAATTACGTATTTGTGAAAGTGTTGGGCATAATCTTATCGTCGAATACGAATACGATTGTAATCGCGATAATTATTCGTTGATTCTGAGTCAACTACGATTATATTCGTGTTCGTGCAGTCGTATTCGTCTGTCGGCAATTACACGAATAGGGCGTCCCTCCTATAATATGCGAAGCTTTGCTAATATTACCTAGCTTCAGACGGTCGTCCTTAAAGCGAATTCAACGATTTGGAGCCCAGCCTATTTGTCTCAAATCTATTTCAATAGGACGTCCCTCTGAAGCTAGATAATATATCCCCCCCCCCCCCCCCCAAACACCCAACACTGCCCAACACTAATTTATGATATGCCTAATGTTTATAAAGTTGTGATGATTTTATCTGGATCTTACAAAATGCGCTTTCCTGATTTAAAAAAAAAAAAAAAAAAAAAAAACATACATGTAAGTAAAGGTATGTACTGGTTGTTCCAAAAGTCACCGACCCCCCTCCCCCTTTCTTCCACAATTTTTGAGATATTGAGGTGAAACTTGGACAGCGTTTCTAGGGTCCCTAATAGCTAGTTTTAAGCAGAAAAATCCAGAACGAAAATCCGAAAATTTTTGGGATACCCAAGTGAGGTATAGGTACCTACTTTTTCCCATTTTTTGCCGAGTGACGTCTATTTTGATGATGTTTTAGCGTTGAACTCGATGGGGATGCTGGAATTGCAACATATATATTTAATTTTAACACAGAATGTGTTTTAGCCATGGACTAACTAGCCGAAAATGGAACGCGGGATGGTAACGAAATGTGTGACGGATGATTTTCACGTACAACCGAGTCGTTGCTAGGGAAATGGTACTTCGTCGTTTTTCATCCCACAAAATTCGTTGACCATTCGTTCGAAAGCTCTCGATTTATCCAACAATATTATGTTAACTACTGCGAAGTGCGTGTCCAACAAACTGAGTTATGAGCATGGTTATATAAATAATTGTTTACACACAGGTGATCATTCTCAATAATTGATATTGTGAACATGATTGCAACCGCTTGTTAATTTCTGATGATTTCATTGAGCTTGTGTTTCGATGATTTGATTCATAGCAGGTGATCTGAGTATTACGAAAACGGTTTGATTTGTGAAGCGGAGGTTAAATAATTTGAATAGGTAATTTCTATACTTTACACTCTAGGAAGCTGTAATTTCGTTTGTAGCCTCTTTAGGACATTTACTTGACGATGCTCAGGGTCCGGATCAGATGTGTGGCTCTTAAAGCTAATTTCTATGCTATACACTCTAGGAAGCTGTAATTTCGTATGTAGCCTCTTTAGGACATTTACTTGACGATGCTCAGGGTCCGGATCAGATGTGTGGCTCTTAAAGCTAATTTCTATGCTTTACACTCTAGGAAGCTGTAATTTCGTATGTAGCCTCTTTAGGACATTTACTTGACGATGTCCAGGGTCCGGATCAGATGAGTGGCTTTTAAAGCTAATTTCTATACTTTACACTCTAGGAAGCTGTAATTTCGTATGTAGCCTCTTTAGGACATTTACTTGATAAATCGCTCTTGATTTATCACGAATTTATTTCGTATTTTTTTTCGTAGTTTCATACTATAACTATATAAATTGATGTTATAAATGAATAGTAAACAATGACGCTTGTTTGGTTGTCACTTGGTTGCGCGACAACGCAAACACATTCTGTGTTTCAATAATTTCGTCCGAAGTATGTAAATAGGGTAACCGGGGGTCCAGGGGGCTTGCCCCCTGGCGAGGCGCGGAGCGCCGAGTTTTAGCAATGTTTTAGATTTTTAATCGATTTTTCAGCAAATTTTTGCGCTAGAGCGGAATTTTTATCTCAATCCTAAGGAGAGTTATCGTCTTGAATGACACACACACACACACATATATATATATATATAAAAGCGTTAAACTCTAGGATTCCTTTCAGAATGCCTCAAAACGGATTTCGATGAAGAAAAGTTTTGAAAGTTTGAATTTTTTTGAGCCATTGCTTGCAATAGCTTCATTTCCTACGAAAATTCGCTAAAAGCTTTCCAAATGAATACCCTTTGAGTAGCCGAAATGTTTTTGGATTTTAGCAAATTTTTGTAAAAAATGAAGCTATTGCAATAGCTCCAAAAATTTTTTAAATGAAAGTATCCGGAAATTTTCCTAATTGAAATGCGTTTTGAGGTATTCTGAAACTAATCCTAGAGTTAAACGTTTTTTCGTTTATATATGAAATGATGAATTATATATATCATTCCAGACGATAACTCTACTTAGGATTAAGAAAAAATTCCGTTCTTGCAACAAAAAATCAAGCTTTCCAAATGAAAGTATGAGTTCGTTGGCTAACAATTTTTAGCTCTAAATTGGTCAAATTTCAAAAAGTGTGCTCGAAATATCACTTAAAATGGCTAAGAACGGCTAAAATTCGTTGAATTTATATTTTTTAGCAGAAGTTTATTCAAAAGAAGTTGATCAACGATGAAGTAGATTCACAAATTTATGCGCAAAATAGTGCTGATACGTTAACTCGAATTTTCATATTTGCTAATCACTCGGAGAAAAAACTGCAAATAAAAGCTTAACATCCAGAATCTTTTTTTGAATTACGGAATATTGAACGAGTTTTTAGGTCATAAAATTGGTAGCGAGCAATTTCTTTGCTTTCAAAATGCTACAATTTCAAAACATTGAAACATAATGATAGCACGATAATTTATGAAAATTCGTTCAAACTATTATGCTGCAATGCTGGAACGTTCTTTTGTGGGGGGATTGACCCCTGTATTTACGCCACTATCACACTGTTTCTTGCAGGCGTAATTCCCACTCAACGAACTGTAACTACTGTAGTATTTAACTAATATAGTAACTGCTGTAGTTATAGCTCGTTGTTCCCACTGTATTTCTCCGCTAGCCAGACCACTGGCCAATCTCAGTTTGTCGTGATCGTTGATATTCCACTGATGGCCGAGTTAGATCTTCGCACATTTACATAATTCAATTGTGTCGAATGCTTCGCCAGAGTTCAACTAAGCCCCGCTCTCGCCCGTTTTTTTAGTGCTGTTAGATTCGGTCAAGTCTTATGAATAAGGTCCACAAATAAATTCTGCAGGACCACCCATCTGATGCGGTTTGTCTTGCTCATACTGTGGACACCAGTGTTGGGCAAAATGTAATTACAATTACAGGGCAATTATTTGTAATCAGTAATTGAATGTTGACGATTACTATTACTTTAGGATTTATTTGTAATTGCAACCCACAATTACAATTACATCTCGTACAAAAGTAACAAATTAATTGCCATTACATTATGCTAAAATGCCTCTAATGGAACAATAAAAAACGTTCTCTTTCTCCCTCTCCCTCTCCCCCCTTCACTGTTGGAAACATTTCGGGTGTTTCCTAACTGACTCCCGAGGGACATCAAAAGACCCTGCTGACTCCAGACTAGAGCGAAAACTGAAAGTCCCAACTGACTCCCTGGAGGAGGTTAGTTCTAACTGACTCCCGGCGAGACACAAAACTGTTAAAAGGGCCTAGCTGACTCCCTGAGCGTATAAAGAAGTGTTTTCCCCAAACTTTCCTTCCCACTTCACAGACCTAGGACTCTCCACGAGAGCGTGCAGGTGTGGTTAAAAATGAGTGGTGTTAGTCGATGTTAGCAAACATTATCAGCTGACAAAGGCCTGGGTCGCATCTACCCAGATGTCAGTATGCCTCAAAAAATTGGATCAAGATATTCCAAATGTTATAGCCTTACTTACTGAGGACAAAAAAAGCTTATTCCCAAATCCCGAATTGACCCAAATTTCAGTTGACATTTTAGCGTAAAATAATTGCAATTACCTTTTCTCCAAAAGTCATTGTAATTGTGGATTCTAATTACAGTTACCTCTGTGGTCTACTTGCAATTACAATTACTATTAATGTAATTGTAGTTATGTAATTGCAGGTAATTTGAGCAATCGTCAGGTGTAAAGTGCCGTTCATTTTTCGGAGCTGGCTCACCGAAAATGTGTCAAAATTTCCCCATGTAATTGTATTTGCAAGTAATTACCAATGATCATTACTGCTCTTCTCTGATAGACACTTCGTTTGGACCCTCTTCACGTCTCATTTCAGTTGAAACACGTTTATTGAGTCTTCAAGACTGTTACAGCGTATAACTGTCATCTGAGGATGAGAAAAGTGTCCAGCACTTTACTTAAATGCGTTGTTACTCCCCTCGAAAGTCGATAACTTGTGAATAATTTACTTGGGAAAACGCCATAGGCTGGAATTGCGTTCTGGAAGTCGAGCGATCGTCGCACGGTGGAGTTATGTGACCAATAAATGGTGTTTCCCCCACCCAACGGGGGTCGACGTACTCTTTCGCATTCTTAACAACTCTGACAGCTCATTCGCTCGATACCTGAACGACGCACACTGGGTTATTTCAGCAATTTAGGGGGAGGAAAATCATATTGCGTGGGCAAACCATAATTTTGGGCAGAAAGTCGTACGGTTTACGTTTAAGAGTGTACAGCATGAGCGTTACCCATGGGTCCGAAAAAGGTATTTTAACTATTTTTGAATGGAAAAAGATTCCATCCTAACAAGTTAATCATCTACCGCACTCTCCTGCAATGAGTAGTTTTCTTTCTATGATTTTTCAAAGTTTCGCACACTGTTGACTGGAATTAATTTTTCAATTTCTAGAATGAGAAACTTATTTTATATTTTCATGGAAACTCGTAGTTTTTTGTCACAAAAATGTATAAGAACAATATATTTTGGTTTGGAATATACAATTATTAAGTACCTATGGTATTGTTCTTTGTGGAAGTTCAAATAAGTCTGGCATTAGAAAGGTGCAGATGGTTCAAAATCGTTTGCTTTAAAATTTCATTGAACAAAAATAATAGATTATTTTTTGAATTGAGTATTTCTGTTTCTAAATCCACTCGCAATTTCAATATCTCTCCTATACTCTTACCAAGGATTAATACAACGTTCTACAGAAGAAATGCTTGTATTAAAGTATTGAAATTTTTGTTTGACAATGGCGTTAATATTTTTCATTTCAACAGTCTATCATCTAAAAGGAAGATAGTTGATTACTTATAGTATTTTTTCTGGGTGATTAGGTTTCTTTTTTCTACTTACATATATATATTTCTGTATGACCTCCTTTTCAATATCATTTTTACGTAATTTATTCATGTTTAATTGGAAATGTGTTCACTATTTCTACTTTTTTATCGTTACTTTGACAACGATTCTTTGATATTATTTATAATTGAACTCCTTAGGAGCACAAGTTTTTCAACTTATTCTTTGGTGGTCAACGGTACCTATTTAATTTGTTTATAATATAATTTATCATATTTAATTCTTTAATCGATTGAATTTTTTTAAATTTATTACTCTATATTTATTGTTGCCAATAAGGTGATATTCGATTTGATTTGACTTGGTGACGTCAAAGCACACCTCCCGCCTGGGTGGGACCCCCTGCCACCCAGTATGACGTCACCAGTGCAAACTTTGAAAAATCATGGAAAGAATACTTGTCGTAGGAGAGTGTGGATGGTATCTAATTTCTTAGAATGGAATTTACTTCCAGTTATAAATATGAAATGAATACGTGGGTAACGCTCATTGATAAATGACACTTTCACGCTTCTTCCGTTAGCGCAGTTTCGGGAATTTATCGAAAATGCCGGATTATCGAGCGTTGCCTTAAAATAGCGGTAATTTTACCTCAAAAATGAAAATGGAGGGGAAATCGGCGTTTAGCCTCTTTTAGTGCATTTTCATAGACAATTAAGCTATTGCAATGGAACCTATACATTTTCTTGAAGATATTTCTTATCCTTTATATATATACTTGTGTACTCATCGATGTTTGTTTGAATCGTGTTGCAGTTGTCTCTCTTCAATCAGCCAATCATGGTGGAGGCCATCGCGTACTTCCTGATGGCTGCTGGCGGCTTCGTCTTCGTGATGAGCCTTCTGGGTTACTGCGGCGCCCTTAGGGAGTCCAAATGCCTTTTAGGATTCGTAAGTATCCAAATCAATGCTTAGTGAAGTAAATACATACAGGATGTCCCCAAAAATGTCTCCCTTCCCCTGCCTCCTGCTAAAATCATTATTTATTGGTCTATATATATATATATATATATATATATATATATATATATATATATATATATATATATATATATATATATATATATATATATATATATATGGTATGTTTATTTATTTATTTATTTATTTATTTATTTATTTTTTTTTTTTGAGAGAGAGAGAGAGAATCTCAAAAATGTCGAAATGCGCATTGATAACTTGTTTGAACGTGCGGAATTGACATCAACTTTGTTTTTACTTAACTTAATTTACTCTCCCTGAAAATCAATTTCTGAAACTCATGCTAGGATGGGTATTTTTTTCAACCTAAACCCATATCTATACGTTTTATGAAAATGTATGTATGTGTGTACGTGTGTGTATATATGTATTTAACATGTGTACAAGATTGCGACCTGACGGTACGACATAAAAAAATTCCAATTTCGGGGTTGCGTTTCTACACTCAAGAGCTTGCTACCGTAGAAATCCTCCAAAATGGCTCGAGGGATTTTGATGAAGTTCACAGGAGTTACTCCCCTTCTGGGTAGAAATGATATCTCATACCCCTCATACCTCGGAAAATACCCTGAGGGCGGTAATTAGAAAAAAACATTCAAAAATAGGTGAAAAACACCATTTTTTAGCACCTTTTTAGTACTTTTTGGTCTTTCCTTCAATCTGAATTGAATCTGAAAAAGCTCAATCACTCTGAAAATCCATTGAAAATACCATTTCGTATTCCACCAATTTTGAGATGGCAGACAAAGATTTTCTCACTCAGAACGGACTAAATTTTCAAAATCTAATCTCAAACCTCCTCCCCAAATTACCTCCTATTTTCGGCCTTGGCTTGAGGAAGCAAAAGTAGGTTTCAGGATATCTCGAGATCTCTCGTCGCTATCGTTCGATTGAACTGTCCTCATGCTGGCATGCGTTTCGCGGCTTGTGGCTTCTAGGAGATAAGTACTCGTAGGCACATAATGGGTAGGTAGGTAGGAGCTACCGTCATAATTTAAAATGCACCGTCGCGGACTGCGTGAAAGCGTCCCACATGCGGTTCGCCGGACGTGCAGGGGTTTCATAAATTCTGTCTCTTTTTTACACTTTCCCTGAGAGTTCTTACCTGCTAATTTCCTAAGTCTCGTGCGGTCAGTTTCTGTGAAGATATCAAAGGTGGCATCAGTCCTGTGAGAAGGGTCGAAACACTTGTCGTGCTATAATGCTCCAAATTCTCTATAATTACTCTAATATAAAGAAGCAAGGAGAAAATAATGGGTACACAGATTCAAAGGCAATGGTTGTACGATTTATTCAAGGAACCAAATATGTATTTGCTCCAAGAAGAAGAATTCTGAGGGATCTTGATTAGACTGGAAAGCAGTTATGTTTTATGTTAACTCTTCATTCGTGATGGCGCCGACAGGTGCCTCAGGCTGTCGGGGCCATCACAGTCCCCCCCTGGCGATTAATTTCAGGCAACCACCTGATCACGGGAACTGTCACAAATTCTAAGGGATTTTGATTAGCCTGGAAAGCAGTTATGTTTTATATTAACTCTTCAATAGTAATACAGAGACACCGCAAGGGCTCGGTTAGATGGGGTAAGTCTGGGGTAGTAATCAGGATCAGGTGTGATATCAGGAATCAATCAATTAATATCAAGCTCGTTAATTATGGGACTGAGATAGAGTCTTACTGGCTGACATGAAGTCAGGCAACGTAATGAATCTTATTACAAGGCACTTAGCGACAGTGTCGCTCTAGCGGGAAGCGTCAAGTTTTGACGGACGAGTTGACCAACGACGGATCTTGGTGAAAGAATAATCGCTCTGATTAAGCTCAAACATAATGCCGCATTAACGCTAATTCTTAATTAACTCAAACGGTGAAAACTGGCCTTTAGTACAGCAGTATACTGCCCACGCTACTTGGCAGACGTTTTTCCACCTGAAAAACACTGCGCGCCGCGGTGTTTCACATTTTTAAATACCAAAGTAACCAAACGGCAAAGCAGACGTCCATCTCGAATGAAGCTTTTTGACCCAATGAGTTTCGTGCCGCCTGTCTCTTATGGCAGTAGAAAATCTCGAGGCCTCATTAGCAACCTAAAAGCTTAACGGCCACTTGCACTAGTAGGTGGAAAGCGTCTTTTTATCCCCGCTCCTACGAGCTTTTTTTTCTTTTGAGTCGGAAAGATGTCCTTCCTAGTCAAAGGAATCTCATCTGCCTTCCTGTAGGACATAAATAGGAGGCGGGTTCTCCTCGGTTAGTAATCTCTCATCTCCGCTATTATACGGTAAGTACTTGCTAGAAACATATTTGATGCATGGCTGACGATTTGCAAAAATTGTAATAAGCGGAAATACGTCTTTTATAAATGAGTTTTGTTGAGTTTTCCTCTTGGGGCCGGTTTCACCAAAGTTTTTAATCAACTTTTACTCATTAAACGAAGATCTCAACTGTTAAACAACGATATTCGGTTTTACCAACTCCGGTTGAGATAAATCAACGATCAAAACTAACCAGCCGAATTTGGGTGGTTAGCTTTAAAATCAACTATGTACTAGGTCGGTAGTTCTATTTGCCATCTTTGTTTACATGACCAAAATCCTTTTTTGCTCCGTTTTTCCATCTAATTTGCTACATTTTCGTAGTTATTTCCTACGTTTTCCTACATGCGCGAAAATGAGCCACAGAGGATTGTTCAGAGCATTGGTTTTTGAGGACGAATTTGACGAGGAACGATATAAAGACTGCATCGTCGAGAATGCATCGTCCTCGTTAGATTAGAGAGTACGGTGGATTTCAATCCCAATGAAATCGATTTTGTCAGTCGTTGAACAAATTGATGATAACATCGAATACACTATTTACAGGTACATACATGGAATGTTTAAATATAGTTGTGAAATAGTGTCATAAAAGCCAACGGCTCATCACAATTTGAAATGACACAATGTGCCTAGATGGTGTCGTATTCTGTAGTCATTGAAGTGATGGGAGATACAAACATAAAAATACCTAGTTATGCAACTTTACCATAATATATTACGAGACAATTATAACCTGTTTCCTGCGCTTATTGAGTCGAAATAACTCTGGAGTGGATACAGTTATAAAATCCATCAAATACCTACCAACCACTGCTTGTTAGGGGACCGACTCCCGAATTCCTGAAATTTCCTATCAAAATCGCGTTTGGATGTATTATTTCAGTGGTTCGAAATTTCGCAGTTTCACTTCAAACTCAGAAACCCATATATCATCATCGCTGCACCAGTTTCGAAATGATAGGGCAGTAAAGAACTACCCCTAAGAGTTTGTAAAACATTATGCTATCAAAATGGATTTAAAAAGATAGAAGCATTGCAGATTTCAGGTTGGTAACAGCTGTTCCCTCACAATTATCTCGTTATCACCCTCATTCTGCGCGCAAATACCTCCTTGATATCGTCTAAATCAACGTTTAAACTTTAAATCGACGTAAACGCTGTAAATCGATGTTTACTGATAACATTGTAGCCATTGATTACGTTGGTGATACCCGTTTGTTTTAAATCAACGTTCAAAACTCTGGTTTCGTAAAACAGTGATCTACTTTAACCATGGTTAGAGATTTTTGGTGAAACCGGTCCTAAAATGCGTTCCTTCGCCTGTTTTGAAGAAATTACGACAGAGACGATCGACATGATTGGGTCATTCCTAATCAGCTGAGTGAGCTAAATTCTATCTCTTTCGTCCTAGGAATAAGTTCAGTGGAGACATATCCATGTACTAATGTATCTCCATGTAGTGCATGTATGTGTTTATGCGCATGCGTAAACGTTTCTTCTACTTACACTACAACCTCCACATTATTAGGATTCGTGTCATTGAAATGTTTCATCTTCCAAAGTGAAAACAATGTTTCCGCTACCTACAGGTAAACTTGGAAGCAAGTCCCAAAATTGTATACATTGTATTAATTAAAGTTGTACAAGAATTAGATACAATATCTAAAAAGAGACATCTTGGTGATGAATATTATTCGTGGTTAACTCTGTCGTTAGGATGTTAATCATCACGGGTTCTGAGAATAGCTAATAGTTGAAGCTTGATGCTAAATCACGATGTATCTCCCTCATTAACGGAGAGCTTACCTCATTAATATACCTAATTATAGGTATATTGATTGCGTTTGGTAATTTCAGGATGGCTGCCATATATATACGCGAATTCATAATTGGAAATAAACTTCGTTGATTTATTTTTATTTTTTAATTTTCTGACCAAAATCCCTGATATTTTTATGGAATGAGATTGTTCATGTATTCATGCAGTGAAAATCAAATCTCCCGATAAAATTATATTTAAATAATATTCTATGAGAGTCCTGGTACTCCCCCTACAAATTCATTTTAAATTTCAACGTTGTGGTTTAACTCGACGTTGCGTTGGGGCCTTAGTGCTGCAAGCTCATTATTTTAATTGTTGTGACGGGATCAATGTCCAAGGGTGTCAATAAAATGTGTCAGCCTACTTTATTATTTTTTTAAATTATATTTACTCTGAAATACGCTTGCCAAGTTGGCTGGGCAGTATGACTTCCTCACATATTGTAACCTGGACGTGTAGAATCAGTTGAAGAACCAGGAACGAGTCGAAATGATTGAATGCAAAATATAACAGTATCTAATACATGTATATACATGCTAATTAGTGCTGTAATCCGTGGAAATTGTCTAAAGGTTAACCCACACAATAATTTAATATTTCATCAAAATCGATTCATTATTATCTAATAATTGTTTTGCTTATGCGCTATAGTTAGGGTGACCTGCGGACGATTAAGATGTAGACAAACAAAGTTTCAACTTCCAACTAATACTCGTAGTACACAGTCCCTATTTATTTTTTTTCCCCTTTTTGTTTTTCGAGTGCCTTCTAGCATGATTGAGGTTTTGATATGACCTAAACTTGTGGCTCATACTAATTGATTTCAAGACAAATGTGGAAAAAGTACCATTTGCCAGTGTGTGGACGAAAATTTTCCTGGCTGTGGACAAATTGTATATTGTACATTGTATATTGTATACATACAATTGTATATTGTACAAATTGTGACATAGATCTCTAATTTTTCATGGTTTAATCAATTTTCTAAGAATCGCAGAAATAAAAGAAGTTATCCAAATGGGCGAATGACACAATTCAGCATTAAAAAATATTTTATTCAATTAAAACTTTTAGACTGTTAGTCTTATATACCGTATCTAGATAATATGGTATTTATACCTATCACATTTAGAATACTAAATAAAAACTGAAGGTTCCTGTCATGCAGCATGATTTTATGAGCGAATTTTCTTAAATAAGGTACCCATCGAATTTATGTTAAATTTTATTTAAATTTGAGCAATTGGATTAGAATAAAATTATTTAAAACCAATTTTATGGCAAAAAACTTTTCTTTTTTTTGCAGATTTTACAAATTTTGTCTGCATTTTTCTTTGTGATCTATCCACACAGGTGTTCCCTCAGTTTTATCCACAACTTTTCTTTGAAAATTCGCTCTATTAGCCATGCTGCATGACTGAGTACTTTTAGAGTATTGATTTATTAAGCCTTTTTCCAAATCGATTTTTTTAACAACGATACCCTTCCGTAGTAGGAGTGTAGCCGTGGTGCCAATAACCGGGACGAAAGGTGTTAGCGGTGCCCTGAACGGGGGACAATAGCCTATGCGCACATGACGAAGTTATTGGCGATCAGGACAACGGTGAGGTCTCTCCCACACCCATTACATCCCCCTCCACTTCTCCCCCATTCTACCTCGACACGACTATTTATCACTATACAGTCTATTAGGTCCTTCCTCTTCCAACGTGCTAAACATTAACTGTAGGCTCCTACTGAAACCCTTGAAATTGTGATATATTGTGATATAGCCAAGCCAGCATTCAAACGATATTAAGTAATACCTGCTTCTTGAGATGGGTAATTGAATTTTATGGTAGATCTCAGTAGAACAGTTCCTACTGAGAAGCTGGAAAGAAAACACATGGTTGGGTACCAGGGTTGCCAGGGGCCTATTTCATAAAACAACAAATTACAAGTGTACAAGTACAGGTACTTGTAATGCACGTTAAACTAGAACAAGTGTTTCACCAAAACAAAGAGTAGAAAAGTTACACTTCTACAAGCTCAGTTTATAAGTGTAACAGAAAAGAAATACACTGCCAAGGAAATGGCACATGAGCTTCCTCGTGACCTTCACAGTACGTCACCATTAAATTCCAGAAAACTAGAAACGACCGGTTCTGGCATCAGGGAATTAATAAGGTGGGAAATTGGAAGCTGAATGGTACATATAATAAATGAAATTATTAAGGAAAATTTTGATTTTAATATGGGACCATCCAGGATGTAGTCCGCATGTTCCTCATAACTAAGCTGTGACCATAACAAAAACATCACTTTCGCGCATGCGCCTAGCGTACCGCTGCTGATGATCGCGAAGAATGTGATACGGGACCTCAAGAAACCTTGCCCGCATCATCCCTGAAAATCTGACCGAAATCCGTTCACAATTCCCTGAGTTATGACCGAAACAAGAAAATTTTGTTTGCGCCTGCGCAGAGGCTACCGTTGATTCGATCATGACGGAACTGATAGGGGACCATGTAGAGCTATACCCGCACAATCCCTAAAAATTTGAAGAAAATCGCATCAAAATTGTGGAAATTACGGCTGTTCCAAGGACCGTAACAAGAATATTTCGTTCACGCATGCGCAGAGCGTACCGCTAATGCAATTATGATGATTGTCTTATGGGACCTCAAGGGACCTTACCCACATCATCCCTGAAAATCTGACCGAAATCTGTTCAACATTGACCGAGTTATGACCGTCACAAGGAATTCATGTTAGCGCCTGCGCAAAAGCTACCATTGGTTCGATCATGATGAAGTTGATAGAGGACCATATAGAGCTTAACCCGCACGATCCCTGAAAATTTGGTTAAAATCGGATCAAAATTGTGGAAGTTATGGCTGTTACAAGGAAATGTGGACGGACATACAGACACGGAACCAAATTTGTTCAGGAGGCTCTGAAAAGCAAAATGCGAGTGGAAATTTTGATTTTGGAGCAAAAAAAAAAATTTTCGTTTCGAAAGTGAAAACAAAGCTTCCGCTGCCTTGCAGTCTCGGAAGCAAAATGGCGTGTGGGGACAAATGAAATGAACAACGTCAAGCGGGATGCCAAAATTGAAGTTTTGTCAGCGAATCGTAATGTAAAAACGGTGATAAGTACACGATTGGATGTTTATCGTAAATGACTTGGTGCAATGAATGGAAGATAGAAAAATTATAAACTGAAAAGTGGAGAAAGTGTGTATTAGATTTCAACTTATTCTGATGGTTGGCATAATCGGATTTTTCTCCTTCATTCAGCGGAAATTATTAATCACATCATCAGGTCTTAATGCTGCTGGGTTATGAATGTCATCTGTAACTTTGGGATGATCTTCACATTTCACTTTGTTCTTCAATGATGGGGAGATCCTCAATTCCCCATCAGGAAAAATTGCTCAGGCTGTCCGTCCAGTGGACGCGAGTTCGCGCGAAGAGGCGAACGGTTCGCCTCCCTTTCAAACACACTGTTTTAACTGAGAGCCCGTCCACCGCAAGACGCGAAGTGG
This sequence comes from Adelphocoris suturalis, assembly GCA_030762985.1. Taxonomy (NCBI): domain Eukaryota; kingdom Metazoa; phylum Arthropoda; class Insecta; order Hemiptera; family Miridae; genus Adelphocoris; species Adelphocoris suturalis. The sequence goes on from CM061046.1 coordinate 60,004,516, forward strand.
GGCGAAAAGGAGCGAACGCGACGAGAATCAAACCAGTTCGTTTTTCCACGCTAACAAGCGAAATGGATGTTGACAGTGTGTTTGAAGGGAGGCCAACCGTAATTTTTCACTTCATGAAATAGGCCCCAAGTGTCCGGTTTTGGCCCGGACAGTCCGGTTTTTCACCAAGCTGTTCGGACGGAAATTTAATGTCGATATGAACATCGAATGTCCAGTTTTCTCAGAAATTGTGGCAAATGTCCGGTTTTCATAGTTCCTATCGTTGGTTGGTATCCTACGAAACAAGCCGTGACTTCTTACCTACCTACATCGTTTATTTGGCAATCGACGCTAGAAAGCAATCTAAAACTCAAAAATCATTTGAGTGTTGTCCCCTTTATTGTGAGAAGCAGCTCTCTATCTCTTTCGTTAGCCATTACTTGTGCATTCGCTCTTTCAGTTTTAGACAAAGGTAAATAATCTTGAAATATCGGAGATAATCTTAATAGTTCTAGACGTAGGTAATATCGAGATTTTTGTTCCGAAATTCCCAGTTACCTGGTATTTACTGATTCTTATGTTTCCTGACTACCTAGTATATTACATTATTATTAGTATAGTATTAGTATTAGTAGTAGTATAGTATTAGTATTATGTACTGGATGTGTTATGAAACGGATTTGTAGGGGGTCCCGTCCACTCCTCCCCACATTAACAACTTTGAGGTCATCTAAATAGCTCATGTTTTCTTTGAAAATTTGCTGAAACGTTTCGTAGGAGAGATTGGTAGGGGTAAAAATTCTTAAATTACAAATTGCTGTCATTTGGAAAGTATAATCTGTCGTACTTTATGCTCAGATTAGTACCTACTAGCTTTGTAGGGTGATAGTTCGAAATATGGATTGACAAAGAGTTGCTTAGTTTCGCAACGCCTGGCAGAGTACTTGGGTAAATGAGGTTGTTTCTACAGCAACCAGTAGAGGTGCATTTGAGCAAATAGACATTTCGACCTCGCTTGCTTTGTTCACGCTTGTTTATGTTCAGGAGTCGTGGATAATATTAACCTATTATAGATTATAATAGCTACTAACTAACTCGTAGTTCACTTTGTGATGACTGTTTTTACCAGCGGATAGTTTGTTAATTTAGTGTAAATCCTTTGAGCTCTACAGAAGAGTAAATGTGTCGAATGCCGAGCAAAGAATATTTTTACTAGCATCTTCATCCTTATCATTGTTAATGATTCTGATGTGATGAGTAATTTCAATGCTTCTCTTTTACAGTATGGGTTCCTGCTGATCGTCATCCTTCTCCTCGAAATCACCGCTGTCAGTTTGGCATTCGTTTATAAAGACAGGGTAAGGAAACTCAACACCCCATTTAATTCCTACCTGAAATATAATGAATTGTTTATTCGATTCTAACTATCAAATTATCCAGTAGGGACTATGATAAGGTACCAAGCTAATACAATCATTGTAACCTGATTTGGGTAACCAGAAACATATGGTATGAATTCTGAATCTGATGAAGTTTCCGTAATGATGGAAATGTACCAGTGATACAATAATTTGCCGTACTAGACAACTAGACTTTTGACATTTTCATGTGCGAGCTCTGGCACATGAACTGAAAATTGCTCTCGAAAAAATTGTTAGGTAAGTTACGTTATGAAGAAATCCCATCAAAAAGACGCTTCACGTACAAAAGATGCCAAGTCACAAAATCCATGATATCATCCAATTCGGGCCAAGCCGTCGGACTTTTTGACTGAGTTTGGCGTGGGCCGATTGTCGCACCACCGTACTGTACTGGTAAGTGTGGAATCACACATCTCACCGAGACTGAAAATATATTCCTAATTTCGAATGTATCATTTATAAAATATAGCATTTCCAAGTCAAATTCAACCTTTTCCAAACCAAATTCAACCTTGGGGAACGACTCAAATATCAATAGGCATTAAAACTTAATAATTAATCTCTTTGCTATTATAGAAGTATAAGCAGGTACTTAGGTACTGTGAAATCACCTAATCAGTAGTAGTGTCATCCTATACCTCGGCTCGTGGATAGGAGCTATGGGGATCCCTGGGTATGTTGGTAGACGTCAATCAATTAAATTTTTTGCATTACGCGTCCGTTTATCGTAAGAAAAAGATCAATAAATTATACGATGACCGAGTATCAATCAGGCGACCTGTTGGTCACCAGACACACTAGCCCACGCAGCTTCACCGCTCCACATGACCAACGTTCAATATAAGTGTTTGATACAGTTTAGCCAACGCAAGCGACTGTATTTTTGGTTACCTAATTCAACCATGTAAATAATAGTACAAAGGTGAAATAAAGGAATTTCACTGAGCGTGTTGGGCATCTGCATGCCAAACATGAGTTGATTATATTTAATACATTGAAAGTAGATCGAAATAATTACGTTATCAAACTTTCCAAGGAGCCCCCTTGGTGGCATGTACATCTTAACTTTTTTTTAACCTTCATCAGTGAGTCACACTGTTGTACAGATGAAGTTAGTGCCTTAGTCGAAAGGGCCATCACCAACGACAAGGTGAAGGCACTTCGATGGAATCCTACATTCTAAACATTCTTACTGCTTGGGGGTCTTTACGACCACGCTAGAGGCCCATTCATACAAGTTCATCTTTAATGACAATTATACGTACATATACGATCCCGTGTTTCCGGTAGGAGGTTATCTATAGTAGTTATACAATTTTGGACAAAATTAGGGACTAGTGAGTGTGCCATGTTTTTCTTAAGAACATTTCAATAGATACATCCATACCTACCATTTTGGTCATTGAGTTCAAGGATTGACGTGTTTCCGCTAGGAGCGTATCTACAGTAGTTATCCCATTTTGGACAAAATTAGGGGCTAGTTAGTGAGTGTGCCATGTTTCACTTAAGAACATTTCTATAGATACAGCCATACCTATCAGTTTCCGGTATTAGCCCATCTATGGAGTAGTTATACCATTTTGGACTAAATTAGGGACTAGTGAGTGTGCCATGTTTTTCTTTAGAACATTTCTATCGACACATCCATACCTCCCATTTTGGGCGTTTAGGTTTTCTGTCGTGTTTCTTATAGATAACTTTTTTCCACTTGTGACCCTCACAGTACCTATATTTTTTGTTTCAATTTTAATAGTTGTTATTCATCACCCATAGGACTTTTTTTTTTTTTTTTTTTTTTTTAACTTGAGGGTAACTGCGGGTTATTATTAGCAAATAATTTTGGACAGTGTTTGTATCATGAGAGCATTGTGAGATGCGTGAAACGTATTTCTAACATTTTGTAGACGATGTCATTTTCTTCTATTTTTCAGGCGGAAGGCGAAGTGAAGGGTTTTCTGAAGAGTACTATTAAGGATTACTACGTCACGTCGGACCCCAGCCACCCGGAGAACATCAAAGGACCTACGGCCGTTTGGGATTCTATCATGGTGAAGGTAGGCGCATCCACTTCTCTCAGTTTCCCCGTAACAAACAGACCCGCGCGAGATAAAAAACTCAAAACTCGTGAAATATTTACACTCCATTCTCACCGTGGAGAGTTAGTCTTCAGTTCAGACACAACATTCCCTGTTGTAGTGTTGTTCCTCTGACAACTTCAGTTCAACACTGTTGGCAGGAAGCTGTAATTTGTTCGTTTCAGTTAGTCCGGGATGAGAAATTAAAGTCGGAACTCCCACTCTCGATTTATGTTTTCAAGCACTTCTCGCCGAACAGGCTTAATCTGGGAGTTTGTTGTAAAATAATGAATTGTTGGATTACTGCGCGTTATTGCGTACTTGATGTGTATTAAAACATACTGGTAAGTTATGCATGCATTACAGGGACGTCCCTATGAATGGATTCTATTTCATTTTGGTTAGAGTTAAAATGAGAGAAAACACAGAAATATCATGACTTCTCGAAACCCCCCCACCCCTATTATCCTCCTCCACCGAAATTAATTTTCCATCATAAAACTCCCAGCATAAAATTCCTGACGTATTTTCCAAAACTAGACTGAATTCATAGTTGAACACAAAAATAATCACGAAAATCTGACGAGATTAGTTAAAACATCATGATTTATTACTATCCCCCCCTTGATTCACCACCTTCCATAATGAAATTTGAAACTCTTGATTAACGATCTAAACCTAGACCAAATTCATAGTTGAACACAGTAATAATCACGAAAATCGGACGAGAATAGTTAAAACATCATGATTTATTATCATTACCCCTCGATTCACCACCTTCCATAATGAAATTTGAAACTACTGATTTACCTTCCGAAATTAGACCGAATTCATAGTTGAACAAAAAAATAATCAAGAAAATCTGACGAGATTTGTTAAAACCTCAGGATTTCTTACTATCCCCCCCTCCACTCACCACCTTCCATAATGAAATTTGAAACTCCTGGTTTACCTTCCGAAATTAGACCATATTCATCATCAAACAAAAGAATGATCACGAAAATCTGACGTGAATAGTTAAAACATCATGATTCAATACTATTACTCCCTTCATTCAACTGAAAACATCATGATTTAATACTATTACCCCCTTCATTCAACCCCTTCCATAATGAAATTTGAAACTACTGATTTACCTTCCGAAATTAGACCGAATTCTTAGTTGAACTAAAAAGTAATCACGAAAATCTGACGAGATTAGTTAATACATCATGACATATTAATATTCCCCCACTTCATATTAATATTCACCACCTTCCATAATGAAATTTGAAATACAGATTTTTTACCTTCCGAAATTAGACCGAATTCATAGTTGAAAACAAAAATTATCACGAAAATCGGACGAGCATTGTTAAAACATCATGATTTATCAGTATTATCCCCTCCCATGATGAAATTTGAAACTCCTGACATAAGTTCCAAACCTATTTCGAATTCGTAATGGAACAAAATAAGAATCACGAAGCAGCGGACCGATACGCCAAAATAGCATTGAATGGCCAAATCAATAACGGAATGAAAATCCCCCGAACTGACTTGACCCCATGGATTCGCAGCCGACATCGAAATCAATGGCAAGAGGAATACTGGCAAGACACAAGAGGAATCTTTTACAAGAATGGATTCCCGTCCGTCAGACAACGACCATGGAGGGGTCTACCCACGGAACATGGTTCTGACGATGATCCGTCTTCGAAGCGGCCATGGGCTTTGCAAGAAGTACCTATACGAAAAAATAATGAGCCAAGAATCTTCCCTTTGTGAAGTCTGAGATCCGGACGAAGATCTGGAACACTTAGTGATGTTGTGCAGCAAGTTTGTTGCAAGTAACTCTATGCTCAATGATTTAACTAAAGTAATAGAAATTCCAACAAACTTCCCATGCATTGTGTATTCCAACAGCCCTTTAGTGTATAAAATATTGTATACATTTATGAAAAATCGTAACATTAAAATATGATAAATGATTAAATAAATAAATGGCTATGGCGAAAGTTAAAGCCAATTAAAAAAAAATCACGAGCATAGGTAGAGATTTGTAGCTGGGGCAGCTCTTGAAAGAATCGGTGATTATCCACACTGCGACTGCAAATCCGAAATTTCCAAGTATTGTTTCACAAGTAGACTAAATTCGGAATCGAACCAAATAAGAATCACGAAAATCGGTTGAGTATTGTAGCCTCGGTGGCGCACAGTGCTTCGAGTTTATGGTGGGGATGGACAAAATTCTGTTTTCTACGGATTCTTATAGGAAATTAGACGCTGATTACAAATATGCTGTGTAGTAGGGGTGTCCCCTGAATGGCCTTCATGGTTATTATCCAAAAAATATATACTTTTTAAACACTTTTTTGATGTTTTTGGCCAAAACGCTACACGGAAAGCTTATAATCAAGAACTAACTCGAAAGAAACGTTGAAGAAATGTATTTACAAAACAAGAAATAAAATACAAAAGGGAACAATAAACTTTCATTCATCATGAAACGAAAATCATAAAAATCAGTTGTAAAATCAACCGAATCTTCATAAAATTAATTTGAAATATAAACAAACATCACAGCATTTCAAGCTGAAAATATAGAAACTCTTCTTAAGTAGAAAATAATATTTAATATTACAATTATTATGGAATATTGCCTTGGCGCTTATGTATCTTCAAAAACTTAGTCTAATTCTGAGAAAACGGAATATGGCGAATCTGATCCTATTTCAAACTCCTATCGACAACAAACCTATCACCCAAGAGTGCTTTGTCGGTGAATTTAATGAGGTAGTCGAGAAAAATTAAAGATTTAATCCAGATATGTCTGATTTTTTGTTAGAAATGAGCTCCGATATCCTTTGCAGGCATCCCTCATCCTTCTTAGTGTTGAGGCGGTCAATTTTGACCATTTATTCAGGGCATTAGCAACGTTTTCGTTATCTTTTAAATGATACATTCCTTTAATAAAATGTTATCTTTATAGTTTTTCCTTTCAACTCATTTTTCGTATACATCTCTCATGAGGATTTTTGAGTTGTCTTATGAAAAAAATTTTTAAAAAGGCCTTTAAGGAAAGTTTTGGAAAAAAAATTGTTCTTTCGATTCAGAAGGGCTCAACGAACATTTTAAAAACAAAATCCCACGAACGATTTTAGCTTTTTAGAGAAACTGCTTTTTGAAGTTGACTAATCGTGTTTTCGTAAGCTAGTTTGACATCTGCTTATTGCTCATTTAAAAAATTGAAAAATTCAATGGTACCGGCTCAAATTTCATCAAATAATATGTGTTTGTACATACCTATCGGCCATCGTTTTTTAAAGCGGAGAACCGTACCCCATGCGAACTCACTACTGTCTTTCGACTGTATCTTGCTTTCCCTCAGCATCCTTTTAGCTTCGTTCTCAGTGCGTGTTCTGACAGTTCTCGAACTCATCAGAACTGGGACGGGAAATCCCGGGGCGTTCCGGAACTTGTGGAACCGCGTTCTGCACTGCAAACGATTTCAAAACTTGGAAGTGGAATAACCTGTGTTGTTTGTAACCTCACTCAACTCGTGTTACCTTCTGGTGCTCCTTTTCTGAATATTTTCAGTGCCCCTGAATGTATTACTTATGCCCGTAAATATTACTTAACTATTACCCCACGGCAATAGTAGAAGAAAAAAAAATTCCACGATGACTGAGGAGTATACTCGAAAAAAATTCAGTTTCGTGGATGTAGAGGAGATCCAACTATAACTTCAATCTCGTCCTCATCGTCTACAAACCATGAAACAACCATCGTCGAAACTATCGCTTCCCGAACTTAACGAGCTAGTTGACGTTTCGATCATAGAATAGGTAGAGGTCGTTCACTATAAGGAGGCGCGTTTTTCCAAGAGGGGCACTGAAGAGCAGGGCTGCGCAGTGCGTCCAGTCCTACTCCATCTGAACCCCTCCCGTTCTCTTAACATTCCCACCCTCGCCTACAGTCTCAACCTAGTCTAGCTTATACCTCAGATGGGGTGGGCTACCAGGTAATAGGTTGGTAAGAGAGGGGATGTGAAAACTTCAGTCTAGCTGCGCGAACTTTTGCCGGGCGGTTTGGAGAAACGCGCCTCCTTATAGTGAACGACCTATACTTAGAGACTAAAGTATGATTTCGATGAAGAAGAAGAGAGTTGTTTACTCCACCAGATCCAAAAAATTGTGAAATGCGCATGCGTTAACTACGTTCTTGCGTTCGAGTTCTGACAGTTCCAAAAAAAACGGGTACTGTCAGAACCCTTCGGAACTGGGTTCGAAAACACTGCGAACGCCGAACTCGGAACACTGGGCGTTCTGACACAGCGAACGACAAAATTCGACTGCGCTTGCCCAGAACCGTTCCGAACAGGCAGAACGCTCACTGAGAAGCTTTTATTTACAGGTATCATCGTGATTAAGTGACCAATGTAGGTTCAACTGGTGGTTTTTCTCACCTTTAAGGGGCCCCTACACGGTCAGTAGTACTGACATTCCCTTATCAGAATGACATTAATAATGATCGTCTATGGTAGACAAAGTTTGAATGATGGGCAGTAATGATCAGGATCCGGATTTTCTGATCTCGGCACCGTCATTACTGAAACTGGAAGGGATACTGTCATTAGTAATGATGGTCTAGAGTGCACTGCGTCATTACTCAGCCCGTTACGTGAGCTGACAACAACAACATTGCCAAAATGGAGAGTGAGGACAGTGATTCTGTTGAAAACTGGGTTGAAATTGTTGACAACGATGATATTCTTCAAGCAGTCATTTATATCAAGAATATAAATATCAAGAAGTCATTCAGGATATTTAGTGATTGACTCGCTATTCCAAAGATCACTAACAGCGCATGGTTTCTCCAAGTTCTTGCGCGAAGAAGTTCGAGGTCTTTGTCTTGAAGTACTGCATTATCTCGTTGTTTTTTGTATTATAAATATTAATTTGGTGGTCACCTTGTATAAAACGAGCTCCTCGAGAAACTTCGTTTTTTCAGCCACTCCTTCATCCATCGTTTCGTTTACGATTCACCCGTTTCTTTGTGGCTAGTTCCATAATTATCGCTATACACAAGGGACTTTGCGAGGATCCATTATAAAAACGAAAAACAAACTTCTCGATCACGATGCGTACTTAAGAAGGATAATGCCATTAAAAATGATCTACTTAATGATTGTGTAGGGTTGAACAATACTGATAATCTGGAATGAGGTGTAGTTCTCAGGTAATGTCATTACTGAAAATGTCATTATTACTGACCGTGTAGGGGCCCCTTTAGACCTCTCTGAATAATTCTATATAGGTAGTTTCGGTTAACTTGAATGTAGATTTTTCATTTTTGTCCAGTACTCGAAGTACTGTGTGGCGTCGACAAAAACACGTTTTGTCGGCTTTACCCCCTCCATTTCTGCAGTTCCAAAATTTCCTGGGTTTGTTGCATAACTAGCATGAAATTAGGATTGAACACAGAAAGAATATCGAAAATCGGTTGAGAATTGTGGCCCGGGTAGCGTTGACAAAATTTCTTACACACACATACACCTATGGTTTTTTTTCCACGTATTCGGTCTTTGAATGGTCTGAAACGGATTTTTTTCTTCTCATGCTGGAGTTGTCCCCCTCTAGTTTTCTCCTGGATCAATTCCGAAAGGCGTCCCTCCTATTAACGAAGCCTTGCCTATAAGACAGCTTTAGAGGAACATCCTAAAAACGACTGTAACCGAAATGAGCCCCAAAAGTCCTGTCGGTCGAAATGTGCCCTCATCTGAAAAATGTAATTGAGTCGAGAGGACGAAATGAACCCCAGATAGATTAAATGGACAAATAGGTCAGGATGATGTGAAGCGTAAGCTCGCATCTCAAAAATACATAACATCAAGTAGTCAATCCCTCTGTAAAAATTCAGATTTGTTGGATGTTAGATTAGTATCGCGGCTCATTTCGGCCAGCACCGAAATTCCCTAAGAGTGATGGGGGAGGGTGGACTACTAATTCAACGTGATATTGTCAACCTATTTCCATAAATCTTTCTTGGTTCGATTTTACTATTTAAAAAAAAGTAGTTCACGCTTTATTATGGTTGTGAGAGGGAGAGGAGTTGCTTTTAGCATATTATTCATGCTAGGATATAATAGGTACATCCAGTCAAATCATGATCTACTCACTATTCTCACCAAAATTATATACAAACCATACATAAGGGTGTCTCTGTAATGCATGCTTTCCTTACCAATGTGTTTATCTCTTTAACTTCCTCTCTGTGCTTTGATCTCTTCCAGATGTCTTGCTGCGGAGTGAACAACTACACGGATTTCGGAGAGTCAGCTAACTTCACGCAATCTGGATTGAAAGTGCCGCCGTCCTGCTGCCGGATGATCAACAACACCTCCCTCCTTGACAACAACTGTCCAAAAGAACCGAAGCTTGAGAATTCCTACTACCTTACTGTGAGTGCCTAATTTCATTGTCAATATCTATTATTTATTCATAATACTGGCAAGCCCAATACAACAGGAATATCCTACAGGGTTAAAGGATTAAGAAAAAGAAACATACGCGTAAAGGCAAGAAAGTTAGTAAAAAAGCAGGAATTATAATATAAAAAATAGTGGTTGGGCAGACGAGCAAGTGAAGTCTCCTTTTTTTAAAACTATTTTCCCCCATAAAGTGTACAAAGATCGTTCCAGCTGGCGCAGTCGGTAGGACCTTCTATTTCTCTATCGTTCCCACGAATGAGGAAAAGGTTCCCTTACCACTTATAATTTTTTTAATGTTTTCCTTCGTATTTTACATTCCTTGCACTTGCAACACGGGGCTGACCCAATTTTCGTTGTATTCCAATTTCAAAGCAATAATTGGCCGGTTATCACCTACAATCAACTCCCCGTTCAGTTGGTTGCTGTTCTTGCCCTGCCCAGGCACCTGCTGGTTGTGAGCACTAGTTGTTGTGGACCATGACAATTTTTTTTTTTTTTTGAATTATAAAGAATTTTTATTCATTGTTTTTTAAAATTCCAGCGATTCTCAAAGATGTTGGAAGGGGGGGGGGGGGGGGGGGGGGGTGTCGAAAAATTTTGTTTCTTGTGGTAGGTGTCGCTTTCTTTATTAGTCTTCCAGTAGCGTGAGAGCAGCTCCATCCTCCAAACCAATTGACCTCACTTTTCGACGTGCTCCACGTAGCCTGAGTGATACTGCTCGTATGATGGAGAATTGGAGCTTAACCCTCACCCAGCCAAGAACTTGGGAGTATGCCTTTTTCCATTTTTCGGCCAGGTTGAGGGCAATTTTCTTTACAAATACTCCGTATTCTTTATGCAAGACCCCATCACACGAGCATATCAGAGGCGAGAATGACCCTCTTAAGTCTTCAGCAGCCTGGTCATATTTCCGGTGCTTCTCCCTGGCTGCTGAGTTTGCCACACTCGACCAGTCTTGGGAATAATGAGAGGCGGCGTCAGCATTAATAATGCGGTTGTCAAAGAACGCCGGCCTCCCACTCTCCCAGACTCCTTCAACCTTGATATCAGCAATCAGAGCCGAGTTTTCATCACTGGCCTCGCGTAGCACTGGTTCTGTGGTTACTCCTCCCCAAGCCAGCGCTGCAAGCCTTGCTGTGTCATCCCGCACACTGTCATGACCCCACTTCACCAATCCTCCCTTTTTGCAGTTCAGGGCATGCGATACATTGAAAATGGCACCACATCCGTCACAATTACTTGGTAGACCAATAGGTGTTCGACCATATCTAATGGTGAGTGCATCCCCATTATTTATGACAATTAATTATGACAATTGATTGTCGATAATTTTATTACAATTGTTTTTGTGTTCTCCACAGGGCTGCTACCGGACGCTGGTGAACAGCATCAGCGGGCATATGAACATCGTCATCTACTGCACGGTCGGCATCCTCCTTGTCGAGCTCCTCACGACCTTCCTCGCCTTCTGCCTCTGCAAAACGATCGAACCCTACGAGAAATAACAGGCGGAGCCCAGCGCCGCTCACCGCCGCCGCTTCAAACATTGTGATATCAATTGGGGACCAGACCAACACGCCTACTACTGATCGCATCATTGCCAATAGAGTTGCCAAACAAAATCTCAACAGGTAGGGAAGACTCCATAATTATTTCAATTCAGAATGGAAAAACTTAAAACTAGACTGGAGTCCCCAAATGAAGAGGAAATACAATGTGTCACAGGCTTTTAAAATAAACATTATTCAAGATAAGCTGCAGCGATCAAAAATATGATTATCTAATCCATGAACAATGATGTAGTTTCAAGCTGCTCTCGTTTGAGTAAAACACTTAATTTTTCCTCATCTCCATATCTTCCCTAAAAAACAATTTACTGTGCCACCTTCCCTACCTGATAACGTAAGTTTTTAAAAACCCAAATTTCATTATTTGTAGTCCCGATTTTGTTTCATCAATAGAGTCTTGGTAGTTAGTTCTTAAGTTAAAGAAAATGAACCCGGATAAAACCACCGGTTCAAAACCTGTGCTCAAAAAAAATGCATTTTAAAAATTCTTTATCAGTACATAACAACAATTAAAATTTGTTAATTAAGAATGCAAACCCCCTAGTATTATATCTACATCACGTGGTCAAAAAATATGATATTATTTGTGACTTTTTCTCATTGTTTGAACACATGATCAAGCACGTGCCGTGTGGTGTATAATCGTGTGATTGTTTGTCACAAAGGTTGTTTGAAATGAATAAAATGATAATGTGAACCCTCAAAGGGTCATTAGATCATTTTTCATAAATACTCGTGTTTTCCAATGTCTTTCCAGCATTTTAGAGTGGGAACCAAAATCGCATTAAGACGTATCAGCTTTTTCTTGCGCATAATGTACGTTCCAGCAAATATACAATAATAATTACTTTCTTGCTGTTATTTTGTGTCGTCTAGTTTCAGACGCCATTTCGACTTAATTTTCTTACAACGCTTTTTTACGTAGGGAGAGGAATTTCGCATGATTTCAAGAATGAAGGATTCCGCTATATTTTAGTGGGTATCCGAGATAGAGGGATTAATCGTATCTTGTAAGCAAAATTAGGTTTTTAAAAATCATTCCTGCCTTGTATCGAGGCGTATGTGTTAGTTTCCCTATCTTAAGAGTTTCAATGTTGATTAGAATGTTTGTGGAAAATTATCCTAAAATTCACATAAGTAGCAGACGTTTTGAATCCTTGATAATTTGTGATGTTCTCGAATTTTAAAATTTAGAATCATTCCTCCGAATGTTTCTATTTACTGAAGGCCTTTTCTTCGCAAAGGCACTTTGATAGACTCTCCCTTCATTCATTGAAGCTTTTTCATAATTTTTTCTTGTGAAAAAGTTGTTGTTGTATTATTGTTTGTAATTTATAAGGTAAGAGATTCTAATGGTATTGTAAATATATATGATGTATCTGATAACAAAACGTTAGATAAGTCAAAAGTGTATTTATTGTCTCAATAGTTTTAAAAGAGAAACAATAACCATTTGATAGTTGCTACGATCGTCCATTTGGACGCCCCTCCCCGACGAGAACCTATATTTTACTGTTGTTTAAGTGGCAAAGTCCAACTTATCGTACAATACAAACCCTGTTGTAGTACTAGAGTTGCCTTAACGTATTTTCTTAATAAATGTTATATATAAATATTAAAAGATTCAACTATCTTTCTTAAAAAGAGCGAGTTTGTAGAGGCGTTCGTCCTATTGGGGCTTTTTTTTAATGGACGAACGAACCTAAGAGTTGGACACCAATGCAGGAGTGCAGGAAAAGTTTTTTTTTCTTTTTTGTAAATAAAGTAACCCCTTGTTGTTGAAATCAAGATTTACCATTGTATCTGAAGAGTAATTAAAAAACGTATTATGGATTTGCGTTTTGAATCTTTTTTGTACCCTTGTGTTGCATCCCTTAGGCCTTTACGAAAAATAATAATACTGGTATCTGAACCAAAGATGAGCAAATCAAGGGGTCTTCGAGAGCTCATTTCTGATCGAAAATTCCTCTTAAAGATTTTAGCATGGACCATGCTTTAGCCTTGAACTTTCTAGCGAAAAACGTTACGCGGATGTGTCGCGAAATATTTTCTTTTTTCTTATGATTTTAACGTACAACCAAGCCGTTGCTGGGGACATGAAACTTCTCTAGTGTTTATGGGACAAAAATATTTCTCCATTCGTTGGAAAGCCCTCGATTCATCACGCATTTCGTTCGTACTCTGTTCTAATTTCGATTAGTAAAACATTTATGTCGTAGTTTTAAATTTATTTACATTTACGAATTAGCGGGAAAAAAGCATGTTCCATGTTTTAGCATTTTAAGCGAAGGCTCGAAGAGGAAAGCAACTGGGGGGGGGGGAGCCCTTTGCGAGGCCCGAGTTATCTATTTCGATTGATTTTCACGTACAACCAATGCGTTACTAGGGAAGAGTAACTCCCTTAGTTTTCATAGCAGTAAAATCGTTCGCCACTTTTTGGAATGCTCATTTTATCACATCTAATGATCACTAAGCCATTGTAGTGTCAAGGAGAGTTGATTTATTACATTAAGTTATATTTTTAAAACTCTTTGGTTTTAATATAGGTACGAATGAATGTTACTTGGGAGAAAGAAACCTGTGGTCAAAGTGTTCCACGAATAAAGTACTGTCTTCCCATCAAAAGGAAACACTTCACCGTTTTTATTTAACTCGGAAATCCATGCTCGAAATTTCGAACTATGAAATGTACCACTTTTTGACATTTTCAACAAAATTTTATTGGACCTCCGAGAACCTGTGTATTGGAGACGGAGAGGAGGTTAGTGAATTGACTGAGTTTAAGACTAATTAATTTGAAATTTGCTCCGATCACTTCTGTTGATGTGGAGCGTTCATTTTCCATCAATAAGAATATCATCTCTGATGCAGACACAACTTTGTTCAAGACAACCTGTAAATGTATGTTTGCGCTGTTTGAATGGTTTTCAAGGTATCAAATAGACCATAAATTTAAGTTTAGGAAGAAACCAGTTCGCTCCGGAAGACTTGTGTTGACTACGAATCAGGATTACATTTGGGAGTTGGATAGCAGGAAGTGCCAGGGTGAGGAAAAACGACAACTTCAAATGTGCAACCATTTATTTCGATTGAATACCTACATAACAACGTATTGTTAACTAATACTGAAACTAACGACTATTCATAAAATAGTTCAATAACATCAACAGTCAAATAGTACCTTAACTTTTCAACACGCTCACTTGATAAATATAATGATAACCTAACTATAATAGTATATACTTATGTTTTAATCCATGTGAACTAAGGGACAACTCAAATATATTGCACTTTTTTCAAACATGCCTAAAATATAGCAATAGTTCACATTTAACGGTCTTTTTGGATACATCAATGAGGACGCCTGACGCAAAACAAACTTTCTCGTTACAGTTTGTCATTGATTTTTGAAAGTAAATGGAATTCCACGATGAAGGTTAGGTACCTATTGCTATTATTTTATGGTAATGAATATAAGTACACCAAACATGAAAAAATTTTTAATTTGTCTACTTCCAATAATTGAGCATTTCTGCTAAACTCGAATTTTGAAAAACAAATATCAACAGTACTTATAGCGCAAGTTACACAGAACTTTAAGGGGCCTTGTAGATCATAGGTTTTTACTACTTATCTAGGTACACATTTTGAAAAAACTATCCAACCAATTTTATTAAAACTGGTTTCATTTTATTCATCTTCTTATCCTCTACAAACATGTCCTGGCAAATAAAAAAACAATAATCCAATTTCCTTACATGCATTTTTTCTAGAACCTATCACATCACTTTCAATTTTCCACACAAAAAAATTAAGTAGTTAATCGTGAAAAATGGACTTAATTCAAGTCCAACTTAAGGTAGGTTTTTAAAAAAATCGTATCAATATGTTCAGTAGATCCAATTTTATGAGTGAACAAAAAACGTCTTGAGAATATGGCACGCACTCATTGGAGTAAACTAATCAACTCTCTTACTTTGCCATCAGGACCAGAGACAAAACATAACGCAATAACATTGGAAGAGGAAGATGAAGGTTATTATCTAACATTCATAAGTACAGAAGATCAACCAACCAACCAATACAAATCCTGGAGGGGGTGTTCTGTAACTTTAAATAGCTGTATGTCGGAAAGTATTTGTCCTACAAGAAAAATTAGGGGAGCAGAATTTATAGGAAATTTGATTCTTTAGATGTTATATCCCGAACACAATCCTTGAAAAACTCAAGTTTAGAAAGGCAAAAAATTAAAAAATGGTGTGGCGTTGATAAACGGTTCTGGCGCAGCAGAGTCACATGTGTTCAGCACCAAAAACTATACAGCGAGTTCTGGGTTTAAGAGGAGTATATCCTCCAAATTTCAAGTCGATAAGTCCAAAGTTGCGGCCTTTGCCACAAACAAACTGACAAAAGCAGAAATGCAGATCAAGCCAACTGAACGTTCCTCTTCTTTCCCCATCAGTGCGTCTAGCTCTTATTTTCTATCACACTTCTTTCCCCTTCATCGTAACCTCAAACAACAACTCCCTACAATTCAGCTGTATTTTTCCCTTTTCATCTTTCTCCATTGTACATTCAACTTGAAACTTAATATCACAGCACTGTTCCAAACTAAAATAAATCACCGAAACATTACAAACCTGTGGATATTATCAGCTTTATGAGCGGGAAAACATGTCTAGGGCCACTAACGCCGAGGATAACCTAAGACTTAACTACCACCTCCCACCTTTAAGTGCATGGTGAAAGCAAACGATCCCAACTCTCGGAGATACTTATAGCTTAATTCTCTTAACTCCCAGAGTTTGTGCAACCCGCCCTTAGATGTGAAAACTTTTCTACACTGGAGAAACACCACCATCTTTCCCTTGGAGAACTTCTCCAGGTATTCTCCACTCAAGTAAACTTTTCACCACCTCCATAGCTGGTCAAAAGTTTACAAGATGGTTAAGTGTATTTACACTGACATTTTGGCGTTTCCTCGACCTATATCTCTTTGTAACTCATAGATTTATATGTTTTTATCATTCATATATAAATTTAATCAATGAGTTAAGTGGTTAGTGGACATTAAGATGTTGGAAATGAAAAAAGATGAAATTTGTAATCATTTTGCTGTCATTAGAGTTCACCACTGGAGGTAATGCCTGAAGCTTAGTACCTACTCTAGTACACAAAACGCCGAACTTCGGCCTTTCACCTTCCTTATCTCTCGGTTCCTCCTCCACATCCGATTCAGACACACCTCATGACGATGATGTGTATGAAACTCAACGGAATTATGACACAAGAGTGCAAGGGCCATGGGTCTTCGGTATGTGTTGCAAGCAGGCGGACATTTTAAAGCGTCGGTTTTTCACTGTAGAGAGAAGGGGGAGAAGGACGCTGCTGACAATCATCGAAAACGGGATCAAAGTTGGTTCTGTGATTTATTCGGACAAGTGGAAGGCCGACCTACAGTACACTTAGCACCGAGGGGTACCACAAGACAGTAAAGGTAAGATTGCCCCTTTTCCCCCCATTTCGTTAAGCAAGTTATCGATTTTCCAAGTGAGATCGCATACTGAGTCCAGACAACGTCGCGTCGATCGCAGGTTGAACTGAGTTCGCATATACAACTGGAACCGTTCTTCGTGGTAAACCTCCGTGTGCTTCGAGCTACTTGTGATCTTTGTCAACGTTTTTATAACCTAGTTTATACTTTCCTTCACATTGTTTAAAAAAAGCAAAAATATTATTATATATAAATTTTTCAACAGATTCTTTAGTTTAATTTAAAATTAAAACCTTTTTTTTCTTCAAAAATTTGACCTACAAGCCCCTAAAAAAAAGTTTTTCAAAAATACCCAGTTTGGTTTGTTTAAGTCTGTTTCGTGCCAAGCCACCTCAATATTGATAAGGATTATTTTATTAAGAGATTATTTTCATAAAACGGAATGGTGATAGTAGATATCATACATTCGAAAGCTCATATTTAGGAAGATTTAAGATGAGAACTGAAAAAGATGGTTGTTATCAATTCACGTTTGGCACAAATTTGACTTAAACCCAAATCGCGATTGCCGGAATAAGAAAATCAAAGCACAAAGAGAACGACGTTATTTCTTATTGTAACTAAAAAGCACATTCACAATAAAAATCACAATTTCTATAAGTACTTCAAAGGAAATAGTGTAGAAAATAAATATATTGGCGTTGTCGCCATAAATGTGGTTTGTGGGAAATACTGTCAGTATGAAATTTCAAGATTTCACAATATACAAAAATCAATAATGAAGCGTATTTGACCAATAACGTTGGTAATTACCATTATGTAATGACAAAATTATAATAAGTACTAAGCTTACGTCTAAAAATACTAAGTGAACATAAAGCTTGTGTCTCGGCGATGAGGAGTACCAACACCGCTGTAAGTACAAATGAAATTCCGTCATGCAGCATGGCCTTTTGAGCGGATTTAAGTATTAACAATTTTTTAAATCCCTTCCTTAATCGGTTTACCATTTCAACAAGTAATGTCATCACGTTCTTTACTGCACTAAAACTTGGTTGAATCAAGCATATACCAGTTAATATTTTAAATCAAAATTCTGGAGCTTCGTTTTTAATGTGGTTGACTTTTAGGTGCGATTTGTGAAATTTGAGCACGTTTCGTCACGCCACTAATTCACTTATTTAAAAAAAAAAAAAAAAAAACTTTTCAAATGTATTCGTAGATTTACCGTCCAAATTAAAATTGTAATAAATTAAAATTTACCGTCCTTGCATTGATTTTTCACATCAATCAACAAAAATAAATAAATTAAAATACGGCTACCCGATGAATTTCTTCAATACCATAAGACCGATCTTTACTATACTTGGGTTGACAATCGCACCTGAGATGGTCCTTAAAACTATGTATCTATCAAGAACAAATTAAAGGGAAATCAAGAGAGCTGAAATGATCAATATCCCAAAAATTTCAACGCAGTTACGCAGCGGCCTGCAGTTACACTTTGTCATTTGTCCGACCCCAAACCAGCCGAGACGGCTGGTATTTGACTCAGGGGAAATGTTACGCTCCAGGAAAATAACTCTCACAGTCGAAGAGGTATGGTCACCCTGGCCTGATAGCCCTGATAGTTAGAGTGTCGCAACTCCGACAAATTTCCCGTAACTTCTCGTAGTTGTGACGACGCGAGTTCGAACTCCTGTCGAGGTATCAAATATTTTTGGGCCGTTACACCTATTAGACTCCAAATTGGCACCGAGAGAAGAAGTAAGTTCGGAAACAATTAATTCCCTCTCGAGCCAAGACTGTAAACATCACATACCCTGATGAAACATCCTTCACTTCCTCACTCACTTGAGTCAAAACACACCGTGACAATGACCTCACTCGATTGCTCGACTTTTTCCAGTAAGTATCTGCTGAAACAGCTGCCTGCAGTTTCACTTCATCGTTCATCCAACCCCAATCCAGCCGAGATGGTTGGTATTTGACTACGGGAAATGGTTCAAGGAAAACTTCTGCAGGTCTAAATTGGCCTCATGGCTCATCTGGTTGGAGCGTTATTTATAAAAGAAATTCTCCTAAAGAAATTAAGAGCATGATTTCGAACTCTGTCGAGGTATCAAATATTTTTGGCCCACAACACACTTACAAGACTTCTATATATCACCCAGTTTGTATTTGCGACGAACCAGCGATACACTTGTTGCTTGCCACCAATTGAAAAATCTCCTGGTGGTTTCTGATTAATTGTAACTAGTAAGGGTAAGTACTGGAAATAGACCAACATGGAACTATATAGCTCGAGATATTGACCAAACTGTGTAACTTTCGAGGAAAACAGTAGAAAAGGTTTTCGTAAATCCGCCTCATAGCTCATCTGGTTGGAGTGTTATTTTTAGAAGATTTCTCCTTCGTAATAAAGGACAAAAGCCCGAACTCTGTCAAGGTATTAATATATTTTTGGTCCTTTATGTTTGGCACACATCAGTAGAACCCAAATTGATACGTAACAATTAATAAATCTCTCACGAGCCAAGACTGTAAACATCACATTCCCAGAAGCATCTTTCACTTCCTCCCTCACTGACCCACTTGAGTCAAAGTACGAGACGGTTGGTATTTGACTCAGGGGAAAAGTTACGTAGAAGGAAAACTTCTACAGTCGAAGAGGTTTGATTGAATTGGCTTCATAGCTTATCTGGTTGGAGCGTTGTATCTAAAAGAATTTCTCCTAAAGAAATTAAGAACATGAGTTCGAACTCTGTCGAGGTATCAAATACTTTTGGGTCGTAACACACATGCAAGTCTTCTGTCCTATCACCTAGTTCACATTTCTCAACCAACCAGCAAACGCTTGTGACCAATAGAAAAATCTTCTGGTGATTTCTGAAGAATCGCGACTTAAAAATGACTAGGAGGATACTGCGAACAGTCCACCATGGAAACTATACAGCCTGAGATCCGACCAAGTGGCTACTGTGAAAGCCCAAGTGAAGGAATGCAAGTGAATTTTGAGCAGCCCAAACAAACCTTTGATCGATTTAAGTTGGTAATTCTACATTTATGAGCAGACACTTGAGTAACTTGTGCTGTCACAATCCTGCCAGTAGGCTTGCATCCATACATCCCTCAAAGGTTCTGAAATACCAATACACAATGTATATTTCTAAGGAATGTCCAGCTAATTCCGAATATGCCCAAATTTTTCCACAATTCAGTAGATAGATCTTCAATATTATTCCTATTGTTAACCACTGTTGCCACCCAATAATTCTTGTTAAATATTGATGCTGAAAACAAACAAATTATGCGTCGAATGAGATCAACTCCAGCTCTCCGTCACTGTTTCTAGAATATGATTTTTAGTCCTTAATTTTTCAATTTTATCCCTGTATGTAAGTAACTTTCAGAAAGTTGAAATAATTACTGAATGTTATGAAGCACCTACTGCTGCGCTTGAGTTAGAGCGCGTATCTCACAACTTTCAGCAATTTAAATTGCCTTTATGCAAAAACAATGGTTAAATACAGGAAAACAAATAAAAAATATGAAATATGGCCTTAATTCAAGTAGTTTAGATATAAAGAGGAATCAACGCAAAATTTTGCACAACTATGCAGCGAACCTTGAACAAGGAGTTTCTGGAGAGGCAACGTTATGACGATTTCATACTAAGTTTTCCAAGAGTATCAACAGGTTAAAAAGGTAAGATGTCCAAGATGATCAGGACTGTTCCATAAGAATCCTGTGCTTCAGGATTTTAAAATAAGTAAAGTGAGTTATCACCCCAGTTCATAAGAATGCCCTTTGTTACATCCCTTCTACTAATTAAAGCTTTAAATTATCGGTCAGCCAAGACTTACGTTACTTTATTGAATATACAGTGGACCTGGTAACGCTGTCAGCAATGTAATCAGAACTAGGAAGAGGTCTTAATAACGAAGAATTCACCACAGAAGTCGACGAAACAGTGGCCGATAAAAATATAATTACATGCAATACTGTTCCTACCCAAATTTCACCAGCGACAAGGGATAAGTATACAATTTTACTTAGTTTATAGGTATACTGCAAACTGGTAAAAGTAGAGACTATACAACGCTAATGCTATTATCGCTTAAGCTAAATGTGCACCAAAACAATGGTGAACTGACAGGTGGATAGCAGAAATGCGTGAATCAATAGAAGACTGCAACGATATGCCTATTGTCGAAGTCAAAGCCACGTTTGGATCACAGAAGATGGCACTCCACATAAAATACTGTTTCAACTAAGAAGTTATCATAACGAAATTATAGAAACTGCCATACGGCGATTTAACTCCTGAATATCCAATAGCCATTACTCGAGGCATTTTTTTGCTTGTTTTACTCCACTGTAGCATAGAATTATTCAATTAATTATCGTCTCATCAAGCTGAGCTCTGAACATCGTATTCATATCAACACGTGCAATTCACTCGTTTACCGGTAATCTCCTCAGTGTACAATATGATCACAAATTTAATGAATTTTAGAAAAATCAACGAAAGTCAATATCCAATTGGGAAAATTTTATTAAAAACACAATTGTAACTAAATTTTGTAACCAATGTACAAATGGAGTTCTTAATAAGAAAATAAAAATGGCAATGATTTAAATTTTGCTGCTCATATTGGAGGTTTCTACATAATTAACGGTAGGTACTACGACCTTGTACAATATTGTACTTATTGATTAAAACTGCTGATGTCCAGCATTAGGGTGAACACTCAATCTTAATGGATTTATCTGATCTGATGCTTAACTAACACCGTGTCCTATGGAGGTTCGCTGTGTGCGTCGATGCATTCAAGCGGAGTATAATGAAAACAGTAGAAATTGTCATATGACCCTGCCTCACGTCGACGTCGAACGCCTTGGTTTGATTTTAAAAATGGTTTGATTTTTGCCATTGCCGCCTCACGACAATTGGGTGTTTTTCACGTATTTGGATTCGTTCCTCATTTGTTTTTTGACGTTGTTTTGCACTTTTTTGTTTATTGTTTTCGTGAAATTAATGAAAACAGAAGTGCATAAACGTCTAGTTCTCTGGATCAAACGCCACAAAGGGTAGGTGTACATATTGTACATTGCCCAAGACAGTTTGGGAATAGGTGGCGAAGAGAGAACAAACGAAGTATACCTAATTGGTCTTCGAACTAACAAGGCCCACCACTAGGAACGCTAGAGGGTCAAAGAACTTAGGAACATGACGGTTGACAACTTTCCCCTTGTTGATACCTTGTGTTACTCCTTTTTGCTCTACAATTCGTTCTCCGCACCATCAACCTCATCAATACTGGTCTAAAATGAGAATTATATTATTAATAAATAAATTATTATATTAAAAAAACACACACACAAAAACAACTTCTGGCAACAGAAGAAGAGCATATTGGTAAGGTCCTTGAATACTTGCTGTGCTGTAACTTGAGCTTCTCATGTTCGGAGCCTCACTGGTGGGGAACAGATGTCCAAATTCTTGTTTAACATTTTTACAATGTTGTCAAAACTATCATTCGAGTTCTGTGACTTGAAAGTTCTTCACTTTCCCTCTACTTCGATTACCTGATGAAAATCACGCTACGACATTAAACAATTACTTCCACTGGTCTCTTCGGTTTATATCCTTTTTGGTAAATAAATTAAATTGCTGAACTAGGCTGACAGCAAATTAAAAAGAAGCACGAAGTTGAAAATACTTGAAAACCCCGAGTACAGGCGTTGTTCATAGATTTACAATGAGGTTTTGAGTCTCCAAGTAGGAAACCAATTTTTCCTCTTGCAGCACGACACGCCAATGTTCGTTATGGTGCGGCTTGACGCTTGTGGTGGTATCACGTAGGACACGGCCTAACCTCATTTGCTATGCCTGTAGCAGCATGTAATATGCCTACCTATTACTTCAATACCAGTTACAATCACAATGACATTTTCTATTGATAAATGAATTAATAAAGAAGATGTGCCCAAGCGATGCAGAAGTGTCCAGTGGTAAATGCAAACAAATCTAACGAAATTTATTAAATGCGTAGTTCTAAATGCTAACGAAAAATACCAAGAGGCGAAATAAATAGAATAAATAAACCTAGGGAAAAATGCTTAAGATGCAACAAAGAAATTTTTTTTAAGGAGGGGTGGACAAAATGTCCTCACATTGGAATGAAGCACTGAAGTGGGGAGAAGAAGGCGGCTAATCCAGGAGTAGTGACTGGAGCCGGGACTTCAGCGCATCCATCTTGCTTTGTTATCCAAGGCCATGGTCATCGAAGAAACCCTGGGGTGTTTCCTCCTATAATTAGAAACAATACGAACAATAATTTAATAAAGTGGGAGTTTAAAAAGATAATAATCGTGCTGTCTAACTTAAATGTCAATATGCTTTAATAACAAGAAATCTTCTTCCCAGTACAAGATTAGGTACATATGAATTAAAACAGAGTGAGGCAAGTGATAAATTCAGTCATGTGATGAACGAGAGTCATGAATTTATAGGCACTTCTTTTACCAAACCAATATTCTAACATTCAAAACGAGAATACAAAATCACAATGCTGAGCAGATTTTAGATGGAACTAGAAATCCAGTAAAGTAAATTAAAAAATGCCAAAGGATACAATTAGATAGAAACTATCGTTTGCTGGCTATACTTGATTTAAATTGATTTTAAATTGAAATTTTTCAAAATTTATTGTATGGTTATGGTGGTTTGCCATTTCTCGTAGTTGAGATTAGTTGTGGTTAAGGGTGGAGATATTAGGCCCGATTCACATATAACAGGTGACAAGCAGATGAGAGGTGCGGGCGCGTCGTCACACCGGTGAGTTCCATTCAAACATGAGAGGTGGAGGTGTGGCCTTGGAACGGCAATTGGTGAAATGCATAGGCCTAATATGTTCACTGACGACGAAAGTAATGAGGATTTCCTCGGTCTTGTGTTGTTAACGAACGTTAATACTAAAACAAAAAGTGCCACCCAATGTGGTCAGAAAAAAAAATCAGGAATGGGATATTTCACGTCATGATAGAGCAAAACATGTGTCTAGAAAGATTCCAGAACTTTACAATGATGTCACATGTATGTTATTATGGAATACAATTGAATTCAAAAAGTTTTCATTAAAATCTGGGTCACTCTACGTGATTATTCTGGGAGGTGCCCAAGAGGCGCACTCCTCCAAACTGACTCGAGAGCGCCCGCTTGTCACCTCTTATGTGTGAATCGGGCCTTAGGCTTCTCTTGGGTATAAGTTTATTTAGCTGAGAGCTTTCGCCATTTGGCCTTCAGAGCTTTAATGGTGATTGTAATTTTGTATAGCTTGGTAAAATTATACTTGAAAGGTGTTTTTAAATTGATTCTAATCCCTAAAATTCAACACTACAGGTTTAATCTACTCGTTGAGGGAAGACACCTTTTCAAGCATAATTTCTCCAAGCTATACCAAATGACAATTACCATTAGTACTGATTAGGCACAACTTGGCTAAAGCACTCAGCTAAATAACCTTATACCCAAGTAGGGATGGGCTATTCCACCAGTTTTGTAGCAGGATCGGGTATTTGTTCTATTACGATCTCGTACTAATCTCGAGTCAGGTTTTTCCGCCCAAGGTACGAGTATCATGCAGCGGGACACTTCGGTCTGTTCCATAAAAGAAGGAAAAATTACGTTGGTGGGAGACCACTGGGTTGATCAAATAAACAATTCAAAAATTTCAATAAAATAGGTAGGCGTTTTAATAAATATTAGTCATTCCAGATGATAACCCTTATCGCCACACGGAGATGCCCAAGCCAAATATCTCTGTGGCACTTTTAGCGCACCACACCACTCGCCACCACGCGGTCGCAGCCATGGCCTTGATGTCACACACACACAAGCACACGTACACACACAGATATAAGAAACAGTGCAAATATTCCAGGTATCGCTTCAGAATGCCACAAAGCGGATTCCTATTATTCACATTTTGAAAAAATTCGCTTTTGAAATTATTGTAGTTGTCTTTACTCAGCTAGGTATTCTGATTGAGTAGACCTACAAGAAGTTGATAAGTCTACATTTATAATTCATAAATATTTTCATTCACATTAAATTTAATACTTCCAGGAAATAATCCTTAGGATAGCCTAACAAGCAAAACCCACCACCAATAGGTATCTACTTTTACTAGATTCATTCAGACAACAGTATTGCATACTCACGAATGATGGAAATTAGAGGAGCAGATAAGATTTAGCAACCTAGGAAAGTTATTGTTAGTCATACTACAAAGATGCAATGATGATTTTTATAGCTTTAGATCAAGCACACTGCAACTAAATAAATTATCTCTGCCATAACATGAGCATCAGAGTGCTCAGCGTAATGTTTATGTGCAGGGACATGCCTGCAGTCCAAGAGGTTCAGGTAAGTTGGCCTTAGTAAATTAGTAGTATTGTCTGGGCTTCTCTCAGGAAAATATGTGAGATTTCATTCTGCCGAGGTTCTTGAAATTTTCGGGCAGTAACATTTGGCACAGTCAATAGGACCAAAACTGTAATATGTAATCCATCTCCAGCTGGCCTGTAAACACCACATTCCCTGACTTAGCAACTTTACTTCCTTTCTCGCTGAGTCAAAAAGACTGTAACAATCACCCTGCTCAAGTGAGATTTCTTCCAACGAGCAAATGCTAAGCCCACAGCCTGCAGTTTCACGATGTCATTAGTCCAGCCCCAATGCAGCCCCAGACGACTGATATTTTACCAAGTGGAAAGTATCACGTACAGGGAAATCCTTTGCGAACTGAGATTTGATTAAATTGGCATCAATAGTTGAGTGGTATAGAGGGCATGACCTTTTTATGAGCGAAAGTGGAGAAACAAACCCACTTGAGTACCTTTGTGTATCTACAGTGCAAAACATCAAGGTCAATAGTACTACGGCATAATAAAACAAAACAATAACAAATCAAAAGATTCCCGTGATTGATATAAACGAGAATGTATATGTTTTTATAACATTAACAAGAAACTCGCTGCAAAAGTTTCAACATTTTATGTTGGTACTGAAAAAAGTAAAAAATATATATAGATTACAAATCAAAAATACAACACAAGGGGTAATCACATATTTAATACAAGCAATGATGAAGGACGCTAAAGGTTCCCTACACCCAAAACAACTCTTGTCCAGGGAAGCAGATTTCAAGAAAATTGATAACATGAAATTATTTATAGGCATTAATTAATTTATCTACGAGTTACAGGTTAATAGTGAGAAAAACAAAGAAAGCAGATAGCTTCTACCGTATAATGCACAACTACATTGCTACAGAAAGCTCGAGTTGCAACATATAGTGACACACCACAGGGTTCCATGACAGCACGAATATGAGTAAGCTCAACGCAGACAAAAACGGGAAACGTTTGAAGCAAATAAGAATGGAGACTGAAGAGCAATCGATAGGTGCTAAAATATTTTCGCCATTTTAGGCTTTTCAGAAAAGGGTCTATATGTTGCAACCCATCGACTATTTAAAGTTAATATGAGGCAGAGTGCGGTAATCACAGATCATGCTTTTTTTCATACAGTGGCAACTTGAAAGCTGTGAAAGGGACGAGAAGAGAACACATGATCAACTGGCCGACGACACGTGGACGTTAAGAATGGTGGAAGCGCGACATGATGCACAAAATTTGGGTTTTCGACTCAAGTTGATCGAAAAAGACTAGAACGCTCAAACGGTTCTAGGGGCAAGAAGTTTTTATATATGTATCTACCCTCCCAATTTAGACAAAATACAAATACATGGGCCGTAATGATGGTTTACAATGAATCGTCAACTATAGCTCAAGTACCTCAATCGAATTTTTAAAGGCCATCGAAGTTAATTATAAGTAATTTAACCCAATAGTTTTCCATTAATGACCTCAGAATCGCATATAAAGGAATGTTGTTATCAGTAAGTTTAGGCTCACACGAACTACTTTAAGAGTTAAAATCTTCTGAATCTAAGTAAAGGTGGTAACTTGTAAACCACATTTCAAGAGAATGATATTGATTTGCTGCTCATAATTTTCAGGGGATATTGAAAACAAAAACTTGAACAATAAAGATGTAGTTTCACAGTATCTTGGAGAATAATTTTTGACGAAAGGTTTTAAGTTCAGAGTAGGATGTTTTGTTATAGTAAAAGCATTATTACCTAATCGCTCTTCAATTTTGCCACACAAGACTATCAAATGAGGATACCTGGATACTTAGTAATTTCCATAATTTTAGTAAAAATATTATACTGAACAACAAATTCGCTGGCATGGGTAAATTGTTGGCATTAGGGCCTATTTGATTGCACAGAGGTTAATGGATTGATTTGTTAATCACTTTAAAATTATATTGATTCAGGGAGATCCAAGAGTTTTATCATAGTCAATCTCACAACGCAATAGTGACTATAACCACAACCCTCATACCCATGTACGTACCTCGAAGAGTCTCTAGTTTTTTGGAGGGCTACAAGAAGTCTTTCAAATAATCCTGTGTGAATTATGGAGTCTTAGAAAAATAGAACGAGCATCCTAGGTTGAGGAGTTCATTGGTCAGGGAAAAGCCGAACAGGCAAAGTTGCTAGGGATGTGGACAAGCATGCCTTGAAACTAACACCCTTGTATGTATGATAAACACACTATTTATAATTCATTTCTGGGACAGCACAGGCGTATTCGCAGGAGTATCCTGTTTTCACAAACATTCTACGATAAAGGAGAAATTAATAGATACAGCAGAAAGGAAGAGTCATAGCTTGCCCCATGCAGATAGGGAGATAAATAACTCTACCACTCCTCCCGAGATTGATGGACGTTTTCGGATCCAATCAAAAGACCGAAATGGGTACAACAGAAAAAGCTGAAGTGTTCCTTACAATCATATTGGATTGAAATCCCATTGCCATCTCTCTACCACCATGAAGAGAAATCAGGTTGAAAGGAAACGTAAATTCAGCCAGGCAGCACTAAAGACAATCTCTACCTTCTCAGTCACCTCAAAGGAGACCCAGGGTTGTCTCAGTTCCCATAGGGCCCATGACAACAAATTGAAAGTGCTATGGATACCGGGCCTGAGAGAATAAAGGGTAACGAGAAAGTTGGCCAACTTGCAAAAAAAGGGTCAGAGGGCCGACTGGCCCTGGGCCCTGAACTTGAAATCACTAAGAGTTTCATAACTCAACAGGTCAGGAGATTAGAGGACAAGAAACAGTTGACTTATAGGCAGCATTCACCTAGGCAGAAACAAGCCAAGCAGTTTCTTACCCTCTCGAACAAACGCTCTACTTACAAAGAGCACCTCCTTAGTGGCCACTGTCCTTAAGATCTCATCTTTACAATATCGGTAATCAGGACAGTTGATTGCTGTGTCTGCTGCAGTAAGTACAGCAGAAAATATCCTCTGTGAATGTTCTGCTGTTGCATCTAAAAGATTACAGCACTCTGGAAAGGTGTTTCAACACGTGCCGATAGTGCTAAGGAACAGCCTGAAAACCTGTTTCACTTTATAAATGAAGAGGTCATTTGGTAACAAGATTCTGGAATAAAGAGGATAATGTCACAATAGATCTTTTAGGCCTCAGTGACGAGAGGCCCCTCTCACCCAACTTCTGGGAGGGGGAGGGAGGCTTAAGAAATACTTTTTGGAACTACCCTAAATAAAATAGGAGGGTTCAAATGCAGAGATAAATTTAACCCATATCCTGAACATTTTAATTCCATATCATGAGTAAACGAAGAAGACAATGGTGCTTGTTTCCCCAGGGCAATCGGTAAGAGAGATCTGCACCACTCCCAAGATCGGTGGATGCTTCCAGGTTTGATCAAGCAACCCAAAGAGAGTTCATACATAGTTTTTTCGTAAAACGAAAAGCAAAAGTGTTCCAATTAGATTAGATAATAATTCCATTGCCATCAAAGGAATTAATGCAAGCAAGCACCACCTTACATGGTGGTAACGTTCTCTAGCTAGGCAGTGAAGTCGGTAAAGCGCATAGTTCTGTACTCATTGAAAGTTTGCAACAACCAATGAACATATGTGATGACACCTATTTCAGTTCTCCTTCAGAGAAAAAGTTGCTCATAGCCTGAAAAATCGAAGTTTCTTATGCGAAAACGAGTTGTTAGTAGTAAAGAAGACGCCAACAACCTTCCAAGTTATAATCAACTCCCTTAATCTCTACTAAAACTTATCAACGTTTGTGGGTGGCTCTAGAAGCTTCTGTCAATTTTTGAGAAAAATAAATCTAGGCTCCGTTGCATCACAGAAGACGAAAGGAGAGTTAATCCAGAATCGGGAGTTACCCCTCAAAAACAACAGTGAGTTAACTGGCTTAACTCCTTGTTGTGAAGAAAATGGGTTTAATGGTGTGGGGACTTTAGTCAAATACTGTAAGTAGAACAAAACATTTTGGTAAGCCGTAAATTATAAAGATAAACTAGTGAAGTTAGAAAGTTAGATCACTGTAATTTCTGTGATTACCGCACGAAAGCCCTCTTGTTTAATTGAAACTAAAACACGTACCTTATCGGCAAACTTTTTCAGGAAGCTGTTCATCAACATGTAGACCCTTTATTCCTCAACTAAACACTCAATCAGTGGTTTAGGATTAATTGTTCGTTATTAAATCAGTACACTGACACCTTAGAGCGGTTTCAGTTGCATGCACTCCTGGTTTCTCATGCACGAAAAGAAAAATGGAGCAAAAAAAAAGAAAGAGGTATGGAGGGAACAACAAGTGCTATACGAATTGCGAGAGAACGTAGAGAATCGATGGTATGTTTAAAGGATAACTATTTATTTCACGTACAAAATATATAACATCGTGTGCTTATACAATTCCAAACCTTTATAAGGTAAAATCCCAGCCTTTATACCAACACTTATTTCATGTTATTTGTTAAACAATACGTACAATTAGCAATGAAATCAATGACCACAGTACAGCTAGTCATGGAATATATATAAAAATCACATTAATATGTGTCAAATCACATAATAAAATGAATAATGTGTTGTCGCACACTGAGAGCCAAGAATAAATTTCAACGTTTAATACTTGCTTTATGTAATAATAATCATTATTATTACTATTCTTTGGAAGTATGTACTTGTATACAACTGAGGGGAGGATACGTAATACGAAATTTCAAATTTAAAAATAAAAAATGTGGAATAAGTCATAATATCCAATGCACAAAGAAGATTTATAATAGAGCAATTCACAATGGAAAAAAAGAGGTGGATGACTATTATTGCTAGGATATAATCTTCCCTTTAGAACATGGATATTATTAAAAGGATTGCATTGTTTGTTAATTTATGAAGGTACCTATAACTAATCTCTATACTTTCCGCTACCTTACCAATGGGGTAAACCTTTCATCCAAATTTGGCAAATTTAACCAACACCACCCCTCCTTTTTTTGGTGGGATGGGCAGGATCCAAATATGTACCGCTGAGACCAATTAGGATTATTGGACCACCCTTCCCTCATTTACTATTCTAATTATTTCAACCAACTACTCTAGTTATTTCAATCATTGTTTATGGGTTGATGGACGAATTAAAACAAAATTTGTTATCCACAGACTTAATTGAGCCAATACTTTATTGACCTGAGCTGTAAATTTGTGGCTGAAATTGACAGAATTCTAATGTAGGTACTCTATATATGCGTTTGAATGGTTTGCCCTCATCAGTTATTGGCTAAGAACAACGATACTGTGGAGCATAAAGTTCTCCACCAGGAAGATAGCTACTTAATGATATAAGAAGAATAATAGAAACTTTAACAGCGAGATGAAATATATCCAATGATGCTTCGCACTAGCTTCAAAGGAAGGCCAATAGGTTACACAGCACATTGTTGCTGATTGTTAGATATTTCTAACTGCAACGTGCAGATGTTTTCAAACAACTTGTGCGAGGTCACATGATGCTACAGTTTCAAGATCTTGCACTTAGGTATACTTGGCTCCCTGTAAGTTTCATCTTGAAGGACAATTCAGCTAAATAGGGAAGGAATGCCCACCCAAGTAGAGCACTCAGAGGGGGGGGGGGTCCACCCAACTCGCCCGGTCGAAGTCAAAAGTGAAATGGAAGAGAGACAACTCGCCCGCAAGCGCAACCCGTTTAGGAGATGAGCAGCAGGCGGCAACAGAAGTGTGCTTTTAAGAGAGGTTTCATCTGAGTTCCTTGTTCATAAGCGGGTTGACAAATGTATTAGAAAATACGAAGCTGAGAACCCGTCCCTTCACAAATTCGTTAAAAGAATTAGTGCGAAGATCAGACCTCACTTCGAAGACCATTTTTTCTACCATGACGATTTTTAACTGAGAAATTGTGTGAGCTATCTGCGATGGCAACAAAGAATTTTTGACCAAACCTGCACGTTTGCAGACAGTCCTAAATCTATAAAAGTGAGAAGGAAAATTTAGTAATATGTTATTGTATTCTAACCCATTTGTGACTAACTCATTACAAACTGCTTTCTCTCTAATAATAGCTTTGTTCCAACAAAGCTTCGAGAGCGACCCCCGGGGCTCCTCCAGAGTTGCCGTGGAGTTAGCTCCAAGGTCACCCAATTTCGTGTTTGTTGGAACACTTCGGAGAAAAATGTGATAACAAACGTAGTAGAGAAGGTGAAAACTGTTTAGAGAAGGTTACGCGGATATGTAGTCTACCCAAGGGTAGCAGGTTATTTCGAAATGCGCATGACAGAGAGAAAAATGTGATAACAAATGTAGTAGAGAAGGTGAAAAATGTTTAGAGAAGGTTACCCGGATATGTAGTCTACCCAAGGGTAGCAGGTTATTTCGAAATGCGCATGCATAGGGCTCGGAGCTTTCGATGAGACCACGTCTGAAGTGTGCGGCTGCTTGGGGGACCCCCGGAGCAGCTCTAAGATCTGTTTGAACACGGAGCTCTCAACCCCATAACCTTGTTGGAACGCAATTTCGAGCTCTGAACTCCTCTAGGGCGCCCTTTTATCCTTGTTGGAATAAAGCTATTGGAGACGAGCGAGTTGGAAGTTCCCCTTAACTAAGAAGCGGGCCAGTTGTCCTGGAGAGGGTGAGTTATCCATGACATTTCTAAACGAAGGAGCAGGCGAATTGTCCTCGAGTGCGGGCGAGTTGTCATCGTTTTTCGGTCGAGCGGGCAAGCTGGAAGTCCCCCCCCCCTCTCAGATTTTTGAAGAGTTAAAAGAGAAGGACGGGGCAGCAGAAGGCTGATGAGAAACTGAGTGTTTGTAGTCCCATCCACTCTGATTCCCCCTTCCCTAGCCATGCATTTGGGGCTACCAGGTGAGGGGAGGGGTGGTTCACACTTTTTCACTTCTTTTTGCACTTTGAACTCGAGATAGCTCAACCAATGACTACAATCAAAGGAAAGAAGCAATGAAAATCAAGTGCTTCCCACCGTTGCTTGGTTATTTTACGCATCTATTAGATATACATCTGTTTAATTTTTTTTAAACATGCGTTTAACGTTTTTTAGAAGTTGATGGATGGAACACATTCCCTATTCAAAGCTGAAGCAAATAATTCCGTCAGACATCAGTCTAAAACACCCGATATTCCTGAAGGTAATTTATTAGATGCAGTGCACACCCCATGGACAACAGAGTTGAACCTTGGAAAATGGCAACGTTTCAGACGTCACACACCTGGTTCTCGGAGGGGGGTGATATAATATCGACTTTGGACGGTAAGGGGAGTATTTGAGTAGTTGTGGGCTATTGAAATGTTCTAAAAAACTAAGCCATTTGCCTTCAAACTGACAGAACCCAATGTTTCAATTGGGGACCCATCCACAACCCAACAAGGAATACCTACCCCACACCTCACACAAATTATATTACCCGTCCTGAGCGCATTTCCCTTTCCAAGTGCTGAGGCAATTATTCCTGCAACACTCGGAGGGACTGGTGGTAATTTATTTGAAGTCATTAAAAAACACAAGCATCAGATCTAAATCGTGGGAAGTGAGAGCATTTCATCACACTTTAAATCAGTGTTTTAGCATTCAAGCAACAGTATGAATATAAGACAAATACAAAATCGTGAAATTCCCTTCTTTGAAAAAATGTTTTGTTAAATACTCCCCTCAGTTGAACACATAGTAATGATCTACTACACCAAACAATTATAGTAAAGATTGTGGTATCTGTACTTATGAAAATACTTAACAGCTACCTACCAAGGTGTAACTTTTGATATTAGTCGAATAGCCTCCAGAGGACCTGGAGGTTCTGCCAACCCAGAAATACCAGTACCATAAACAGGGAATACAATGTACAAGCAGGCCGAAACAGCAGTCAGACATTTTCAATGGTTCTGCCGAGCTTAGTTTTGTGGCAAGATACCGTATAGAGCCATAATTCTAGGAACTTTATCAATATTATACAGCTATTGAAAATCATGGTTTGCAGTGATTAGTCAATTTCTCAGAAACTGTTCGATTTCAAAATGTACCTACTGATAACAACTACCTTGGATGGAAACATTAAAACTTTCATAAATAATTGGTACTTCGAAGTTATGAAGGATGAATTAATATATGAACGTTTACAGGTCGTTTAACTTCAGTAACTTGATTGCACCCTCTCTTCCAAATTACTGAATTTCAATAAGTTGAAAATATCCTGGAGGATTTTAGAAAGATTCCCCAATCTTTCTAAATATTAATATATAGGTACTACTCACAATGATTCGTTTCAATAAAATGAGATGCAATGAGGTCGGCAGAATCACGATGTAACATAATGAGTAGACAGAATACTGCGTGGGACAGGAACAACTCTCAACAAAATTGTCCTAATTCAAAAATTCTGGGAATATATCATTATTATGAAGAGAGTTACCACCGAAAACACACTAAAGTTACCAGTAATTGTAACCCTGGTTTATGGTACTGTTTAAACGGGTTGAAAATAATTACATTATGAAAAACAATGGCTGCATAACATTCTCTCAACGATAGAGTAAAATATATAAACGATTTGTTTTGGTAAACAATATAATTTGAACCTTCACATGGGCTATGTTAAAAAGACTAGCAAACAAAGCACCATCAATCAAACTAAAAAGATGTAGAAACATTCTGATTTAAAATCATAATACGGCAAGAAATGGAAGAGGAGGCACCTATAATTGCAATTTTTATAACAATAAATCTAACCAAATCAATCTTCAAACTAGTTTCAGTCTGGCCATACCTACTTGGAGTAGGTTGGTACTTGTACTAGATAACGAGCTAAACGAAAAGTTCAATAAATTGGCAAGAAAACAATTAGTAAGCATAAAATTAATCTTCAGTGTTACACTTGTTACAAATAAAATAGATAAAAGTTTGACCAATCGAGATTCTTTGGTAAATGAATGTACCACGAGTTTTAAAAAACTAGATACTTACGAAAAACAGTTAGTACAGTTATTTTTTTTCAATATAAGTACATTCAAACACTCAAGGCTCATAATGATATATAAAATATAGAAGCCTTTCCAAAAACAACGACAAAAATAGGTATTACTCATCACGTTTAGGAGAATTCGATTGAAAAATTGACATCTGAATTCGCAGGACCCAAATAACCATTAATCACCGAAAACATATTTCCCACTTATGCAACAATCGAACGGAATGGAATCCCCCAAAATATTTGGCGTTAATTCAACCGATTGGAACTCGGATGGTAATGGAAATCACGGAAACAAATATTACTGAAAAACCTACGTACTCATCTAATATAAAAATGAGGAAGAACAACCTTTCGTTAGATCCCGAAAGCCACATCAAGTTTAAGGATCTTAGATAGTAGCAAGATTTCCTTTTAGCAAAGCCCAAAATTTAATAATTCATTCAATGAAAGTGCAACAATTTAGTTCAGTGCAGCAAATTAAAAAAAAAAAAAAACAAGTGTTCAAAACGGGTGACGAATAGAATCCAAAAGTGTCGTACAATCAGTGAAAAAGTGCTTTAAATAAAAATGCAATGCTGATGAGACCTGATGTCAGTCAACAATGTCATTAAACTGATACCAGAGATACGTTTCCCTTGTGCGACTATCGCAACGATACGACGATGATCGTTGGCCACTGCTTGTCTGTTTTCTCTATGGGTTTATGAAATATCTTCGATTGAAAGGAACTAGATTCGTATAGTGACGATTGTACTTCTGGAGTAGATGTACGAAAGGAATGTGCATACAGCTGAATGAATCGAATGAACACATGCTCGAATTATCGCTTGCCGGCACCGAAAATCGCTCTCTTCCGAAATGAATTGATCTTCCCATCTCTCACACCAAACAAAGCTTAATATGTTTGGCTCTCAATCTTCTGATTTCAATATTTTGTTGTACCGCATTGACATTTTCTCTGTACGACAGCCATGAACGACGAAGGCATGTCCAAAAAAGTTAGGAAAAGTTTTAAAAGACAAAATATCTCAAAATAAGCACGATTTTCCTTCTCAGAAAATCGAAGCTCCTAGAAAATCATATTTTCGGAGCATTACGTTCCTTTTTCCATGTAATCCTAGATTTTTTACACGGTCTACATCTAAACCTTAGAAGGCAATAAATATCCTTGTCAAAGTTAAAAAATCCAAAACCTTCGTGAAGTAGGATTTAAGTAAAAAGAACAAAAATGAGACTAATTTATAGGGTGTTTTCATCAGTAGAAGAAAAGAGTGCTAAAAAAGGGCTAGGAAAAAATTCGACTCTTAAAATCCTGGAATTTCCCAGCTTGGCATAAATTTGGATATTGAAATTTTGATTTTTCGTCACAAAATTCGAAAATTACTTCAATTTTTCGAATCAGAAAACCATAGAGACGAATCATCCAAAGTGATTTAAAAATGTGAGTGATTTACAGTGGATGCATTTGATAGCGGACACCTCCTCTATTGGATGTTTGATATTTCGTAGTAGTGAGTCAAAAATTCACCAGAAAATTGGAGTCAAGACACTTTTTGCAGATGGACTGAGACACATTTCCGATACGATTTTTCGACATCAAGGACAAAATAATGTAAAGTATTATGACTTCAGTCTATGATATCAAGCGTACTGAAAAGCATTTCATAGATAACCATCCCCTCAAACAAAATTTTTGGGTATTTTAGATGAAATAATCGTGCAAACCGAATAAGGTTTTTACTTATACTGGGAAACATAATTACCACAACCTCTAAACATATTTTAAAAGTGAAAACCCACTACTAAATACTGATGTGAAAACATGCGTTTATAGAATGGGAACAATCATCAACTATGTTTACAAGGTATCGTTCAGCGATTGCCTGGCAATCATAGCAATAGTCGCACCACGGAAAACGTACTACGAGTATTAATATGGGAGTGTAGAGCAGGACATCAGATTGCGAGTGGAAATTGAGACAATTTTAGTTTATTGGGAGGGAAAAGTAATTGATACTCTTAATTATATTTTAACGATGTGTGAGAAAGGAGAGTGCCGATTTTGGGCATCTGCACCCTACTAGCATCGGAAGGATATATCTTTATTTCAATAGATTTGTAATTTCATTGACTAATTTATTTTAAAAATCAAAGTATTTATTATATTATGTATCAATGAAAAACAAAGGGGGGGGGGGGATAAGTAACACCTCCTCTTTGTTCTCAGCTTTCAAAACGGGCATAAATTAAAAACACCAATGCAATGCTTTACAGAACTATATGCATTATTAACATATGAGCTCATTTTTCAACATAATATCCCTTTAGAGACACACATTTTTCTAAACGTTGAGATTCCACTGGGGAAAAGTGCCAGGAGATGGAAAGGTGTCGGAATTCCATTATAAAGCGTTCTTTGAATCAGGGCCAGTTTCACCAATCTGAGCTACCGTCCAGCCAACCAAACGGTAACGGTAGACCGGCGATTAAGAGCCGCGTTAAGGAATTATCTTTCACCACGTAAATTCAGCGGTAAACACCCCCGTGGCTGTTTTTTAAATTGTTGCGTGTGAAGGGTTCATTTGCGACTCATCACAGATGGCATAGATTTGTTCAGCAATAAATATCCTACATGATTAACTTTTTTGTTTCAATAAAAAAATTGGGAATTGAGCGATTTTTCCACAATTCAAACGTGTATATCTCAGAAACTACGGCTGACCCTGGAAAGTGAGTTTCAGAAACGAATTCAGCATCCTCGAAAATCACCAGATCCAGTGTTCTTTTCTTTTGCGACGAGGAAATTTAATCTTGTCTAGCTAGACTGGGTTATTGAACTACTGTGCCTCGTTTTGAAAGCTGTGAAAAAACAGATGTTAATTCCCACCCCCCACCCTCCCACTCGTATTATTTATTATAATGACTAATCAAGAACAGAACTAGCGGGTCTATCTGAGGAATCGGTTGAAAAAGGCTGTTTATCGTCATGAGATTGGCTGCCTCCCTCTACACTAAGTCAACAAATTTCATATCTCACTTCGTTTCAATTTACTAACATACAAAAGTTTTTAATGATTTTTCCAGATACAAAATCAGATTTTTTCCAGATCATTTTCGTGCTGCCAGATCATTGATTTTTCAAAATCATTTTTCCATATCAAAATTATATTAGCCTTTTAAGACAGCTAACATGGAACAAAATAGTTAGGCAATAAATATATTTGCCATACTGTCACCGCTTTCTTTTAATTGAAGTACAACCTCACAACACGTAATTTCAGTTTTCTAATTTCAGAACCTTCAGCAAATTATTAAATTGTATTGATTTATCTGTTTTTATTTTTTGGTTTATGAGCTATTGACAACAATGATCTTGGCTAATTGTTCGAGAATGAAACCAAAGAATGGATTTTAGACCCAGCAGAATCCCTAGCTAAAGAATGAACCTAGCTGATGCAAGAGTTTTTAAGAACAGAAATCAAACTCCATTATTCCCTAAATTTTCTTCCTCCAGTTTCAACCAAAAATATCCTATTATGTTTTACTACAATCAGCTACACAAAACCGTTATATTGAAAAATAAGGGAAATGGAATTAATATGTTAATATCAAGATGTCTGTACCTACTAATTATCCATTTCAGAATCATCTAAGTGTCTAAGTGATCAACCTTCCTGGGTTGCAAATGAAGAAGCAGATATCTAACTAAATATTGAGTAACGTAGCAGTATGTGTGATAAAGCAGTTGAAAAACACTCCTGTGATGATTGACTCGATAATTATTATAACAATGTTATCATCAACTCTATAAACAGCACCAGCTTGGGAACGTTTTTGAACATATTGCCTTTTGTAAATTATAATAAAGTTACGTTTTTTGGTGAGAGAATCAAGTGGTTAAAGACGGAGTAAATGCCTCATTTCCAGCGCCAGAAGTGTAAATGAAAACTTATAGGTAACAAATAGATGTACAGAGTGGACCCAAGTGATAGTTGTAAATGCTATTGTAGGCCTATAACAATAATAAATGTAGCACTAATACTTTTTTGTAAGTACCATGATCCGAGCTTGACCCAGACTACGATTTCACCGCAACCACAGAGAAACAATAAAGCGTACTCCAAATTGACTTTTCGAAATTATGCTGATTATTTTACTGATACCACCAAGATGAAAATGTATGGGGTATTCTTGAAAAATAATTTTTAAATCCGTACATTCAAATCGACATTGTTCATTTGAATACAATTATCGAGTTATTCGTATAATGATTTAATTGAATTTCCTCCAGAAAGCTGTACTTTTTGAATACGGACTGCTTTGGACATGCGTGGTCATGGAAAAAGTTCTTTCTTTGGATCGCAGTATGTACTATATTTTCATTTCGACAGTCTCATGCTGTATGAGACTGAAGCTCAGTCCTATGCAACAATTAGAACAGTTTCAAACTACTGTACAGTAACTATACCATCAAATCGATAGGTAGTGCGTTAAATTCCGAACGATCGCATCAAGTTAATAAAATGATTCGATACTCAGCTATAAAGTACAACGTATCATTAAAGAGGTACAGAGCCATAACGTAACGAGACATTTTTGCAAAAGCACAAGAAAATGAGAACTCCTAACTGGTTGAATCAACAACTACGCAAAAATGATGCAACAACTCAACTTTCGAAAATAATAGAAGAGGTTTGTGATAAAAATTAAGCTAATCATAACTGTTAGTAGGTAGGTACTTGGCGTGTTTTTCCAACTCTAGTTCACCTCATAAATGTTTCAAAATAATATCTATTGCCCACGCTGTTTCTGAAATAATGTTATTTTCACGTCAAAAAATCACGGGTCCAGCAACAATTTGTCAAGAACCGTTTCTATAAAGTTCGTCATTTTGTGCTTTAGTGTTGAATTCCAAGGTGGTGTCAAGAAAATAAACCCTCATTCAAAGACGAAATACAATCTAACTGGTTATTATTGATGGTCAACAACATGCATTAGCAAAACACAATGTACACTTTGGACCCAAATTATTTGTTGAATAATTACCACAAATAATTCATGGTCATGTTACTGAAAGTAAAATTCTTCAGACCACACAATATGAATTTGAATTTAATTTACATTCAAAGCTTCTCAAGATTTTTTTATTTTTGATAATTCTTGTTTTTTTCCAGAATTAAGAAGAATTTTGGTTATAATCGACACCAAAATCACCCATGACCATGAGAAATATTTTTGAGTATTTAAATCTAAATTTGTGACAACTGAATTTAGTGAGTTTTGTTAAAAGGAATGTTGGGATAGAACCAAAAAATATTGGGAATTGAATAGATTTAGAGGACGCCAAAGGGAAGAAGGAACACTAGCGCTCACAGTGATGGAACAATAGAAGCCACCTTAAACTGACAAAAAGCGCCTTCCACCCTACTTCGCCCTTTAATCGTGGACACCGCTGCTGGGGACATGCACGAAAATAAGATGGAGAGAGCACAGAGTGCTGATTCAATGGTGAGTAGCCAGGAGGGAGTACTTCTAGATGAGAAAAGATCAAGATTTGCCAATGCCAAGGGCTAATTTTGTACCAGATCAAATGTACAACGCCGACCATGCGTGTATTGCTGAGTCGCATTACAATTCTGGTAGATGAGATGATGAGAGGTCTGCCTCCTTGCACACTCAACAGCTCCAAAAGAAACCAACTACATGGATGCTTAAAACACAACATTACTATAGACACTCAAAAGATTCCTCAACAGAAAGCTATAACATGACCTCTATCTGCCCGAAATCTTGAAGGACTTTGGGGATACTTACCAGAGAATTTTCTCTGGTATGGTGTTTCAGTCAATAGATCAATCAGTGGCTATAACTGACATATGTGGGGTCTAACCAAGGTTTCTAATCTTGGATGAGGATAAGGGAATCTCTTTTAGGGAAAATTAGTGGAAAATGTACAAAATTCATAAATCTTGATCGATAAATGTGCAAGCTAAAGAGTCAGCCCAAGCCCTACAAAATTGTTTCTTCATATATATTTTTAAAAAGTGGTCACTTTTTTGGATACAATTACGAAATGTTTCTATAAATTACCCTACGCAATAGTTGACACCTTCGAATATTGGCTGCAAAATGTGACTGGACGCCAGATTTTTTGTAATTTTTTCTAACCCCATTTCTGGGAAACAGGAAAATCAGGCAACTATTTTGAAATCAGCGTGTCAGTAGATATTCATGTTCTTAGGCCTACTATTAAACGTCAGGAAAGAATACATACTACGAATAAACAAAGAAAATACGCTAAGCTGTAAAACTACGGTGAGCTGGTTTTGGTGTCGGTGCATGTGGATGCGTGCAATAAACTGTCGAGCGAATAATAATGCAACGAGGCTGGTAAGTCAGTGGGTGGTGGTTTTCAGCATTAGAGTAGCCCTATTTCTCGGAGGGCTCCCTCTACTGCTTCGTCCTAGAAAACAAATACAAAATCCTCTCCTTCGAACGGCATGATCCAGGAAAAGTTTGCAGGACATCACTCATGCCTTGAATGCTAATTCAGCTAAACATTTCTAGTTTTGAAAACTGTTCACTGAGTAAAGTATAAGGTAAATGTATTGAAAACTAACATTCCCGAATTAATATAGGGAATAACATGCATACATGCGAAGTTCTCCGGGAAGCCAGTTTTTTTATTTATTAGCAAGATGAACCTTCACCCTTGACAGGTCCAATTTAGTGAATGTTTCAAATTAATTTATAACCAGGAATTCCTCTTCTCCCCATTCCCTTTCCCATGTTTAGCAACATATGTTTGGCAGCATATTTGTATCAAAGCAAACATAACAGATATCATAGCCCAGCTCCTGGGGCTTGAAATTGATCGAGATTCCTATACAAAAATTAACCAGTTCAATTTTAGAGTTCTTCAGTGCTTCAATGTGGTTTCTTTCCAATTTGAGAAACGTCATATCATACCTGTAATTTACTGAATGAGGGCCCATTTTCACCCATTTTAGTTTTTGATATATATATAAATATATTGACATTTTAGAGCCACCATCAGGTTAGAGTCCACCTTAAAAATTGATAATTTTCAACAATCATAAGACGCGCGTGTGTTGTATTTATGTAATGAAATGCCAGAATTCAGGCCGCAGTAGAATACCTACTCATAATTGTGGTACTGGCTCTAATGGCAGTAATTATTAGTACATAACATGTTTTTTTTCTTGTAGGTACCTCTACGATTTCAACTTGTTTATCCTTTGGTTCCTAACTAAATCTGTGCGAATCGAAAAGTAGAGAATGAGGAAACCTTTCAATCCAGTCTGGGGATGAAAAAATATGAATACAGTTTCGGGAGGGTTAAGTCAAAATCAAAATTTTTTTCGATACTAGAAAAGAATTCTTGATCATTTATCCGTCTTGGAGCAATAGAATAAGGTTTTTTTTCTTTCTTTATTTTTATTTTTGTGTACCCAAACAGCCTAAGAAGAAAATTCACATCCACGATTTGAAAAAAAGATGCTTAAAATACATTCCTGGTAAGTATGGGTGTCAGAACTTGCATGAAATAGCCTACGTTTGGCATCGGATGGTCCGAAATGACTGATCGATTCGATTAGGGCCTCGATAGGGGACGAATCGGTGGCATTTAAAGCTGCGAACACAACTGTAAACGACATCCGTTATATTCCTCCAAACCGAACATCTTTATGAACCTTTCAGCATAACATGTGTTCCAAACATAAAAAATGTATTTCAATTTTAATATTCTTTGGTGATACTGACCTTACGTCACTAAATTGATCTTAACTCCCTTAATTTTGGTGTAAATATTCAAATTTGAGGATACCATTGGAAAGAGCGCTACATTTTCTATCTCCCTGGTGCCAAATAAATTTTTTCTAGCTGATTCTATGTGAAGAGAATTGGCCCTGAAAGTGAATTTCCTCAATTCTTCAAAATCGCCGTTTTTTCCAGTCTGTTATACGTTGATTACTTCATCGATAAAAACCTGCGTTCTTGATAGGAAGAACTCGCTCGAACTCTCAGTTTTCCAACGATATAGTCTATTTCACTGTTACTTGGCTAATTAGGGGAAAAATTACATTTGCAATTAGAAAAACGTGTTTTTTTTTCCTTCTTTGAAATCGAGGGTTTTTGTGAAAAATGAACCTCTTTCTGGGCCGGTTTCTACGTGTTTTTTCACGCTGAAACGAATAGTAACACTAGCAGATCTCTCCTTGACTCTGTTATAGCCGAATTCTTCACTTTAACTAACTAGTTTTACCGTGAGAACACATGAAATTGAGCATAACAAATAAACTAAAACTGTGTGAGTTAAAGTGTAAAACTCGGTTATAACGGAGTAGGGAAGATATACAAGTACCATTCGATTCAGCGTGAAAAAAATGAATCGTAATTTCATAGTGGGTCATTTTTACAAAACCCTCAATTTCATAGAAAAGAAACTTTAAAAAATTAATAAAATTTGATATTCAAAAAATTCATTACTTTATATTTGATTTTTAATGAAAAAAAAGAAAAGAAAAGTATTAGTAAATAGGTATTTTACACTTTTGCATACTAATCTCCCTGAAGAAACCCCAGTTCCTGGGGAGAAACGTTGGAGTTTAATTTTAAAAAACCAATTTAAGGACAGAAGGCCTTTTTTTATAAACTTGTTATAATCTGAACTGTCCGAATAAATAAACGTTACACTAATCAGATTAACGCACTCATATCATTTCATCCCTATTCGAAATAATTTAATTCACTAATGTGATAAGAAATGGAACCTAATGATGATTCTGTGGTGAGTTGATTGTGAAAGGCTCAATTAACTACCACTATTAATAAGAAAGGTGATTTCTCTGTCCCACCGGTTTTTCTGTTAGGTGATTGGCGTGTGCTGGTGGTTGCCAGATTACCATGATATTTTAAAATTAATATTTGAAAAGAAAATATATGCAACTCATACTGCGCAAACTCCCAACCATAGAAATGTGGACTTCTGACCACCTAGGCAAAGACTTGGGTACCCTACCAGGAGAAAACTGAAAGCTTCTCAATGATTGAGAGCGTTTCCATTGTGAATGTAAAGTTTGCTCTTCAAATCTTCAAGTCTTTGACTTTCAGGTCACAACCCATTGTTAGCCATTGCTTTTCTCAAAATATGGAATCCTGGAGGACAAAGAGTAAGGAATAAAACCAACAAGGTGTCTCGAAAGGTGACGATGGCGAGGAAGGGAACGTCACCCACCTACGAGGAAGGAGTGGATAGGATGGGACTGTGAATTTAAGGTTTCAGCTTGTGGTATTCGAGATTGTGAGGTGTTAGTGAGATGGTGTAGTGGCATGAAAAAGACGTGTCATCATCTGAAAACCATTCAGACACTAAACTGTTTTGGGGATGCTATGGCTGGTATGTCTAGCCAGATTCAAACCGTGTCAGATGGCATTAGGGAAATATAGGAGGTGATAACAAAGGATTGTAGAATGAAGTGCCAGCTCCCAACCCTCCCATCGCAACGAGCAAGACTGCAGGCATCTCTGAATGCACCAGAGGCTGATTGGAATGTTACTTTCTAAGCAACGACCTCTGGATACAGGAGGTAAAGCACCCTAACTGAAAGAGGCAGGAGAGTGACACATGGGGAAGATACATACATTCTCCTCCAGTTCTACAATTAATGGCTCCTCCGCCGCCACCTTCTAGCCTTAGTCTGAGGCATATCCCTGGCCCAGTTCCAATGCCCCATCAAATTCCATCAGTCCACATCATAATAAAGTGAATATTAGGTATGGAAATGGGTTTTCACTACTTTACCAAACAAGAAAAGTAACGCATGATTTTCCTTCACAACTCCATAGCCTGGGATATCACCTTCAGTTCGGCAAGAAAAGGAGAAGGCAGAGGGGGTTTAGCAGTTTATGCAACTGACCTAATAAGTGTTTTATGAAGTGATCAACAAACTGATACTGTTGTTTTCGGTTGTTAGTACCTAAGCCCCTACAATCCCTTCGTAAACACACAGCCTCAAAATAAAATTCAAAAACTACATAATACTGGTTAACTTGATACATCCATGATATTGAAACGAGAGCAACTGCGGTAAACCATTCACCCAACCAAATCAAGAGCTCAGCTACAACAATTACGAGTATAATATGAGAGCAGTTTTATCAACTTCCTAGTTCCTTATGTGAAAATTATGGGACTCAATGAAAATATATTTAAATTATTATAGTCGAAGCTGTGGAAGGTCTCCGAATATCCATAAAGATAACAACAAATTCCAACATCTCCACAAATCCATTTACGTACACAATTTAAAATTTCGAAAGAATAAGAAGAAATCGCAATACCTATGTTTTTCGGAGACGCAAACTAGCAACAAATGCTGAAATGAGGTTGGCAAATATTGACATAACAAAAGCACATCCATTTTAGTTGAAGAGGCTCGAATGATAAA
Source organism: Adelphocoris suturalis (assembly GCA_030762985.1). Lineage (NCBI taxonomy): Eukaryota > Metazoa > Arthropoda > Insecta > Hemiptera > Miridae > Adelphocoris > Adelphocoris suturalis. The sequence continues at coordinate 60,049,475 of CM061046.1, forward strand.
GAACTTCTTTCAATTTACCTGTTAAAGGATAGTTCCTCTTTAATCACTCTGGGAATATCGGTATACCACATTCATCCTAGACAAATCAACACGAAATTTAACAATGACCCCAAGGGATGGTATGGTATTACAATGCCAATTTGTTCAAATTGAACCCCCCAAAATAAGTCTGCATATTTGCAATAAATCGTTCGTCGCAAGTAGGTAGAACCCCGGAAAAACATGATTTTCGAATTAGATGCCACGGATTACGTAGGTACTCGGTCAGTAAATATCTTCACAAAAAGACACAAGTATTGCGCATTATTAAAAAGCCCAGGACACTGCTATCGGTAAGAATATAGAGATGATGATAGTGAAGCTTTCTTTGCTATGGTTCGAACTAGATTCCTTCATCTCAGTTCAGGCAAAAAGAACTGCCATACGAAGATATTTATGAAATACAGTCAGATTGTCCAAAATAAAAGTAATAATTATCATACGAAAAAGGGGTAATGAGTGGACTTCCAACTGGTACGTTTTCTGTCGCATAATGAAAGAGCCTATAATTTCAAATAGGGTAGAAAGAAATTGAGAACTAAGGGAGAAGATGAACTCTAGTAAAACCAACCATATATAACTGCAATAAGAAAATGAGGAAGGAAAAATGTATAGAAACAGAAGGTGTACTTAAATTATATTCAAATAAATCAGAATAGTGAAAAAAGGGAACTAGCTTTATAAATCAGACATGCAGAGCATCCAGTGCACAAACTATTAGCTGGTTAACTCAGCTCAACATGCGGCAAAACAAAAGTGATTACTCGGTGAGGCTATAAAGACAAAAATCATTCATTTCCTTGAACTTGGAGATAATACAAAAAATGGAAACTTGCGAGAAAAAATTTTTAACTTGTAGATGACCCAATAAAAAATAAATGAATAAATGAAATAAAATAAATAAATCCACAGAAATATAAACAAGAAAATATGTATACAACCCAGAACAGATAAAAAACATTAAACACGAGAAGGTTAAATGAAATGTGGAATAAATAGTCAACAACACAATAATAAATTTGTGATTTAGTTACGTCTGTTGCAGAATTAACCAACAACAGTCGATAATAAAGAAATTTTCGTAACTTTAAGTAGGAAAGCGCTACAATGGCAAGTATAATATCAAATGAACTAAAGAAACAGAAAACGGGATGCGAACAAAATAAACGAAAGCTACTAATATTATTTTCTTAAATAAAGGTTGATATTTTATATCGTTTTATAATTAAATATTGAAGACTAAGAGTTTGATTGTATATTTATCATTTTGTTTTATTCCATAACAGGAAGCGAGAAAAGGAAGGCACTATGGTACGAGATCATGAAGCTTTACAAACTTCACATCAGTTCAGACTTTTGAACAGAAAAGGAAGAAAACAGTCACTAAGGGATTCAGACTATCTGAATAACGTTATGGAAGTCAAATGATGCTACGCCCATTTGTTAACATCTAGTTTGGTTAGTTTTTGGTAGTTTAGTTCAGTGAATTATTTCCTGTAACGTGCACTAACCACCATTCTATTGAGCGTACATGGTATCTTTGTTCCAGCGCACTGACCGTTATATGACGAATTTTGGTGGATAACCTTGAGAGTGGATGACCAGAAACATTCGTGACATTAGAGAGTTTTCGCTTCCGTACATGAATGTAAGTCGTAGTCAGCTGATACGATGACAACCGAAAACCTAACGAACTAACACGAACTGGCTCCCGTTCCGAAAACAAATTAGAGGTTTTGGTGACCGCTAACGTACCCTTAACGCCACCCTAACGTACCCAAGAGTACGTGACCTGGAGGGGACGTTAGCAACGTCGTACGTTAGAATGGCTCATTTAACGTCACCCATTTGGGGACCTAAAGGCACACGACACCAGCCTAACATTTCTGTAAATGTAACATTACTGGGCACCTCAGAATTACTCGAATACTGGTGAAGTAAATAATGATAGTTTTTCTTTTCAAATGCCTCATTACCAACTAATTACCAACTAATTATGTTGAACACCCCTCAAACTTGGTTATTTTACGTTTCAAGTCGCGCAGAAACTGAATGTGCCATCTGAAGTCTTCCTCCGCTGTCTAGGTTTACTAGCCTTCAACTCGATCGAAAGAAATCCGTTCTTTTGCGCACAGGCTTTATTTGGTCGATTAGAGCCTTGTTTCAATTATTATTTCACATATTTTAAATGAAAAAACTGCGTTTTAAGACACTACTTCTCCGCAGTATTGTTCTTAGTTTGCCTGATCTCTCAGCTATTTTCTCGTGAACATTGCGTGCCTCCACTGACGATTGTGTCAGGTAAAATCCTGGTTCATTGTCATAGAGATAAATACTTTTTCATACTTGTTGATAATTTACCCAACGGAAAACCCAAAAACATGAAGTTGGTGGTGACTAATGACCTATAAGTGCAAATAAACCGCGGAGTTCCACACTTGAGGCTTACTATCATTGCGTTAAATCCATGCCCTGTTTACGAATTTAAAACTAAAAATGAGAAATAAGCCCGTATTTGTACTGAAACTAACATGAAATTCGAATTAAGGATTGAAAATCGGTGTTTCATATCGAAATGAAGAAATAGATTTGTCAACCAGTGGACAACAAGACAGATGGGGGGAAAATATCGCGTGGCCCAACCACCGTTAACGTGACATCAAAATTAAGGCATCTGTTCTCCCGGCCCTATTTGGGTTAGCATCTTCATTTGCTCCCTCAAGACTACGGTAACGGTTGACGTTAAGTTGAAGTCGCCAAAAACTCTCTATTAAGGCAGACCGCAAACTCGAAGCTACATATGTCGCTGCCCCCACAGCCTCTGACACCGTGCAGCAAATGATAACCTTAGTTCTCAATTTTATTCTATTTGTTTTATTGGGAGGGGGATGAATGTGTCAAGTTATAATAAGACGCCAAGCAGATAGGTCTCGTGACGGAAGAGTTTAGCTTTCAGGTTAGCATCCAACTGGTGTTATCCCTAGGTTTGCGTTCACAGGCCCGGCCGCATGGGGGACACCGTGGAAAGCAAAAACTCTCTATTGCCTCAAAACTGACTGTTCACTTCAAAACAAGCTGTATTTATCGAAAATTAATGTGAAACCACCACCCAATGAGGTAGATACATTTTTAATTTTGTTTGATGTAGTTCAAAACAACAATATAAATAGCAGGCTTGCATTATTATGAGGCTGCGATCTTGAAAATCTCAAAAGTGATCCTCGAACGCCATTTAGCTAAAAATAACGAATAATCTTAATGCCGTTTCTTTCTATGGATGATGTCTAGAGATTCAATGAACTTGAACTGAACGTATAGTATGTGTAAATGAGACTTATTTCTTGATTTGATCACTAAATGAGTTCTTTCAGTTTTCTTTCAGTTGGCAAGGCGAGAATAACAACCAAAATCTGTCACATTAATCGGACAGGTCATTTGGAGTTCCTGCAAAACTTGTTGTGATTTGTTCACTTTAACCACGATTTATGTGGCCAATACGGTCACTAAGCTGGAACAAAGCTGGCATGAGTAAGAACCCAATAGATAAAAACCAGTACAATTCAGTTACATAGAATGTAAAAATAATTCGTCAATGTCATCTGAAAGTTACCCATGATTAATAAATTGGATTCATCAGCAATACGTACACCAGAAGACATAAATATCAGTAACAAAGGAACACTCCACGGTTTAAACAAACGTTGTAGGGCAAAGAGCTAAAAGACTAGATGAAATATGTGCACGACATTACGAAGAAGTCTCTAGATTCCAATTAGGAATTAACGCTTGGCGAGTTCAGAGCTATTTTATTATGAGAATAGTCATCAGTCTCAACAATGGAATACCTTCATTTTGGAGTTGGACCCGGTGAGGGGATTGGATCCGTTGCATTTATCTACCAAATGGTTCGAATAAAAAGTGTCTGCCAAGTTTTGTGGGCAGAATAGCTTCCTCACTTCTTTTAATTGAATTAATTGAAGAACCAAGTACAAGTCAAAATTATTGAATGCGAAATAGAACAGTAATGTATGTGTATACATACTAATATGTGAAATAGGGCTATAAGAATTCATGTTTGCGCATCAGCAGACCATCGTCTCACTCCAACGTATTCACAATTTAAGGTATAAGAGACCAACAGCGAACTAGCCAACCCAATCCCTAACCATTTCATCAAAATGGGTGAATTAATTTGCAAGTTTGATTGTAACAACCGATTTCAGGTTTGCACTAGTGCAATGGTTACTACAATCAACAGCATTCACCATTTAAGATATAGGGGACCAACTGGCCATTTCATCAAAAATCGATCTATTAGTTTCGGAGTTTCGACAATAACAACTGATTTCAGGTTTGCGCATGTGCAAAGCTTACTGCAACCCAACAGCATTCAACATGTAAGGTAAGAGGGCTAACTAAGAGCTAGCTGGCACAACCCTTGACCGTTTCATCAAAATCAGCCAATTAGTTTTGGAGTCTCGACTACAACAACCAATTTCAGCTTTGCACATGTATAATGGTTACTACCACCGATTGCAACAAAATTCTCGGGATATCATCCTGGGACTTGCAGCAAATACCCCCCCCCCCCCCCCCCCTAGTTTGAACGAAATCGGACAAACAGATAATAAAAAATTGTGGTTTTAAGAAATTCACACTTGTGCATGCGATCATGGTACCACAAGTACGACGACAATGACGTTTATAAGGGACCGCCTAGAAGTTAACCCACAAAATCTTAGAAACATCAAAATCTAGTCTAGAAGTTTTGCTGGTACCAACGAATTTCAGTTTTGCGCACGCCCATATCCCATATCCTTGGTAGTGAGGAAGCAAAATGTGGGTGAAGAGAATCTATTGATTCAACACGAGTACATATCTAAACCAGAATAATTTGATTTTGTTTACTTTTTTAATTCATGTAAAAATATATGTAAATTTACATAAATAAAATCTGAGGTCAAAATTGTTTTCCTAATGAATGATTTTATTTGAATTTCAACATAGAAATATCCTACATCTATTGAAGTCAGCTCTATGCTCAAGTAACCCCCAAAATCGACAGAACCAGAGGACATTCTTCATTAGAAAAAATGGACGGAACTTTAATTGCCCTACTTCGTTTAGTGTAATGTAAAAATTAGACTAGATCAAATAGATGTGTAGGTACCACACCCAGAAACATTCCTGTAACCCTCACCTAAAAAGCACTCCATATGCAAGATCCAGATACAAAATGTCTTTCTGTTTTAGTGGGATCATAAATTATGGAACGTAGCATCATTTGGGTTACGTCTAAGAATAAAAGGGTTCTAAATTATTAGGTAACGTTATTTTGATTAGAGCTCTAGAGGAGTATCTCCGTAACTAACCTCCTGAAGGAGATCTTGAGCGGCGATGGCTTTCAAGACGTTCTTTTTCGACGTTTCCTGGATTTCTCCACCCAAAAGTAGCTCGTCCAGGATGAAGTAAGCCTTTTCGAAATTGAAAATTATGTCGAGTTCACAAACCTGGGAAAGGCAAATTATGTCATTTTAGTGATTTAATGTCTGGGATTGTGGTTTTACCTTTTTCAAAGGAACAGATCAAATCAACTCAAAGGTTTATCTTAGTAGTGTTAAAACGTTTCAGTTGCCCCAGAGAGGAGAATGGTGAGACCACGCTCCTCTCTTCACGGCAGAGGCTAATGGGATCCTAGCATTACTGAGATATGAAAACGAACTGTACACCACAACATGCAATGGTGTAATAATAACGGGTCCTCAGTGCCCAAAATAAATTAAGACTTCGAAACTAACATGCTGAGAAATAATCACTAAGGAGATACGTGAGCTAAAATCAAATCTTATTCAAACAAAGTTTCTCTGGTTACGAGGACACAAGGAGATGCCAGGGAATGTTGTCGAGGAATGAGTTAGGGCCAGTTCCACAGAACTGGGTAACCTCAAACTCAGAAGAACTCCCAAGATGCGATAATCGATTTTTTTCTCGATACTACCGATTTTCCAGGGGGTTACGTGACACCCCGATTCGTGTGGTGTTATCGTGACTCTGTGCCATTAACTCGTTTCCTATTGGTTGAGAAAGGGCGGGCGAAGTAAAGACAAACCCTTCATTTCCTTAATTCTATACCTACTCCACATCGATCTTTCCGAATAAACCTGCCTAAATTACGTTCTTATTTTTTCACACTACAAAAATCAATTCTTGATGATACGAGAAGGATGCTTATGATTTCGAAGATTGGCATTATCGCTGAGGCCTCTACCACAATCTGTCAGAAATCGTGGTCTCAATTTGGATGTTAGGCGTGAAAATGAATGAGGAATACCCACCCTTGGGTTTGTGTAACGTACAATCTTCAATTATTATTGTGAAAGCTATTTCATTCTCACAAAGGTGAGACGAATACAGTCCCTACGATCGATAGATATTATCAAGAATTTGCATAAGTTCGGTAAGTAGTATTACCAAAAGGCAAGGCCGACAGAAGGGAAGGTGATGATACTCGGAAAACAAACTACTTGCGTAGTGAGCACAGTATACAAGGAATAAAATTATAGGGCAATTATGAAACATACACGTAGATAGGTATCCTCAATCATTCATTCATCGATTGATTTCGATTCTTCAAACCTTGGTTGGTACCTACGTATTAGTCCTAAAATCCCAATAGCTAGATTGCTAAAGCTCTCAAGTAAACCAAAGTATGCATTAAAACCAGAAGTTTATCATAACAATGTGGCCAAAAATGTCGCCAAGACTGCATATTCTCATGGATTTATTCGTATATCCATGCTGAAACTATAATTCCATGGAGTTTCCCCGAATAATCGATTCTACGTTGTGACTCACTCTGATATCGACTTTGTGGAACGCATTTTGGGGTTATCCAGAATTTTGATCAATTGAGTGGGTTCTTAAGAAGTAGCATCCGAAGACCTTCACATCAGATCAAACAGACGATTTTGAAAAAATAAAATTTATTAAAATCTTTGAAACTTCACTACTTTTCCAAAAAAAAAAAAAAAAAATCCTGGAAACTGGCAAACCTCATGAAAACTGTTTAATCGAATACTCTTTACAACAGTATAGTCAATTTTACTTTTACTTTGTTATTTAGGGAAGAAAAGTTTGTTTTAATAGGTATTGAAAAATGAGGTTTCTTCAATGAAACCGTAGGTTTTCTCGAAAAATGACCCTCCATGAACCTACGAGTATGAGGTCGGTCTCTACATATTTTTCCACGCTGAATCGAATGGTAACATTTGTAGATCTCTCCTACTCCGTTATAACCGAGTTTAACACTCAAACTCACAAATTTTTAGTTTTTATGCTTAAGTGTATGCGTGTTATGGGGTAAAACTAGTTAATTAAAGTGTAAAACTCAATTATAACGTAGTTGGAGAGATCGGCAAGCGTTCCCATTCGATCCAGCGTGAAAAAATACGTAGAAACCGACCTCATACTTGTAGGTTCATGTCATAAAGGGTCATTTTTCGAGAAAACCAACAATTTCATTGAGAAAACCGCATTTTTCAACATTAAAACATACTTTTCTCCTCTAAATAACAAAGTAAAATTAAAATGTTCGTCACTTATCCGGTTCCGCCCTGTATAATTACGCAATTAAATTCCTTGGGTCTGTTAGTACTAATGTCTCTCTACAATAAACGCCTATTTTTTCTTCTCAAATACTGCTAGAAACATGAGAGAAGTGGTTGTGACTGAAAAGTGGTGGACTTTCGTGGATTTATAATATAAATAGTCCGATTATATGCAACTTCAAGTATTATAAATGGGTACTAAAACTATAAAATAAAATCTTCAACTGTTTCCATATGGAATGACAGATGAACAAGTGGTGCATGAAAATCTACAATCTCTTCATTTACACGTTCACCGTTTGCATGGCATGGCAATCAACAAAATAATATATATATATCCACAGAAGCGGAGTTTTAAAAATAATAATAAAATAATAGTAATAAGTACTCACACTTCCAAAATATTTGTCAAGCAACTCAACGTATCGGTGAATAATTTCCAAAGTCAACAATTCATTGTCATCCTGTTCGATCGCACAACAGAAATACAAACTCGCATATCTGAAAATGAAACAAATTCGCAACTAAAACCAAAAAGAAGTTAAAAGAAAACGGAAGTAGAATAAATTCGATCTGTTTCTCACATTCATGTCCCAGATTGCCCTCTTAACCCTGAAGTTCATCCATGATGTTTATTATGCCAATAGGATACGTAATTATACTTGACAAAACAATACGTACCGTTTGTAAACAATTTTCAAATCTTTCCATTCCAGAAAGCTGCACATTTTTGGTTTCCGCGCAAGGATAGTTGTTATCAGCTCACGGGTGATTTTCTTCTTCAGCTTATCTGGGTGTGCCATGTACCACTTTTGCAGCCTCAACTTGCCTTGGCGACTGAATAGCAGCATAAACTGCATCTAAAATCAAGACAGTACTGTATATTAAGGTTAAGTATTTTAAATTAAGACAGTATTCATATTATGAACACACGGATCGAATGAGAGTATGAGTAATGAGAGTATTAATTATCTTGATTGATTAGTTTTTCCATTCAATACAGGTGATTATGTCTGTAAAAAAAAAAAACCTTGGCATTTGAATTCCTGGCGAATCTCAGCCTTCTTCACCTATGTCCATCCCTACGGATTTCACTTAAAACAACTTGAATAAACCTTTTACAACAAAAATAAAACCTTGCTGAAACTAAAATTGCAGTAAAAGTGAAATAAAAATCAGGGGAAAAAGTGGGCATTTGAGTAGCTTGATACAGCACAATGAACCAGCTGAAAAACCTTTCAGCTCAACGGACATTTGATTTGACCCATTATTTTTAAAACTGCTCTAATGTAATTAATCAACTATTTTAGTAACCCCACGATGTGGGATTACGTCGCCAATTAAGTCTTTGAAATTATAAAGGAAAAGGTAATATCATTTCTAGCTATTAGGTTCTAAATTTGGTATTAAATTGGTTCAGTGACTTTTGGAATAGTAAAAACTTATTTGAATGAATTTCGCACAGGGTAAAATTCCTGTTGGGATCAACATACAATTTTATGGCCTTTATTCTGCATTTATTGCAGTATTTAAACAATTTAGTCAAGAGCAAGAAGACCCCAAGAAAACAGGAAATGAAAAAGGTCGAAAAAACTAAGAAATGGCATTTTGTACCTTTTGGAAACGAGTTCCTGAAATAAGGAAGAAGGAAACTTCTCTAAAATGAAATTGCAACTCCTATACTACGTAGGTAGTTTGAATTAAACCAAATTGATTTAAATCACATTTTAAATCAGCCAATTAAAATTGTGATTTAAATCGAAAGCTTAAAAAAATTGAAATCAGATCGAATGGAAAAAGCTGATTTTTTCTTTTTTTCAATTTGCTAAGTGTGGTGAAAACCACCCCCTCTTGTCAACAGCCCTTTTCAGGGCTACCAAAAAGAGGTAGACACAACACAAAAATATTTACAAGACGTCGAGTTATAACTCCGTCAAACAAAATATTTCACCAGAGAGAAAATACGAATTTCTCTCTCAAAAGTGAAATATTAACTAATAACATACAAGGCGACCTCCCTAGACACTTACTGGGCGAGAGAGATGCGACAAGTATCTCGAACCAAGTCGCCTTGAACGAGAAAACTCAAACAGGAAATCAAACGTCCTCTAAAACTAGCAAGGACAATTCAAACAAGCCTACTCGCCAATCAGAAACACTGATTACACGAGAGACAATAGGCGAACCAACCAAGAGGCGGCAAGCAACCACCTCTGGTCCAGCAGCCACCCCGGGGACCCCGTCTGAACAACTGACGCAGAGAAAGCACCCGAGGTCCCCGGCTAAACTCAAGGTCGTCGGCTCCGCGACGGACGCTCGTAAGCACCCCGGAGGACCAGCTCAGCTATCATACTCGCAGATACTGAGAAAACAATGTGCGAGCCAATGAGATTACACAGTCGAATTAATGAAATTAAGCGGACCAATCAGGAGGCGGCAGGGGGCGGCCACCTCCCTATAAATACCCCGCTCGGAGCCTCCGAAATTCATTCCACTCTCCGCTCTCGACGACTACACCTCGAAGTACAAAGATTTCTACACGCTCTACGCTGACGAACCTTCTGCTCCCGAGTTCATCTCAAGAACGGCTTCCTACTGCTTTCTACAAGACCTACCTTCTCTCCACACAGATCTCGCATTGGCATCTACGAGTCCAGTGATTATTCATCCTGCTCATTGCCCAACGTAGTTCATCTGTCAGGACGCCACCCGGTACATCTATCGATATTCTCTTTAGATCGTACGCCCGAGGGACGTTCCGAGCCGTATCACCCGGGTTTCGTAGCATTAGGCTCGTCACCGACCGCTGGGATACGCCGGTAAATTACTCTGCTCATCCGCTCTAATTTACCGTCCAAGGAAGTATTTTTCAAGACTACAAGGTAGGACCCTGACATACGAGCAAAGGAAAGAAGCTCTGTCAAGCGAGTCCACCTTCCTAAACCCTCTATTTCTGTACATAGAGGCATCGAAACGAGCTAATAACTCGACTATTTCGATGGAACGTCGGCCGTCTTATTTCCTCATGCAAGGGGAGGCAGACGACGGCGAAGCCGGGCCTCTTAGCCCCCGTAGCGCTCCCTACAGGCTACCCGGCCAATCCGCCGGTCCCAGCGACGGCGCAAGGCTCAATCCTCACGATGAGATCGCCTTCTCACCTAACGTATTCGCTAAGGAAACGTTTGATCAAGCCTCGCCTATACAAAAGATCGAGGATACCTTTCAGACCCGCTCTGAAGTCAATCATTACGATTCGACCAAGCTGTCCGAATACCCACGATATTCGACACAAGCTGTGTCAAATACACTCCAAATGTACAAAAAACGAAGGATACGCTAAGTATGAGAAGTTATTTGGGAGCAGCATATAGGTATCTGAACACATTGCTTCCCCAGCTTTTTAAATGGAAAATAAGGATACAATTGAACAAAGAATAGAATAGAAGAGGGCCAACAGACCTACTGGGATAGGCTTTCGGACCACAATATGGAAAACACACCAGCTAAAAGGGCCCCAGACATTGTCAGCTTAATTGAAGATTATCTAATGCAGTCGATTGGGGTCACCCATACACACTTCAGTTGATCTGAAGATCTTGGACTGCAGTTGGCGCAGGCTGAACAAGATGTGTCTGGATATTGCTTCGTGCAGGCGAGGAGTGGACGAGAGATCGTCGACACACTGGGTTTGTTCCCATTGCTGTACCGAACAGGTTCAGCTCAAGCTGCGCTTGCGTGAAGGAGTAAGAAAAAGGAGTTTCCGCAGTGCCTCACTTCATATTCGGCGCGAGTTAGCCGGTTTTTCTGCAGCCCGAGGAACATGAACTTAATGGGGATGGTTTCTACCATACCAGAAGACCAAGTGCAGCTTGTTCCATGCATGCGCTCTTTGGTACGTTAGATAACCCAATATATCTTTCTTCGAACTTCTATAACCTTACTCAGAACAACAGAAGGTCGGAAGGCGAAGGGCACGAAAACAAAGGTTCGTTTGCTAAAGTACGGCTAAAGTGATACCATTTTCATGGATCTCCGTGTATCCATGGCGTTACTACCCGAAACATATTTATCCTCGGGTGTTTCCGCTGCCATCTGAACTGAACAGCCATGCAGGTGTCCATGCTCTGAACTGAACCTGTTCCTCCTGTACAGCAGTGGAAACAAATAAATTTCAGTTGGCCTGCACTCCTGCAGGCAAGTAATCTGAGCACATAGAATTCCCAGTTTTCGCCAGTCTTGTGACAGTTGATTTTTTCCTCGATCTTTCTGAAGTGCGATTGAACTACAGCAGTTACGGAGAGTAAAAATCGCATTTCGAATTTCATTGAACTCTTATCAGGCCCACCCCTGGTTTATGCCTCAACACTCTGTTTTCTGTTAAATTCACAAATAATCATTTTCCAGGTATTTTAAATTCAATAATTTCCATTCAGTAGTTACCAAATTTTTCAATTTCATGGAAAACAGATTTGAAACAGAAACAGATTTGAATGACATAGTCTTAAACATAGCTGTGGAATGTAATTGCTTGCCCAACTAGTGATGTTTTTCTCACCTTTAGACCTCTCTGAATAAGCTCACATAGGTAGTTTGAGTTAACTAAAATGTTGATTTTTTTTCATTTTTGTCCATTACTCACGTGCTCCGCGCGCGTGTGTTGTTTACTGTGCGTTTTCCTGCAGTCAGTTGACTGATAGTGTATATACTCGGTGATATTGGTCTTATGTTCGCCTGTTCGATGGCCTGCAGGCAATTGTATTTAGTGTTTGGCCCACTTAACAATAATTGACCCTCTCAATTAAAAATAATATATATAGTTAATACACTCATACTAAGATTAAATTATACCTAATTTTTGGTGCCATTAAAATCAACTAGTAGGTAGATATCAGTATATAAAAGTACCTGCCTACCTGTATATACGTTCGACAGACGATTCAAAACGCCTCGCTTTTAATTGGCGTCATTTGATTTTGGTTTATTATTTCCAATGTTAAGCCTACGCAATCGTGTAGGAAAAAACATTCATTTTCTCTCAAACTTTTCACTTTACGTTTCAAGGTGCGTAGATTCCAAAACTGCAATGGACGTCCACCGTCCAGGCCTTGATGAAAAAAATCCGCTCTCTCGCACATGGACTCCACTTGGGGTCCTAGAATCTAGCAAGCCGATCGCTTCACACGCATCAATGCTGTGAGCCAAAAACGGTTTTTTCCCCTCATACTTAGGGTGCCACCCACATCCCTAGATCAATTTCCATAAGGCGTGTCTCCAATAATATGCAAAGCCTTGCTAATATGACCTAGCTTCAGGGGGACGTCCTTGAAGCGAATTTAACGATTGGAGCCCGGCCTATTTGTCTTGAATCTATTTCAAAGTAAGCAATGATATTGAGATTAATATTATCCAATCTTCGTGCATTATTGGATTGGGCATTTTCAATAATGAACCTTTGTGATTCTGTTCATAATATTTAAAACATAGATTTCGAATTTTGAGGGTTATGGTCGATCTTTGTAATCGACCAACCGACAAACTCCGAGGTTTATGTTTTGAATTACCAATAGAATGTATAACCTGGACCGTCAACACAGCTGCGAATTGATGTGAGACTTACGGACGCAGGAATTGGCTGAACGTCATCGGATTGGCCTCTCCCCATTTGGTTTTCCCATAAATTTGAACTGTCATTTGTGCCTAACGTTCCTAACGGGGCCTCCAAATCTATATTATTTCCTTGACATTTACTGTGAAGCGTAAAATTTCGGGGTTTTGGAACTATAAAGGTGTGAACCCTTTTGGGTATCAGAAATAATGAACTTTTTTGTAAAAATTGGCATCGTTTTTAGAATATGACAGAAAAACCCGCATACTTAAATAACAGATAAGTACCTTTTGGTTTAGATAAGAGTTTATATAATTAACAAGGCTTTATATGATTAAAGCGGAAACCGAAAATTTCGCCATAGGTAGATAATCTTACCATTATAGTTTGAAGAATACCAGGTAATGACGAACTGGTGATGTGGCTTCACTGTTGACACACCCCGAGACTCGAATTTCCAACTCTTCTAGCACAAAGACTTGTTCATAACTGTCCAGCGGATTTCCAACACGATTACATTTTACAGTAGCATTCCAAGCTTATTCGAAAATAATTCAAAAATTAACAGAAAGACAGAGAAAGTGACAATATTGTCACAGAAATCACAGGTGAATGGCGAATATGGCGAAAGATCCTGTGAGCATATATTTATAAGGATATGAGCCGATCAACACCAAATGTGTTAGTTTGAAGCTCGTAACCTACATACACAACTAACTAATGCATATGGAACAAGGCATAAGCAAACATGATCCAGGGAGGAGAATGGACTACGCATTTTAGATCAGAATGTACAGATCTCCACTTGTTAAGTTCGTACCTAAATTAATACACAAAAGTTAGTTATTTCAGTATCAGACAACCCTTATCGGCAGATCACTGATCTATAATTATTAAACTTAGTTATTTTAACATATTATAATTATATAAACGTAGTTCCTACGGCAGGTAATCCAGTTGTACAAAAATAAAAAATATCTCGAGATCCAGGAGTCCATCCATTTCATGATTGAATGTTTGGGCAAAATACTCAAAGGCGAAAGGCATGACCGCGTGAAACAGTGGCAAAAACAGAGGCTAAAATTCGAATAATTTCATTGGCTGCTGTGACTTTGGAATGGAGGGGGCAAACAGTTATAAAGTATCAGGGATCTAGGTACCCCCCCAGAGGTGCAATGGGGGCCTAAATCCTCGATAAAAAGGTAGAGGAGGTTGACAGTATCCTGTCAGAGAGATACCACTCCTACTAATAGCTTTTAATGAGCCATGTTCGGAGTAGATTGGTTTCCAGGGATCTGGATCACCCATCCAACGCCAAACTCAGCTTCTCGAAAACACGGGTATCAGCGGCGACGCCCGTTGTTCACCAACGGGGCGACGACAGCGCAATCTCTGAGATCCCAACGGGACCTCTATGGCGGGAACTCTGTCACAAAAGTGGCCTGCTAGAAAAAGCTCTGACTGATTTGACAATCCGCAACTAGTTGAAAACCAGTTTGGAACAACATTGCCTGTTGCTCTGCAAACAGGCAATGACCGAGAGTGGGGGGAGCTCTGATGATCAGAGAACACAGCGAACACCTCAAGTGAGTTGCAAACTGGTTTGGTGGCCTCAGCGGATGTCACTTAACTTAACAATACTTGCAATTTTTAGTTGCGCAATTTATTAGTCGCAGAAATGAAAAACTTCTATCACATTCTCCTGGCATCCTGGTACCTATTTGATTCTTTGCCATATCAATTCAGAAGTTGACAAAAGCTTTTTGAACTGAGCCGTAAATAATTAAAACAACTGGGAAGGATATTGGTCAAATCTATGTGAATTTTATAAAATTGCCCCATGGTTCTCCTTTGGGCAATGATAGGATGTACCAAATATTTTTTTTTTCTTCAGCTCGCTGTTGTAAGCCAACTTGACTACTCAAAGGTATCCATTCAGCCGGTCACATATGCATGGGTGCTGATTACCTACATGCTGTGACTGTAACTTATTAGTCACGGAAAATCACAAGTGCGTAGATCGATGACTTGGATATTGCTTTGTATGTAACATAGGGATATTGTGGACAGCCGAGGGGATTGCACGATCAATACCCTCCATGATAGACTGTGTTCTGTGTAGCCAAGCCTTTAGACCTGGCTACACAAAACGTGATCCGGTGATACATTTGTATAATGCAACATGGCTTCATCCTTGCCACACTTGTAGGTATCCATCACAGCTACTCAGTCTCAATCATGGTGGTAGGAGATCCAGTAGTACAAAAAACACAAAACTATCGCATGATCTGGCTATCTGAAGCAGTTTTGTTGTGGGTTTTGCTTAACATGAGTGAATTAACAATGGATCACTCACTTGGAAATTGATTTATCAGCAAGGTAGATTCAGGGGAGCCACGGTACCCCTGACTAAAAGAAGAAGTACCAGTACGCAGATTCCCAAGCAGCGGTCAAGAGGTCCATTTCAGCAGTTAAGGATTCCATCACCATTCCATTGGTGTCAAGCAATGGCTTGAAGGGCTGATGGAGTCGGTTAGATCTGTTATACGGGTGTTTTTATCATGGGTAGAGACATGTTTCAGTGTCAGTCTGAGGCCCGGATTCATGAACGGTCCTTCTGTCTCTGCCTGGACAGGGGTGTAATTTAGCTATGTGGAGCGAAGAGCACACAATAGGTAGAGGAGCTAAATTACACCCTGTATCCTCATTAGTTAGTAGGAACTGTCAGTAGGGATAAAAGTATACCATACGGTCATATAACATTTCATGCAGACTGTCACTCAGAAATTCAAAGTAGTCTGAGAAGGGTGTGGAATGATGAGTATGAAATTTCGAATGGGATTGGAGACTGAACCAGAGCGAGGGCCTGAGTTCAGACAAGACCAGCTGCCACCAAAAAATTGCTGAGATTGATTCAGCAACTAGATGCAAGAATGCAAGAGGGATACTCTTTAAAGCTGCAATGGGTACTCTCACACCTTGGGATACCTGATAATGAACGAGCTGACATGTTAGTAAGGATTGTCAGTAGGGATAAAAGTATACCATACGCATACTGTCATAAAACATTTCATGCAGACTGCCACTCAGAAATTCAAAGTAGTTTGAGAAGGGTGTGGAATGATGAGTGTAAAATTTCGAATGGCATTGGAGACTGGACCAGATCGATTTTTGTTACACCTGCTACTGAACAATCAGTTCAAACACCGAGTGAAACCCCTAGAAAAGAGCCCACTATGTGACCAATGTGATGCCAATGAAATCCAGCCCTTCACACTACCTTAACTGCTTGAACGAAACGTAGAAATGCAATAATATACTTAACAATACCCAAATACAGGAATACCTTAAAACTTCACTGCACTTTAATACAAAGCGGAGCACCAATATAATAGAACTATCCCCCCCCCCCCTCCTCACCAGTCACTACCTACCTTCCATTTATAAAATTTATACACCCCCGAAAAAAAATAATAAAATAAATTATGCTTATGAGGTTTAAAAAAAAAAAAATTACATTTGCAAAAAAAAAATCACATGGCAAATGGTTAACAGCGCAAAAATTTCAAAGACAGACAGAAAACAAGCAAGCAGACATCTTACTAAGTTTGCACTCTACCAACAAAATGTGACCACACGACTATATAGCTCACCGTCAAAAATAGAGAAGAAGAAGAATAAGAAGAAGAAGAAGAAAGGAGAAGAAGTATTCTTTGATTCATAAACATTTTAACATAAATTAATTTTGTGTTTTCTTTTCGATATTCATCATCATAATTACAACTCATTTTGTTCGCTCGCATAATTACAACTCGTTACTCAAACCCTTCTTTAAGAATTTTACTTGAAGTTTTCTGTGTAAGTTATAATTAGACATGGCGTTGATGCAGAGGAGGGCAAACGTAAGTTTTAATATTTTTATTTCTATTTACACTAATACTTAAAATAATTCATCCCAACTTATATTAGAATTATTCAAGTTTTTTGATATTTATTTTAAATGAGTTATCTTAGCTTCAGTCTGTTACGCCCGTAAACATCACCTACTCAAGGTAGGTACACCTACGTACTTTACGCTTGCATTGTTTTTCCTGACTGGACTCCTAGGAGGATTTTATAGTTCTCAGGAGGAGGTCGGTGTAGGTTTCTTTGGGTCGTGATTTTAGGTGACGGTAAGGTAGGTAGATAACGTCGCGACTACTACCAGTTTTCCATACAGTGAAGAGGCTTGCTGATATTGCACAAGTCCCTGATGGCTTTGGTTATGGTCATGTCATATGCCTGGCAACTACTTGGTCGTTTAGTTGGGAATTCTGTTTCGTCGTTGAAGTTCTTACATCGCATAATCTAATTTTTCTCAACTTTACAGTAGAGAAAAAAAAAAACAGATTAACTTGTTACTTGACGATATAACATTACTGAAACCCAGATTAGAGAGAAGACTTAAGTATGCACCAAAATCGAGATATCTGTATGTAAATTGTAACTCTGGCTCAAGTAACTCTTAACTAATTAATGATGTCGACGAACAACATAAATCCTAACTAGGTAGTAGTATAAGTGAAATAAGAAAAACGGTGGGTCTGAGTGATCGTCCATTAAAAAAAACAAAAAACAGCACTTCTCATATCTACGCGTGGAGGTGTTGACTGCAGATTTGGGATATATGTGAAGTTGACAAATACCACATTTTTGGCACCATAGAACATTGAATTGACGAAACATTGCAATCAATTCAGGTCGGGCGCGAAAATACGAATCCAGCGGCATGCGTAACTCAAATTCGCTTTTTTGGGATATGTGATGTTAGAACTTCGAGCTATCATATTGTTCGTGTGATCACATCCATTTCGATTTAAATACAACTGAACACGCAAGACCAAAACTCTGCCAGACTTGACCATAACCAAAGCCATAAGGGACTTGTCCAATTTCTGTAAGCACTCTTCACTGAAAGGAAGACTGGTAGTAGATGCGGCATACCTTAGCTCCGTTAACTGAAACACGTCCCAAAGGAACCTAAATAAACTACCTGGGGACCGTCAGATCCTCCTGCGAGTCAAAGTCGGGAAAAACATAATGCAACAGATACACGATTTATTTATTTGCCTATAGGTACCTAATTTTAACATTTATTTCATTTCATTGGTCAAGCGACATGTTACAATTATTGCGTCAACTGCCAAACTTCATTCGTTACCTCTAAAGCGAATTAGGTTGAAATGAAGGTAGTAGGTATCTACTTGTCCATTGTGAGCAGTTTTTGCTTTTTTAATGTACCATTTTGTCATCATTGGTGTCATCATAGCAAAGAAAAGTAAACTTTACAGTACCTCGGAAATAGTATTAAATGAAGCAGATTTTATGAAATTAGTCCGAATAATTTTAAGAGAGTGGCTCATTTTTTAACTTTTTTTCTTCTTTAATCCCACTTTGTAAAAGATCGAAAGTTTGTTTTATGATACATAAGTCTGGATGGTGTTGAATAAATATGAAAATAACTTCTTCTCAAAGACAATTCAACGAGCTAAATCCGAAAATGTGGTTAATAATGATTGAGAAAAGTTTATTTAAAGTGGAGAAATAAGGATTTTTTCCTCTAAAAAAAAGGGGGGGGGGGAAAAAAGGTTTCCTAAACTCATATCTCGGCAACGGATAGAGAGATACAGTAGGTGGCATTCTGCTCCATTTTCGGTCTAATTTACCGCAATTTTCAATTTCAAGTTACGAGGGAATCACCTTGTATATTACACATACAGGGCACTAAGCAGTTTTGGTTTGAAACTTTCTAGGAATCTATTCTACAATTAATTCCTAACGAAAAGTTTCTCTTAGTATTTTTTCTTTCTTTTTTACGCTTTGTTTCCATGTGATTTCATTTCTAATATTCTCTTTCTGGTTATTTTGACTTCATGCCATAAACATAGCCATAACTTCCCTTAGATTCACTTTAAAACCAAAAATAGGCTCATAATTGGAAAGATTGCAAAATTTCCTTTTAGAATATCAGTGGGACGAAGCTCATTCAGCGGGCCATATCTAAGTCCGAATTGAACATTTTATAATTTTTACGGAATCACTACATTTTTCAAACGTCAGTATCCTTTGGAAAAATTATATTTACCGTTTTCGTAACGGGAAAAAAGAAAAACTTCCATAAAATCTCATCATTCAAACGAATTAGTCAATAGTTCGCCGATAGCGGGAAAATTATGTTTTAATTTAATGTTGAAAACGTGTTTTTTTTTCTTGTTTAATGAAATCGAGGGTTTTGATAAAAAGCCACAGTTCCTTTGAGCCTGACGGCTAAAATTAAAAAACATGAATATGCTTTAGCCGTACACGACTCACTCCTCGTCGATTCTCTGAACCTGACCCCCCATCGGCCTCTGAACTCTGTTTATCATTCAAAACAAAAAAATGTTTTAGCTCCTCGCTCTCACTTTATTATAGAAATGATCACGACCATTGAGCTCTTGTGAGATGATGATCTCCTAATAGAAACTCGCGAGTAAACATTCACTTTATTATAGAAATGATCACGACGATTGAGCTCTTGTGAGATGATGATCTCCTAATAGAAACTCGCGAGTAAACATTCACTTTATTATAGAAAGAGGCTAAAGAGGCTACATACGAAATTACAGCTTCCTATAGTGTAAAGTATAGAAATTACCTATTAAAATAATTTAACCACCGCTTCACAAATCTAACCGTTCTCGCAATATTCGGATCACCTGCTATGAATCACATAATCGAAACACCAGCTCAATGAAATCATCAGAAATTAACAAGCGGTTGCAATCATGTTCACAATATCAATAATTGAGAATGATCACCTGTGTGTAAGCAATTATTCATATAACCATGCTCATAACTCAGCTTGTTGGCCACGCACTTCGCAGTAGTTAATATAGTATGGTTGGATAAATCGAGAGCTTTCGAACGAATGGTCAACGAATTTTGTGGGATGAAAAACGACGAAGTATCATATCCCTAGCAACGACTCGGTTGTAAGCGGAAATCATCACAATTATTGGCGCTACTTTCGTTGCACTCTCGTGGGACATTTTTCGGTAGTTAGGTCACGGCTAAAGCATATTCATGCTAAAATTCACGCTCCATGAACCAACGAGTTTGGGGTCGATTTTTCCTATTTTTTCACGGTGAATCGAATGGTAACACTTGCAAATCTCTCTGGCTCCGTTAAAACTGAGTTCACGCAAAGTTCATCGTAGATCGTTAGTGCATTTTTTATGGTAAATTTTATATATTTATACTCGCTGGTTCATTTTCCATTAAACTTCTTGACTTTTCCTCTATAACAAAATAAATCTAACATTAAAACATAATTAGTATCCCTTTAATTGGAGACGTAAAAGTAAAATTTACTATAGGTACTGTTGAAAAGCTAACATTTCGGGAATGGTTTTTGCGTTACGAAAACAGGTGTACAGCCATTTGAAAAATGTAGCGATTTCGTAGAAATGAGAAAATTGTCAATTCTGACCTAGATTTTTCCCACTGAATGAGCATGAAGTGAACCAAAGAGGAATTTTGTCCATTTTTATGGCAATTAATTATCATTAATTTTGATGCGCTGTTTTCGATGGTGAATTCGAAAGTTAAACATGAAAGTTGAAAACTAATATTGTAATTGTGACAAATCCAACATTTTCAGTTAAAAACATCTCAAGTTTTTGGAATGGTATTAAAAACACTTCAAGTATGCTTAAAAACAACTCTTCTGCTACATGCGTTCCATTGTTTGAGTAAAAACAACTTAATTTGCCATATAATATACATGGTTGGGACCAAATTGTCTTTGCTTCTAATATGTGGCTTCATTTGCGGTGGGGTTTGTTTCCAACACTAACTCACTTCTTATTTTACTTGATAGTTCCAGAAAAAGCAACTTAAACTTGAGTTGTTTTTGCTCAAAACTTAACGTCAAAAAATTGCACGACTTGATGAAAAAAATCTTACGTTTATAAAATACTATAATAGATTCTGAGAATTGAGTTTGTGTATTTTCTTTTAATTGATGCATTCAGAGCAGGTCATGGTCATCCATTACCATACCGATTTCTTCTAAATTACCGTACATTCTGTACATCAATCCTTAAAGCTGGATTCACATGGAGCGGAACAAGCGCGGAAAGCGGAAGAACAGAAGGACGGAACACAATCTGATTGAGGGTGGCTGCCATGTTGTCGGAAGGGGCGGACAGCAGTCAGTGGTAGAAATTTTCATACCGTTTCTGCGTTCCGTCGTCGAGCTCCGTGCGAGCGCAGTGGACAGGAATGTTGATAACAGCAAGTAGAGGTTTCAAATCAGAGAGACTTTCAGTAGGAAGGTTATTTCCGTCCACCACTTCATGTGAACACTCTTCCCGACTCCGCCGCCCCTCCACTGGTTTTTCCTTCTCTCCACTTTCCGTGCTTGTTCTGCTCCATGTGAATCCAGCCGTAATGTATTGTTACCAAGGTACACAAATGAGTACATTAAAACATGTAGGTATCTACTTTATATGTGATTAGGCACATGAAAAGTATATTACAATACGCTAATATTCATTATTCGTTTATTTGTGCAGGTGAGGCTTCCGCCCGAGGTCAATCGAGTCTTATACATTCGCAATCTTCCCTACAGAATAACTGCTGAAGAAATGTACGATATATTTGGAAAATATGGGGCGATCCGACAAGTCAGAGTGTAAGTCACTTCAACATCATAACTATAACTTTCAAAATACGTAGGTATGTATTCAGAGCCCAAATGCCGTGCAAGCGGTAACCCGCAAGGGGCGCCGATTAACAATATATAATAATCTAAATAAAATTTTTCCTATCCATAATACTGTTTATAGTAAAGTAAGGTTTCAATTTAAAAAATGAAACATGACAAGAATAACAGAGCTATAAAGCGTTTAAAACAAGCACCCCTGGACTCCCCAGATCTTTCTGCTTAGAGCCCTCAGTTAAAATTCGAAAAACATGGCACATGCTTATAATGCTTGTATAACAATGATTATATAAAGTGATGAGGAATACGTTTTTACTTCCATTTCATTTGTTGAATAACGGAGAAATTAGCTTTGGAGATCAGAAGGCAACGATATCACTAGCCTTCTTGTATATGTAACAATGACTTCTAATAATGCAGCGAAAAAAATGACATGAAACAACGACATGTCATTTTTTCGCAGCGTTTAGATTTAAATGTTCAGCAGGAAAGTTTCCATAAACATATTCTACGTTAAAAGTTTCTACCGAATGGAATATAAAACAAGATCCATTGATTGTTACTACCTTAATAATATTTATAATAGTTATCTTACGAGGGGTGTGCTTGCGGCGATTAAATCCTGCTTTATCCATCAGGAGCTTAAAGAAGTTCAGAGGTTTGACTTTGAACTTGCAGCTAATGACGTCATGAGTCGCAGGGGCAACCCTGTCTACGGATTTCTGAAAGTCCGTAGGTTACCAGGACGATTGTTCTATGTAGCAAAATTTACCCTGCTGAAAACAAGTAGATTATGGTCTTTTACGTATCCCCCGTGCTTTACTAATTATATGCTCATATTTACTGATATACTAGGGAAAAAGTAAACGAATCAGCCATTTTTAATATTGAATCCAGTTCGGCTTAGCCAACCTTGGACGCAAAAATCCCTAGGTTTGCACCATTGTAGTTGTTGGTCATCCCTTGTACTATTATTTAAAGTTCAAGTTCAAGCGCCAAATATTCTAATGCTGATTATTCTGAAACTCCCTCCTGTTTTCTGTAGAGGATTAAAACTCGTTAAAACGGTATAAAAATAATATTTCATGCTTCAGAAACAGATTCAATTGGAAAAACTTTGATTTTTCTATTTTTGTTCTCCATTGCCTTTTACTTTGAATTAGACCCCTGCTACCGTTAGTGGAACAAGGATTCGAGTTTTCACTCCCCACTCCAGAAAACCTAAGTGGCACATCTGTACATGATATATCAGAAGATATGAACATGAACACTATTAATTGTACTTACTGATGAATAAGCCATCATTATTACGAAACTTTGGAATATTATTGTTCATCGTCTTACTTACAACTGATTCGCTTCAGATAGGTAAGTGACGGCATTCCTCTGAAATGCTCGTCAGTTGCACGTTGTAACCAATGTTGCTTTCAGCGCTTCATCATTTTTGGGGTGTGCATATAAGCTATATATCCTTTCTATCTTATGTTCAGTTATTGGAGAATTCCTAGTAGATCCGTAAAACACAATACGTCGTGCGGTATTGACGATCCGGCTCCGTAACTCTGACGCAATGAGTTACGGTGACGCATCCTTCCGTACAGATACGTTAACGGATCACGATCTGGAAAAAACGTAATAGTCTAAAATAACCTCCTTCCACGAACTCAAATAACCTCCTAGGGGTAAATGCCTCCTTCCATGGATTTAGCGTTACAACTGGATCCGTTAAGGACTTGACGTGATTTTAAGGTGCGGTAAAGTTTCTTGTTACCACACGCCGTATTGAGACCGACGGATCTCTAGGAACTCTCTATGGTTTATTACTGATAATGGCATAACCGTCAAAATCGATTTAACCAGTTTACTTTTTCGGGAAATAGACAACTTTCACACGCTGGAATGTTATGTCACTTTTATCATGATCAGTGGGCCTAGGTACTCTAGTCTTCCTTTTTACGTTTCTTTTCAATATACATACGTTTGGATCTTCCTGAGATGCGTCGCAATGGTTCCCGCTATACAAGATCCCCATATCCTCCGTTTTCGGATAGGCAATACATCTAAACTTTTTCCCCTGCACATATTCACCTTCTCTCTCCACCAGAGAGGTGTTTGTGGAAAACAAATTGATACTTTTCAACAAAAAAATCTAAATTTTCTGGGGGTTGTGAAGCCAAGCGACCCTCAGTCGGGATCGAAAAACCGATTTTGAGTGCCACGCATGGGAGTGAAAACCTACTCTGTTCAATCGGAGTGAAACCCCAGCCGCTCCTTACACACTCGCAGAATAATGTGTGGGCAACGGCCACACCATTGAGTGACTTGAAAATACTTTGGTTCTTTTGTTTTTAATTTTGTTTTAAACTATCTGTGCCTTTGTTTATATTGATTTGTCTTTAAACACATTTTATAGTCATATTCAAATATCAAATTTTTGAAAGTTAAAAGAGTAATTATTCACATGAATACATGAATAGTATTACATAAAAACTATTTGATTATGTCGAGGAGAAAATTTTTATTGAATATGTAAAAAGCGTAAATACTATTCATGCTATACTGTTATCGTATTGTTTACCATTAAGAAAATGAGGTTAAAGGCCACACACTAGCGTTTTTTCTGCTTTTTACTCGCATTTTTAATGCTGTATTGCGGGTTCAAAAATAGCAACTGAAGAAGACTAGAAATGTAAACGTTGAAGAGGAATAACAACAACAAAAAACGCATTCTGACGGAATGCAGTTCTAATGAGCCTGTCAGGTTAGGGCTCCTATCGGGTTTCCAGTGAACCTTCCCAAGGGTTACGTTTTCGCATTTTTCTTGCATCGAGGTAAAAATTAGAACACGTTCCAATTTTCTCAAGTGAGTTTAAAAATGCTCCACCAGGATGCGCAATGGTCGAAAAATATGACCTTGGAAAAAACCACTTCTCCTTCTTTGCGTTCGGGCATTAAAAAATGCTAGTGTGATAGGGCCTTAAGAACCAGTTTACAATTAAATGTACCAGTTTGCAAAAGAAAAGTTTACAGAAATTTTCTAAGGGAGGACCCTCCAGGCCGCGGCTATAGGCCCACACAAACTCTTTGTTTTTTTAATGTTATCCTCTAATATTTTAATAATTCTTCTCCACAGTGGAAACACTCCAGAGACAAGAGGAACTGCTTTCGTAGTCTACGAGGACATTTTTGATGCAAAGAATGCCTGTGACCATTTGTCCGGATTCAATGTCTGTAATAGATACCTCGTGGTTCTTTACTACCAGGTATGTACTGTTCATATTCCGTGCCTTAGGTATTAGCGAATTTTCCTAAATAAAGAAGCTATTGCATTGGCTCCAAAAATTGTAGAAACAAAATTTTGGAAAATTTTCTTCATTGAAATCCGTTTTGAGACATTCTGGAACGAATCCGGAGTTTAACGCTTTTTCATGCACATATGTATGTGTGTGTCCTTACGGACGATAACTATCCTTAGGATTGGGATTAAAAAAATCCGTTCTTGCGCCCAAAAATCAAGGTTTCCAAACAAAAGGATTGGTTCGTCATCCAGCATTTTTTGAGCACATTAAATTGGTCAAATTTCAAAACATGTGCTCAAAAAATCACTACATATGGCTAAAAACAGCTAAAAATCGTTAAATTTATATTTTTAGAAGAATTTTAGTCAAAAGAAGTTTATCAACGGTGAAATAGAACATTAATAAAAAATGTATGAACAAATTTAGGTTGAAAATGGACTTATATTTCATTAATATTTGCCGAAAAATTGATAAAAACTGCAAAAAAAAACTAAAAATCCAAAATCTTATTTGAATCGTATTATGCGCTCTAGAACTTTTAGTTAACTATTTTTTTTTTTTTTTTACTTAAAGTCTTAAATTTTTTAAACAATGTAATTATAATATAGTACCTACAATAATTTACGAAAATTCGCTCATACGATCACGCTGCATGACTGGAACTTTTTGGATTTAGCACTCGAAAATCCTTAGGACAAATTATTATTCTCAACCTAATTTTTATGACTTGTGTACTGAAATCTTCGATCAATTTTTCAGGCTAACAAAGCTTTCAAGAGGGTGGACGTGGACAAGAAGAAAGAGGAGTTGGACAAGATGAAAGCCAAATATGGAATCAATACTGAAGAAAAATAATTTATTACGAATCATTTCCGTATAAATGTTAATTATAAGTTCTGTTGTAAATATTATAATTTTTCACTCAAATACTTCTATAATGCATTGCTTTTCTTCAAAATCCCTTGACTCGTATTCATCTGTATCTATTTAGTTGGTTATTTGATGATCACATTGACTGTCAATTTACTCGGAAACTCAACAGATACCTAATCAATTGATCTTACGCTGTCGGGAACTAATATATTATGTATAATGATGGTGAGCTCGGAGTTTGGTTCGAATTTAAAATTACTAAGCATACAATATAATATGTATTATGTACATTTGCTGCCTTCTTCATTACGTTTCTCCAATTCGTTTAAGATCTAATTGTAGAACATTTTTACACTGTACAAGTTAGTATTGGTGTAAAACACCTTGAGTACCTACTTTCAAATGAGGGTACTTAGGCACTGAACAACCTATAAAATTCTACTAAAAGGTCTAACTACCGTCTCGCGTTACTTCTTATTCAATTCTTTGAAAACTTTATCTATGTGAATCCACTGAAGCTTTTTTCCTCTGATGAGATCCTCCAATTCCGTTGTATCAAGCATGTGCATCTGAAAATTAGAAGAAGTTTAGAACATTAGGACATGGACCTTTTCAAATCAGTGTTATAAATGGTACATAAAAGATGTGTAAATGTAAACTGCTAAGTCAATTTACTATCCACATATCATCTAACCTTTTTCTAATGATTGCTTGTTATTTATTTATTGACTAAAACGACTGAGTAGAAAAACTCTTACATTACTAGGGTACCTGTCTTATAAATTTATGAGGACATCTTTATCTTGTCCAAAAGTATAAATACCAATAGTATTGTATTAATACCAAATTTACAGTTCAAAAATGAGGGCTGTAGAATGTTCTATAGATGAAATGTCTAAGAGTAAGTCCTCAAATTGGCTGTCAGCTATGCCATTACAAAGACAGAACTTTGATCTATCCATAAGGAATTTAGAGATGCCATTACGATCGGGAATAAGAGAACACCAGTAAGCGTGCCTTTGTCTTGCGATGGGTGTGGCGATTTTGAATTCAGCTTGGATCATGCACTCAGCACAGAGATAAACAGAGGCTAATGCGAAGTGGACGGAAAAGGTGCTTTTATCAGCCTAATAGAAATTTCAGCCATATGCAAATGGATAAATCTTGGTAGCTTTCTCATCTTCAAATTACAAACGATACTAAATATGTATAATAGATACGAAAAATGTTCTCTAATGGAAAACAGAAATTCTGAAATACTTAATCCAGCAAAACCAATCTATCTTTTTATAATATTCGGTGTTGAACCGTAGGCACGAATCTGCACGGTTTTTTAATTTTTCAGGCAGTGATGACAAGGGGCGGCCAATGTTACGAATATTGCACTTTTCTTCCACTGACAAATGGGAATACCTGGTTGTCTTCGATGAACTGCACTGAATCATCGTACCTACACTCATGAACAGAAAACAAGAAAGAAGAAAACTCATGAACGAAAACAATAAAAATTAAGCTGTGGTTGTGACTAGGACTGGGCCATAAACAGAACAAGTAACTAACGAAAAGACATAAATCAGCTTTGTTTATCCTATAACCATTCGATAAGAAAGAAGGCATTGCAGCCCCCTTGTGGCAGAGCAGGGAACTAAGGCTGCTCCTTCTGTGACTTTTTGCATTCTCTCAATCTCGCATGCCTGCCTCAATTCAAACTGAAAATCCTCAGTTTGGAGATATGCTGGTTAGTCTGAGGAGGGGAAGTCTCAAGCAGTTGGTTGCACTGACCCGCTTCTGATTGGTCAGGTCGGGTTGGCTTCCCTTCTTCCCCACTCTTGACCACATTCCATCTTCCCTCCACTCTGTTTTGCATCTAGATTCAACCAGTACAGCACCTATAATCTTGTCTTCTATCACTAGCCAACTTACTCTTCACATGAGGATGAAGGATTTTTTTTGCTGGGAGTACAGGGCTTGGCAAACAAATGGGGACAACAACAGAGTGTTGCTATGGAATGGCTCAGAACTTGAATCACTCTTTCTATAAAGCGGGCCTTAAGTATATGTATGCCTGAGAGGGTCACAGAAGAAGTGGAGAAGTGTGGAAGACCTTTTTGACTGCACAGATGGTGTGGTGCTTAAAAGCACCAACTCCAATTGAGCAATATTCCCTCAAGTCCTGCAACATTCAGCCATCAACTACCTAGTAGATACGAGTGTGAAAGAGGAATCCTCGCCTCCATTTATTTTTGGTTTCAGAAAGTACTCATTTGTCTAGTTTTTGTTCGTGAGTGAAGGGAGGGGACGTTAGCAAGCGAGAAGCTTGCAGTCAGAGCATTCATGAATGATTGATGCACCCACACAACAATCTTCATTTTCCCAGGTCTCTAAGGAAACTGCTTCCTAATATGTTCTCTAGAAGTTTCTTGTGATTTTCTTAAGAAGGTATGTAGTGTAGCTCGGACAATTTGGCTAAAAGTCGTGTCAGTGATTTAAAAAACGCTACAAATCATTACACAGTGGTTTATTATTTCTGTGTTAGATAGCCCTTCTACACAGAATATTGGTCAAATTATTACATAACATACATTCTGTTATATGAACAGAATATGGCGCATCTTACCTCCCAAAAGGGTTACCACCTTTACAGTTCCAAGACCCCACATTTTATGCTTAACAGTAAATGTTTGAAAAAAAGGTCAATAGGTAAGGGAAGAGTATAGGTTCAGAGGCCGATCTACAGAACAGTGCGCCTCCGTACCACGTAATTGTTTCCGAGGAGTCCCAAAGGAGCTCCATCTAAATAACAGCACTGTGAGTCGATTAGGAAAGAAACTAGCCTCGGAGGTTTTGAAGCTGATCTGTGACCCTCCATAGGTACATTGTAATTGTATTTGAGCTCAATAAAGGAGCTACATTTCAGTATCGTAAGACGATTAAAAACAATTTTTTAGGCTCAGAGGCCCAACAGCTGATCACTGCGCACTGATATTAAATTCTTGTTATTAAAAAGGAGGTCCATTTCAAATTGCAAATCCTCAGGTTGACATCAATATGCCTGCGTGAATATGGGCACCTGCAGAAGGAAAGTTAATGCAATTAATTAAAACATCTACATTTTACTAGTCCCCCTGTTCTCAGTATAACGATTTTTATATATATATATATATATATATATATATATATATATATATATATATATATACACCGAGTTGGTTACCGAGTGCCTCACGTAGAAGATCATAGCTTCCAAGTGGTGTGCACTTTTGCAATCTTGATTGAAAAATCTTCTCCAGAGAGCGCTGGCTAGAACTTTGTCGTTGCTCAGAAGTCCTTCGTCGTACAGGACAAGAGCAGCTTGGAAACCTTCATTCAGCTCGTAGATTTGAGATCGGACGATGGACGAGTGTTCGGACTGAAATCAGATACCATTCAATCCAGTCAGGACAACCAATGTCTTGGGTATTTTCCTGAGAAGGCGCATATCCAACAATTGGATACCTACCATTTTAGTAGGCAGATTCAAGAGTACAGAAAGGTGTGGAGGGTTTTGTGATTCATTAAAACATTTAAACATCTCATTATTTGGAATGGAGAATGCCCAAGAGTCAAATAGAGCTTTTGTTATTTGAAGAATTTTCTGATCAAATGATTTCAAGATAAGCCTCAAAGCTGATCCAGAATTTATCGTCATATGTACAGAACCTGGGACGTGAAGTGGGACAGGTGAGATTCTTTCCGAGTAAGAGGAATGGAGTTAGCAGGTTCCTCAAGTTTGATAAATATGATAGAACAGTACCTACTCAGAGTAAGTGGCAAAGGTAAGATGTGGGAGAAGTAGGTGTCAAAATATAAAACAATAATGATAAATGCAGCCAGGGTTCCAGCAGATCTTAGAGTGAGGGATCTTCTTGAAGAGTTAATTTTTGTGACAGTAGTTTTCGAAGTTTAACACGTTATGTTGCTGACTACCAGACCATGAATGTCTCTATAATAAATTATAGGAAATGCAGAAATATAGCTAAGGCAGCCAAAGCTGTAATTATATTAAGGTAACAGTAGGGAAGGGTTGGTTAGTGGCGGCAGCGCTTGACACGCAGGAATCTGAACCAATTTCAAAGAGAAATTCGATAAAAATGAAAAACCTCAAGCTCAGTTGATAACACTGTTATACCTCGCTCACGGGACGATGACCATCATTTTCTCAAACGTTTCGGTTCGTTCGCAAAAATCTGTTTCAGTTTTGTTAGCTTTCTTCTTTTCGGGAGTTGTCCTTGAGTGCGGAGTTTTTCCCTCAGCAGTGTTGGTCTCAGTTATGCCAGCAGTTCCCTACAGTCAACTCTGTATACGAGCCCGAGAACGAGATAAGTGTCAAGCGCTTTTACACAATAACGACAATTATAATGCTACCTGCTCGATTTCCGAACAATCCAGATCAGATCTGCTGTGGTGGGTGACAGCCCCCCACAAACCACCAGCCAATATTCGCTCAGATTCCTACCATCACGTTGTGTTTTCTGACGCCTTCGATTCAGGGGACGGAGTCTGAAAGAAAACTACATATATAGCATTCGCACTTTGAATTAAACCATTCGCGAATTGAATTAAACTTTTCGCAAATTGAATTAAACTTTCCGCAAAATGAATTAAACTTTTCGCAAATGGAATTAAACTTTCCGCAAAATGAATTAAACTTTTCGCAAATTGAATTAAACTTTTCGCAAATTGAATTAAACTTTCCGCAAATTGAATTAGACCTTGGGCAAATGTACGAAATAAATCACTCGCGACGGAGTTGTGGAAACCCATTTCAAAACGGAAGTTAGTGAAAAAACGTTGTCTATTTCCACGAAAAATACAGAGTTACAATGTTGAATCGATTTTGACGGTTAGGCCATCATCAGTAACAAACAATAACAAAATTATTGACGGGCCTAACTGTCTAAATCGATTTAACATTGTAACTCTGTATTTTTCGTGGAAATAGACAACGTTTTTTCACTAACTTCCGTTTTGAAATGGGTTTCCACAACTCCGCCGCGAGTGATTTATTTCGTACATTTGCCCAAGGTCTAATTCAATTTGCGGAAAGTTTAATTCAATTTGCGAAAAGTTTAATTCAATTTGCGGAAAGTTTAATTCATTTTGCGGAAAGTTTAATTCAATTTGCGCAAAGTTTAATTCAATTTGCGAAAAGTTTAATTCAATTCACGAAAGGTTTAATTCAAAGTGCGAATGCTATAAACGAGAAGGAGCTGAGAGCTGTCCTTTATGCCTTACGCTCTTTTGGAGAAACATTGTTCAGGAAGACGATTCTCTTCAGAGTCGACAACAACACAGCAGTGGGGGTAATAAATAAATTCGGTAGTGTCAAATACCCCCACCTACATCAGGTAGCTCGTGAAATTTGGCAATTTTGTGAGTCTAGGGAGCTATGGTTGTTTGCCTCTTATCACAAACGATAATGTCGCTGACTTGGAATCTAGACGTGATATTCCTACCTATGAATGGGGCTTAACCCATTCGTGATGTAGGGCGTATGTATACGGCCTCACAGAGGTGCCCGAATTGCCTGAGGCAGTATAGTGCCTTTGATCAAGAGCACCAAAACGACTGAGGGCGTATCTATACGATCGCGTATTTATTGTTTTTTAACTGCTCCTATGCCATCTTGTGACGTCTGATGTAACTAACGTCGATCTTACAACTCACTAGGTGTATTATAGAATGCGTTGAAAGACAAAACAAGGCAGCTTATCATCAACAAGTGAGTTTCAGTGTGAGATATGCGACGAAATATATCATACGAAAAGGTACTACTAGGTATACTAATTGTTTGATTTCCTTTTGTTTTCACTTTTTGATTTACAAACTATCATGAAATGAATGCATATTCTTTACACAACAATTTTGTTCAATATTCAACTGTTTAAAATAATTAAACACCTAATTGATGTTTTTCAATGTTATTCATCATTTGTTCTCACTTATTCTATCCTGAATTCTTGCCAAATCGTTTAATTTGATGCTCAGGTATATTAGGAGTATGAATAGATAAATTTCAGCGAATAAATGGAAAATCAGTGCTTGTTGAAGGGATGAAAAGGGAGGGCGAAGCGCCATGCGGGGAGGGCCATTTAACTCAGGCACAGGGGGTTGCGGAGCCCCCAACCAGCTAGGCAGGGCGCGTTGCGGGAGCTAAATTTCACCAGGCGCGAATGGGTTAAATAGGAAATATTTTGAAAAAATTGAACAACTATTTGGGACTCCAGTTATTGATTTATTTGCTTCAGTTGACCTTGACCAATGTCAGCGTTTACCTTTTACTGGGAATTTTCTTCTTCTTCCCCCCCTTCATCTTGTTACCAAGGGTTCTAACAAAATCAGAGAAGAAAAAGCTGCGGGGATAGTTGTAGCCCCAGTCTGGCCTACACAGTGTTGGTATACTCAATTTTTGAAACTTGT
Source organism: Adelphocoris suturalis (assembly GCA_030762985.1). Classification (NCBI taxonomy): domain Eukaryota; kingdom Metazoa; phylum Arthropoda; class Insecta; order Hemiptera; family Miridae; genus Adelphocoris; species Adelphocoris suturalis. Next base: position 60,082,103 of record CM061046.1, read on the forward strand.
AACATCCCAAATCGAATATATGGGCCCTAACGAAGGTTTATTATTATTATTATTAGGTATTTATTTATCCTTTTATTTTTTCATTTTTTGTACATACAGTTCGGGAACTCACCCGTCGGCGAAATCACTCCAGCTTATGGCGGCAATCTTGTCAGGATGAGCCTATTCCAACAGGGGTTTTCGGATTCGATTGTAGCCACGCTCTCTCTCTCACCAGCAACATACAAACAGTGTGAATCCTCTTATAATCTCAGGACACGATACTATAATGATGTCTTGGAATCCCTTGGAAGTCTCAGTTAAAAAGATTCTTAATTTTTCCCAACACCTACTGGACACGATATCTCAATCTTTTAATTCTTTCAATACCCATAGGTCAGCATTGGCCAATTGATTTAGACAAAATTGATAAAGGAAAAAATAAATTAATAAAACGTTTTTTGAAGGCGGTTTTCCTACTTTGACCGCCTTCAGCAAGATATGAGACCACTTGGGATCCTGAACTTGTGCTTAAATTTTACCGAACCCATGATGACAATTCCCTAGCCTTTCTTTTAAAAAAAAAATGGTGGTTCTGCTTTTATTAGCTTCGGGGCAATGCTTTCAAACAATGATGGCCAGTGCACGTCAACACATTTTTGTGTCAGCATCTGGGGTAGAAATTTACAGTCCCAAACTGTTGAAGACCTCTAGACCAGACGCTTCAGCTCCAATGTTAAGCCTAACCTTCTTAACGTCAGAGCCAACCCTCTGTGTCTCCTCAGTTTTACAGTCCTATTTAGAACGTACTCGAACGTTGCTACCGGAGACCTTAACATCTTTATCCCTATAGGGCGGTTGAGCAGATGGGTCAAGGAAGTTCTCGCTGCTACGGGAGTAGGCGTGGCACATTTTTCAGCGCATTCCACGCGCCATGCGTCAGTTTCGGCAGCGGCCCCAAAATGGGTGCCACTAAACAGCATTTTTGCTGCAGCAGGTTGGTCGAAAAATTCGAAGATGTTCCAGCAAGTTTAAAATAGACCCTTATGTTCACAGGGGGATTTCGCAGTGGCTGTTTTTTCTACATCCAACTTGTGAAGACTATGAGATGTCTTGTTTAATGCCATACACCAATATTTTATGGTTCCATTTTGACTTATTAATTTGGCGTAATACGTCTTCCTTGAACTTGTGACTTGGAACTGTTTTCATTTAATTTTAATTTTTACTGTTTTATGGGCATCCTGGTCTGTTTGATGCCACACACCAACGTTTCTCATTTAGGACCCTAATTTGGCTACTTGATGCACTCTTCGCCTTACATTTTTGACTTCAATGTTTTTTACTTAAGTTCTAGGCATCTATAAGAAATTACTAGGCTTTGGAACAGGGTTCTGCCCTCAGTGACACATTTGTTTCGTTTTCATACCGATGATGGCCATCGTCCCGTGAGCGAGCTTATAGCAGTGTTTCCAACATAAGAAAGCTTAAGGTTTTTCATTTTTATGGAATTTCTATTTGAAATTGGTTCAGATTCCTGCTCGCCGAGCGAGCGCTGCTGCCACTAACCAACCCTTCCTTATAGTTACCTAAATATAATTTCAATAGATCATCCCAATGGTCGATTGATAGTTTAATAATCCTTCAATTAAACATGAAACAATGGAAGCTTACCCCCAGTTTCTTGGATCGAGTTGTGACATCTTTCCACAGTGCTTCAACAATGAAGTTCCTCAATGACCTACCCTGGTAAGGGTTCGCCATTAGTCGAGCCATTAACATCCATACATGAAGTTCTGTCAACATGAACCACGAGTAGAATGTGTCTGGTAACTCCAGTTCTGAAATAATTCACTCACTCTTAAAATGGGTTGAAAATTTTAAATACTAATACAGGGTAGAGGGGGGATAAGTGTTTAAAAAAGCTACCACACCAAAAATGTAGTACAATGCTGCAAGAAAAAGAAGTGTCCTATTTCATCTGATCGAAAGTTATGATTGATTTGTTTTCATGTTTTTATGATGAATCCTGATTTCACCTCATAATTCACTATTTCACTAGGGGTATTCAAGCTTGAGTTTTGATGGGCTCCAATGCGCATGTTTGGGTCATTTATGATGAGTGAATTTATGATGGGTTGAAGCCTTCGAAAGTCGAGTTTTGACGTTGAATCATCAAAAAGTAGCTGGCTACCTATCCTATCGGCTACTTAGCGAAACATTCTAATGAATAAAACACGATTTTCATTCTCGTTATTCAGACTGTAGTGTGCTAGCTGGAAAGTCAACAACATAAACCGAAAATGCTAGTAACAAGCTTAATGAATAATTCACGGAAACGAAACACACAGGTTTACGGGATCGAACACAATTTATTGTGATACAACAGCGGTATAAGTTGAATAAAATGGGAGAGCAATACAATCGTCATGAGACACGGGAACTGAATGAATGCAGGTTACACATCTTTCCGCAACTTGCGCGCCGAGAGCGCTACTGTCCATACACTGGTTGAGGAATATCAATTATTTAACACAATAGGTAAAGATGAACATAAATGGTTAACATGAATACAATAATCTTTGATTGCGTTGTACAGTTTCGGGAGCACAGATCACTCATTAAGTTTAATTAGTTTAATTACATTCGGGAGTAGTTTCCTTGTTCCATTCAGATACGGCTACACTAGCGCTCGACTCGGGAGTTCGGTGAACTCCGAGGCGGGAGATATGAATTTAGTCAGAGGCGGGAATTATGAATTTTGGTCACGACCAAACATCCTCCCCCCCCAATTCCAGTGGAATTCTAACATGGTAACTCAATTGTCAATAGGCAGGGGGCACAGTTTTCGTACGGGTCGATCAATAATGTTGGTGCTAGTGCGCACCTTTGCAACGCGGGAGACATCATCCTTGCCGGGGATCAACTCAACTATAATGCCTTTTGGCCAAGAGAGAGGGGGAGCATTGTCTTGCATGATCAGAACAACATCGCCTATCTTGGCTGGTTTGAATGGGGTATTCCATTTTTGTTTGGACTGCAAGTCTAGTAAGTACTCGGTTCTCCATCTCTTCCAGAACTGCTCGACTACAGCGTTAACAAATCTCCACTTAGGAGTGAGACGCGAGCTGAACTCAGCGACCGTAGATTCGGGAAGGGCAGTGAGGGGCCGCTGAATTAAAAAATGACCGGGAGTCAGAACTAAGAAGTCATCAGGTGATTCTGATTGATGAACTAGAGGGCGACTATTTAGAATTGCCTCAACACGAGACACTATTGTGGTGAACGTTTGTAGATTAGGGGTATGCGATTGTAACGTGAGGATCAGCAGCCGTTTGGCTGACTTGACTGCAGCTTCCCACAAGCCTCCGAAGTGGGGAGCTCTGGGTGGAATGAATTTCCATTCAACTCCCCTGGCGGCCAAACGCACTTGTAGGCTCTCGGAGTTACCAGAATCCATGGCCTTGCGAATTTCTGAGAATAGTCGGGCGGCACCGGCGAAATTGGTGCCATTGTCAGACCAGATGGTGGTAGGTACTCCTCGACGTGCCATGAAGCGTTCAAGGCATTGAAGGAAACCATCAGTTGTAAGGTCCATTACTGTTTCTAGGTGCACTGCTTTTGTAGCGAAACAAACAAACACAGCCAAGTACACCTGAAATGAACGGGATCCCCTTTTTCCTAACAAAGTGATTTCGAATGGACCTGCGTAATCAATGCCGACCGTTTGAAACGGAAAGGCTCGTTCAACACGGCCTTCGGGCAGCTGTCCCATAGTTGTCTCATACGGTACAGGTTTTATAGAGAAACAGCGGACACAACCTTTTAAGCAACGGGACACTACTGCACGACCATTGATGATCCATAGGCGAGAGCGGAGGTATGCCAGAGTGGCGCGGGGACCAACATGTAGACAGGCTTCATGTGCCTGCTTAACTATCAGTTCGGTCAGCTTGTCTTCCGAAGGTAACAAGGCGGGATGCTGAGTTTGATACTCCAAACTACTAAGGGCCAATCTACCTCCCACTCTGAGTAAGTTATCGGGGGCAAGGAACACGGAAAGTTGAGCTACAAATTTTGGTAAATTCTCCTCCTTCCCACGGGATTTCTGGGATTGGAAGATTTGCGGGAAATGCCTTTGCTGCGCACGGCGAACTAATCTTCTCTCCGCCGAACCAAGTTCAGCTGTAGTCAGCGGACCCGAGCGCTTCTTGAACGCCCGACAATTGTGCGCAAAGCGCAATACCCATCCTATAACTCTCTTTAAGTGAGAGTAGGAACTAAAGCGAGATTCAATGTCAAGAGGTACATCCTCTGTCTTGGTGATTAAGTTAATGGCACGGGAAGCTCGGATTTCCGAGGTTACATCCGGAGAGGACAGGTCGGGGCGTACCCTTCTAATGGGCCACTCCGCTCTTGGTGTGCACAGCCACTCCGGACCACTCCACCATAGTGAGTCATTCACTATCTGGGATGGTAGAGCTCCACGCGAAGCTACGTCAGCGGGATTGTCCTGAGAACGCACGTGAAACCACGAATCGGGCGCAACATGATTGAGAATTTTTGCTACCCTATTTCCTACAAAGACCTTCCATATTGGTGCAGGATCAGCAGTTATCCAAGATAGAGCTATGACACTGTCAGAGCAGGTGACAATATGCTTGTCTGTGACGGAAGGGAAATTGGGGCGTACTTTCGAGATCGTCTTGCTCAATAGTTCGGCGGCGAGCAGCTCAAGACGGGGAATAGTTTCTAGTTTTAAGGGAGCTATTCTGGCCTTAGCCATAATCAATCTGGGAATATATTGGCCATTCACATCACTGACCACGTATATCACGGCAGCATACGCCTTCTCTGAGGCGTCAGCGAAACCCACTATCCACTGCGAAACGTTGGAGCTGGGAACGTGACGAGGAATCCTAAGGAGCTGCAATAAATCTAAGGATTCGGACAATACCTGCCACTCTCTCGAGAGGTGTTCGGAAATAGGATCGTCCCAGTCGCATTTTGAGCGACAGACTTCTCGCTGTATAGATCTGGCGAATACCGCCACCGGGATCACCCAACCTACGGGGTCATAGATTTTTCCTATCTGGCTAGCCAACTCTCTTTTCGTGCGAACTATTGGGGTAACAGGTACTTTGAAAAAGAATGAATCCGATCTGGGATCCCAAGCCACTCCCAACATTTTGAGAGGCTTCTCCTCCTCTCCGGTCATATCTACACAGTCCGTATGCGGACTGACGTGCTCTTCGGGAATCCCTTCTAGTAGGGCGAGATCACTAGAAGCCCATTTTCTGAGCTCTAGGCTAGCGGAGGCTAAAAGTGCTTGAAGTTCTTTTCTTACTCTAATAGCCGTTTCGATAGAGTCTCCTCCCCCGTGTACGTCATCTACATAAGTGTTTTGCAGCAACACTTGGGATGCCAACGGAAAGGATTCCGCGGAGGTTTCAGCTAAATGTTTTATCACGCGGTTGGCTAAAAACGGAGCACATGCTGTGCCATACGTAACTGTGGTAAGCGCAAAGTCCTTAATGGGATCTTGAGGAGAATCTCTCCAAACTATACGGAGCATGTCCTGATCCGGAGAGGGATGTCTGATTTGCCTAAACATTTGCCTAATGTCGGCGATGAATGCGAATTTAAACAGCCGGAAGCGAGTTAATATCGTAGCTATTTCGGGGAGGAGACTCGGTCCTACATGTAATATCTCATTGAGGGATCTCCCATTTGAGGAGCGTTGCGAAGCGTCGAAAACTACTCTTATTTTTTCTGGAGGGTCGCCTTCTCGGCGAACGGCGTGATGCGGTATGTAATAATGGGGTTGACCTAACTTTGGAGGCTGAACGAATCTCATGTGGCCCTGATTAAGATAATCCGACATGAATTCCCTGTAAGCGGATGCTAGCTGATTATCAGCTCGGAATTTACTTTCCACACTATATAGTCGGCGGAGGGCAATGTTGCGGGAGTCACCTAAAGATGATTTATCTTGCGAGAACGGGAGTGCCACCTCATACCTTCCTAACGAATCACGGGAGACGGAATTTAGGAAAATTTCCTCGGCTTCCTGTTCAGCAGGAGTATAATGGGCAGCTTCTTCTACTGACTCTATTTCAAACATACGACGGAGAAGATCATTAGTTTGCGATTCTGTTGCGCTACTGCAACTGACTTCAAGGGTGGATACTTGACAACAAACGTGTTCGGGAACTACACTCGTTCCCTGGGGGGTTTGCAACTTATTGGCAATCGTAAACAAGGAGACTGACTCAGTTGGTCCGACAAGAGGGGGAACTAACGAATACAAATTACGTATGAATACAGGTGGCGAGCTCAAGCGAGCGGGAGCGTCAACGGAAGTGTCAACGGAAACTAGGTCACTGACATCTGAATTCAGGGTCAAACTAGCAGGAGCGTCAACGGGAGTGTGAACGGGAACTAGGTCAGTAACAGCTGGTCTCAAGGTCAATGGGGTGTCTTCCCCTTGCTTCACACTTTCATTAAATCGGACCTTCCTTTCCTTGAGGAAGGGGAAGCGATAGCTTTTCTCATAGTTAGTGGGAAATTTTCTGGGTATGTTGCCTAAAGCTACCCAACCTACACGAGTTCTCATGAAGTGGGGCCCCTGACCTTTAGGCGCTGCTGTTTCCGGGAGCATGAGCGCTGCAAAGAGACCTGAGCTAAATAACATGTCAATATTGTCTTTTTTACTAAACTCGGGATCAGCTAACTGTGATTTTAATTTTCCCCCTGCCCTTGGCATATTGAAAGATCGACTCGGAATAGGTATGGTTAATTTGTCGATCACCGAGGCTCCTACAGTTAAGAAAGTACCATCCTTAAGATGCAATACTAACGAGGTCGTAAACCTCAATGCTTGTCTAGCTGCGCCAACGCCACAGATCTCAGCGTCACAGGGATCCAGAGGGAGCTTGGCTCTTCGAGCCGCTTCTAAGGAAATTATATTACTTTCCGCACCAGAGTCTAATAATACTCGGATGCGTTGCGAGCGGGAGCTACGAGGTGGAGATATGTAAACTAGTGCTGTAGGTGTCAAGCTAGGATCATTAAATTTGATGGCTCTTTTTACGCAGTCATTAATTGAGGGTATTTTTAAAATGGATTTGGGGTGGTGTTGGAGGTTACTTTGTTTATTGTGAATATTATCAATTGAGTGAGAGTTTTTTCTAAAGACATGAGTAGATCGGGATTTACTTGATTGGGCGGAAATACAATTAGTAGCATTACAATCATGAACGGAACAAGGAAAACCATGACTAAACTCACCAATTGTAGCGGAACGGCGGACGAAATTGCGGGATACATTTTCGCCACGCCTAGAAGAGGCGTGGCCTAAACTTCAGAAACTTGAATTACTTTTTTGCGAATTATTACGTGATCTGAACTCGCGACTTGAGATACTGCCTACACTTAATGCACTTGTATCACTGACTTCACTTGACTGACTGCGATAGCGGGCGGAATCCTGAGGCGGTAGGAGCGTCCTCTCCAGACCACCGGACGCATTGCTGGGACGCACGGTTTCCCTTTCAAAGGTAGGGCTACGTCTTTGTTCAGGTTTGACGACGGGTTCACATATAAGGTAGTGATGACGTTCATTACACTCACTACACCTTCTTTTAGACGTACAGTTCATCACTCGGTGGTATGGGGAAAGACAGTTAGTGCAGAGATTGTTACGTTTGATTACATTCTTTCTCTCCGCCAGGGATAGTCGCTTAAAACGATGACAGAGATAGAGAAAGTGCTCCTGATTACAGAACGCACACGGATACGGGATCACTCTGCGAGATGGGCCCAACTTTGGTTTGGAATCGGAAGGATGAGCGGCGGGAACGGGATTTGGTGCTCCTTTGGAGCGTGTGGCGGACTCTAGCGGCACGGGCTGTAACTGCACAACCCTTAATTCCTCTTCAAGGAACTCCAACAACTGCACGTGCGTGGGAATGAAGCCCTCGTCCTTTACTCGCTCCCTATTAAATTTCTGCTGAAGGGCGGCGTCGATCCTCGAGAAGAGAGCCTCGAACAACAGGAAGCCCGTTAGATCGGGAGCTTCCACCGAAAAAATCGCTTCTATCCATGCCTTGGCTGAGGATAGATACTGCTCGAAAGTACTGGCGTCCATCTGATTCAATTTCGGGATCGTAGTTCTTTTGGCGAAGGTGGCTCTGGCTATTCGGTATCTTCCGGAATTCTCCGAACACAAATACTGATAAAATTGTTCGTAATTAGCAGCTTGATGCGCTGTCCCTTTGAGCCATTGTTCCGCCTGAGAGACTAACTTCCCTTTAAGGGCTTCGAACTTCACGGGATCCGGAAGGTGCGGAACATTATGTACTGCGGAGTTAAAACTTCTGATAAAATGCGCAAATTTTGTGATGTCTCCATCATAAGTCGGAACGGATGGAAGCAAAATGTGCATGACTTTCACTGCTTCGTAGGGAGTTTTTACATCATGGAACGAAAATTCACCTTTTGTGCGCGTGGACGCGATGGCTACCTCCTTTTCTGCTATCAGTCCTTTTGCTTTTCGACAACCTTCGATAATATACGGGATCCAGGCTAACCTTAGCTCTTCCTTGATGTCGGAACCGTTTACTTGTTCCAATAGTAGTTCTCCTTCATTGAGGATGTCCGTGGTTACCCGAACTGCGGAGTGAGGTTCTTGATTATCGTCATTTAGGTTCTGATCTAATGCCATGATCCATGACGAGATTTTGCGGTATATAATCTTGATATTTTCCGGCAATTTATCTACTTTGCCGTGCTCCATGCGGAATCCCTTTGGCTTGGCATCCGTCATGGTTAGGCTATCCACTGACGGCAGTGAAATCGGAGGTGAAGGTTGACGGGATTTACGCTTTGATTTCGGCATCCTGATATTACGAATTCTTTTTACTGGATGCGGAACTCGGACCGAAATAAAACGCGATAATTTCACTGCGGGATCCAAACCGAATGAAACTTGCGATTTTCAATATGGCGCACTCGGCGTGCTTGACGAAAACGGGATCCTGTTACACAGACTGGAACTAATGCTCAGCTCTGCGAACTAATTTCCCGGGTTTAACGGCACCAATGAATAATTCACGGAAACGAAACACACAGGTTTACGGGATCGAACACAATTTATTGTGATACAACAGCGGTATAAGTTGAATAAAATGGGAGAGCAATACAATCGTCATGAGACACGGGAACTGAATGAATGCAGGTTACACATCTTTCCGCAACTTGCGCGCCGAGAGCGCTACTGTCCATACACTGGTTGAGGAATATCAATTATTTAACACAATAGGTAAAGATGAACATAAATGGTTAACATGAATACAATAATCTTTGATTGCGTTGTACAGTTTCGGGAGCACAGATCACTCATTAAGTTTAATTAGTTTAATTACATTCGGGAGTAGTTTCCTTGTTCCATTCAGATACGGCTACACTAGCGCTCGACTCGGGAGTTCGGTGAACTCCGAGGCGGGAGATATGAATTTAGTCAGAGGCGGGAATTATGAATTTTGGTCACGACCAAACACTTAATTTCCACAGTTTTCAGTTTCATTATCAGGGAATTTGCGGATTATGGTCCCCTATCAGTTTCATTGAGCCCAAATAACATCACTCTGCCCATTGCGCATGCGCAAAAGTGAATTTCATCAAGCATCATTTTCTTACCGCTTGTCCGATCTCGCTCAAATTTGGAGGATAGTTGGAAAAGGACGATTTGAACAGACCATATCAATTTCAACCCGTCCGTATCAATAGTAGCTCCTGCGCATGCTAAAATGAGAAATGCTTGCATAACAAGCTTAATTTCCACATTTTTTGTCTGATTTTGATGAAATACTAAGGGAATGTGTGGATTAGATCCTAGATGGTCCCTTATCCATTACATTGTTTCCAAATAAATATTTCACAAAGCGCATGTGCAAACGTAAATTCCATCAAGCATAATTTGCCAGACCAAATAAAGCTTTTTTTGCTTGTTATAATCTTCTTACGTAATAAAAGGATGCAAGAGAACGTAATGACAACGTACACAAACTAGACGACGAAAATGTCCCCTCATGTTGTGGATTTATCTATTGGCGAGCTGATTTTTTCTGATGATTCTCGCTTAAAACCAAATCGTAGCTAAGGAACTGGATCTTTGTTATTTTTCATCGTTCGTTCACCGGTCGCTGGGAAGATCTCAATTTATGTTTAAATCTTACGCTGTCTAAACCGCTCCAAAAATAAAAGCAGCTGAGCTACACGCCGAGTTATTATTGGTTAATGAACTAGGTGTAAAACACCCAAGAGTCATAATTACGTTATTTGGTAGGCTGTAGTAACTAGGCTAGCTTACTAGGTACAAGATTGTGGTAACCGAAATCTGAAAATAACTCCCAGGGTGGAGAATTTGTACGCAAGCTGTCGGGATTCTTTAAACATACTTTCTTTGATTAATTGCAACAATCTACTTTCTCCTTTAATCAATTTCCAAGGACTTCATAGGGACTATTTAAAAACACTCAGTCGTATTTATTAGAAATCAAACGTTATTTATTCATTTAGAAATTAGGCATTTTTCAAAATTAACTACTCCCTCAAAATTGATCTTGGAGACCTTCATCTTTCAGAAAAACTGCTTCATTTAATACTCTTTCCAATGGAATCATTGGAATACGAGTTTTTATTTTTGTGAATAAAATGGGGGGTTTCTTGAAAAATGACACTCGATGAACCTACAAGTTTGGAGTCTGTTTCTACGCATTTTTCTCGCCGAATCTAGTGGAAACACTTACAGATCTCTCCAACTCCGTTATACTTAACCGAACTTACATATTAATAACTAGTTTTACCCCCAAAGCAAATACAATTGAGTATAAAAATCAAAATGAAAATTTGTGAGTTCAAGAGTAAAGTTAACAGTTTTAGTTTATTTTTGTATACTCAATTCTACTTGTTTTATGGGTAAAATTAGTTGATTCAGAGTAGAATTTGGTTTTACAGAGTTTGGGAGATCAACAACTGGTACTATTAGATTCAACGTGAAAATATACGTAGAAATCGACCCCAATCGCGCAAAAAACTTTTTCTTAAAAAAAAAAAAAAAAAAAAACATCATCTGACAATAAAATAATAATAATAATTGTTTCCCCTAAATACGAAAGTAAAATTAAAATTTTAAAATTGTTTACCGTTGGAACTGAAGCAGTTTTTGTGAAAGTAGGTCGTCCCTAAAATTAATTTTAGAAGAGAGGCTAATTTTTGTCAATTCTCAATTTCTAAAAGAATCTTTTTTAATAAATGAGTCTGATTGGTGTTAAATAAATATGCAAATCGTTTTTTCTTAGAGACAATTTTTAATGCTGAATCCGAAAATGAGGGAGAAAATGGAAATAAGATGCCCTTAAGTTGAGAAATGCCTACTGATTTTCAGGTTTGGGTAGTATTATTCTGGGGGGGTTGCCTATGCCGTAGACGGTAGTGGTATTAGTAGGCTTCTCAAGTTTTTAAATTTTCTTTACTGAGCGCTTTCGCCATATCCGGCCGCATCAGAGCTGCAATTATTATAACAATGTTATTGCTTACATTTAGGTACATAGCTCGTAGGGGTACATAGTAATCCTGGTGTAATTCGCATATTTACCTTAGATTAGTAGTGCTGTACTCATATTGAGGAGCCCCAAAGCAACTATTAATATGAAGTACAGCACTACTAATCTAAGGTAAATATGCGAATTACACCAGGATTACTATGTACCCCTACGAGCTATGTACCTAAATGTAAGCAATAACATTGTTATAATAATTGCAGCTCTGATGCGGCCGGATATGGCGAAAGCGCTCAGTAAAGAAAATTTAAAAACTTGAGAAGCCTACTAATAATTCTCAACCCTCAAAATACCACTACGGTTTGGGTAGTTGAAACGTATACGACAAGTTATAAGATGGAAGAAGGGTGAAATTTTACTATTTTGGTTGACTACAAACAAAGGTTGATTGTTTAAAATAACAAATCCAAAGGTTTTGTCGGTTTGTGGTTTATTATTTTCAATGGTGCCTTAAGAAACCATAAACCTTCCAGTTTTTAATAAAACTTAGAACATACAATGAATTTAAAACAAGTAATAATGAAGGGTGAATACTTGTCATGAAAGCCGCGTAGTCAATTTCATCTGCAATCGATTCATACAGCTTGAAGCCTGCAATTCGAAGTTTCTGTAAAAATGGAACAGCAATGGAGTACATAAATGCTGCACGAGTACAGTTATTAACAGAACTTGGACAATTAGACCTGACAATAAGGTAACTCATAAAAAATAACCAAAAAGTACTCTGTGGTCCATTTAGAAAATCAAATTCATAGAAAAGTGGTGGTATTAGGAGGCTCCCTCGTCGATAACCGAAATGCTAAGTAGCTGCCTTGCAAGGATTAGTGAAAGCCAAATCAGTGCAGGTTACCTCCTATACAGGTTATAAATGATAAAATTATTTGTAAAACAATAAACGAAAATCATAACTACAAACTGGAAACTCGAGATTTTGAACAACTTTATAAACGATTTGACGTAGAAACTACTGGACCATGAGTACCCCTATTATATAGATTCGCAAACTGAATTAAACCTTTCACAAACTAATTTAAACCTTTCACAAACTGAATTAAACCTTTCACAAACTGAATTAAACTTTTCGCAATTAGGATTAAGCCTTTCGCACTTTGAATTAATCTTTTCGCAAACTGAATTTAACTTTTCCCAATTAGAATTAAACCTTTCGCAAACTGAAATGTAACTTCTGGAACCACGACTGCTGAAGTTTTTCGCGAGTTTCTGAGAGAGGTGGAACTGAAGTTACCAAATTCTACAGACGGCGTCCTGCTAATTATGGACAACTCGAGAATTCACCGTTCCACTATAGTAAACCAGTTTTTATGAATTAGATACGGTGGTAAAGTTCTAACCACCCTACTCACCCCGAGCACATTCCAGTTGAAAAGCGTTATCAAAAATCAAAAATGAAGCGAGGAAGAATTTGACTTAACGGGGTGAGCATAATTCGTCAGATGTCATTTCAAGGAGCGTGTCTATAGTAAGTGCTTAAATCTGTCCAACTACGTCATGGACATGCATCTCTTACTTCCAGCTGCAGATAACATTGGAACAGCAAAAGCAATGATTTGAGTTACTCAAAATGTATGTGTTTGAAAAGTGTGTAATTTATGAGAAGACTAATTCTAATTGCGAAAGGTTTAGACCATTTTGCGAAAGGTTTAATTATAATTGTGAAAGGTTTAATTCAGTTTGAGAATGCTATATTACTGTCATAATATACCTACAATTTTATAATACATCCTATTATCCAATCACTCTTTGTCCTAGGTACCGTAAATTGAGTACTTACATATTTCCGGAAATGAAGTTTCAATTTTTCGAAAGTCGTTTGGGCGAGACTATCATCCCTCTTGTTGAAGTTGAAAGCTTCAGTGGAGACAAGACGCGATTCATAGGTAGGGACGACACGAGTAGCTGCAAATGCTGGCTGCATAAACACTTTGGAACATGGATTCTGAGAAAAAAAATAGAAGACTAAAGATCTTGCTTGTCTGCTTAAATATTAGATGAGTGTTGTCAACTGATTCTAAAATTTCTATGTTTTCCATAGAAATTTGATCGATTAATTATACCATTAGCCCACAAGAGGTGACACGAGCAATTTTCTCACACCCCAAAACTATTTTAAGGTGTAAAATCCCAGATTAGTGACCTAAGGCACTGACCATCTAGTTGTGTCTATTTCGAACGTAATAAAATGGTGACATTATCTGCCACTTACTTGGAGTGCTTAGGCGAATCAGGTAAGAGAAAATCTCTCGTGTCACCTTCGGCTCTACGCACAGTCCTAATCCACGTTTATTGACATTCAACTTCTCTAGTCAATACAGTTATAGATTTTTCGTGATTTCTGGGTTTTTTTACTTAACAGAAATGTTGGTTTATTGGTGAGTATAGGTTTTAAAACAGTTTGAAGAAACCAAGTCGAAAGAAGAGGATCAACAGGACGAAGTCTAACCAACAATTTATCGAGATACAGACGATTCCCGCTCTGAAAATCTATAGGTATGTTCCAGCGACCCATGAGTTCACGAACTTAGTGCGATTTAGTTACGTTCATGAACTGAAATGGTGAGGGAAGGTGCGAGCAATTTTCGGGTGTGAGAACTCATCCGCTGAAACACCCTGAAGTAATCCACCAGACAGCGCATTGGTCGTATTGAGTCGACCACACATAACCGTGATAGTAACTTCCCCTTTTTCCATCGTTTGCAACCTGTTTCCATGCTGTGCCATCCGTAATTTGGCTCAATTTTAGTTATTTTTTGTTTTGGAGGTTCAAAAATATTCAATGAACGATGACGATGTTTGAATAATACACTCATAAGTCATGAGAGCATACACAAGAGATTGTTATGTACATATTAAGTACATCTTCTTTGTATATTGGTAGAAACCTACACACGATATTTGGGTAGGAACATAATGTTACCTTAGGATAGGCAGTTGATAAATTTATTATGTTGTTGTTGTGGCAGTTGTTTGTAAATTTGTAAGGCAATATCACACTAGCATTTTATTATGAACTGACCCCTACCCTACTGACTAAAGGGCCCCCTCAGACGGGAGCAGATCCCATCCCACCCTCCTCGCATAGAGGGCCCCACCTGGCAACATCTTCCCCCGTGCAACCCACCTCTCCGTTAAAGACAGAATGTAAACAAACACGGAGAGCAGACGGACTCTTGTTCCTATACTAGGTTCCTAAAGGTATTCCTCTGTAGGTTTCTATACTGACCCTTGTGGAATGCCATTTCGTATAGGAACCATTAAACAACACAGGCCCATCAGTCCACCATATAGGATCTGATAAAGGAACAACACTAGAGGAAAAATTTTAAAAGCCGTATAATTTTCGTATGTACTAACAACTCAACATTGACAGATCACATTTCATTCCTCATATCAAGCAGAATTAAAATCTGTCTGTCCTCGATTCCTTTCATTATATCTTCTGTGACTTAAAATAGAACAGCTTCACAACTATAACGAGGCCTGAAACCTCTGTTTCACTCAGCTGTGGCTTGTCAGCGCAGCAATCGATGTGCGAATGGCCTATGTATCACTATACATGGGGGTGAGTAGATATCTGTCACATGTGGCTGTCACATGGGACCAAACCCTGTAAAACCCCTTAAAATCCCCTAAACTAACCCCCGAAAATCCTCTAAGGATTCCCTACACAAAATGCGGTCTGTCGCAGCCATCTCTGACTGCCACAATCCGGCAAATACGTATGTATACACTCCATGCTACACTCGAAGCGACCCACTGAGTTGGTCTGAAGCAGTTTTGTTGTGAGCGTTGCTCAGCATGGGTGATTCAGCACTCGAACACTCACTCGGATATAATTTGGTATATAGGTTTAGCGGTATGGCTGACCACTGAGGAGATTGCTATCCACCACGACAGATCGAGTTCTCTTTAGCCAAGCCATTAACCCTAATTGCCAAACCTCTGAAAAAATACCCCCCCCCACAACCAATCATTTTGAATAATGAACCAAAGATCAGTTACACTGGTAGTCAAATCTACATATGGCCTACTTTAGTGAATTTTCCCTTTGATACGATTCGCCTCTATTCCCTGTCTGTACCCCAAGAGGGACTAAAAAATTATGCAAAGCGGCAGTGCCCACTCTCAATGGAGCAGCTAATTTAATGAAATTTCCGCTCCCATGTGCTAAATACATCTTTTCTCCCTAATTTATTTCATTTTTTTTTTCTTGTACAAAAAGTTATAGTATCAAAGTGCGTAGCAATAGTTTTCATTACCTCAGAGAAAAAATATGACTAGAAGTGAAACAGCTTCCTGCAATACCAAATGTTGTCCTGAAGAGGCTACTGGACAAAACCCTTCTGACTGATGGCATAATTGAAAAATGTCAAACTGAACTTTTTTGGAAGAACTCCGAACTTACTTCCATCCTCAACCCCTTTGAACTACTTTGGTTTCATAGTAGTTTCAAGATAGAAAGAAGTACCCATGGGTCTAAGTTTACCTAATTCTTATCCTACATAATCAAAAAATAGTTACATATATAAAATAGTTATAGTTTCCAAAATTGATAATATGCCTCGTTCAAAATTCTAGTTCCTTCTTTTGCTTAGGAGAAGGCTCATAAATCCGTGAAGCATTGCACTAAAATAAATGTAAATTTTGAAGCATTACCATACAACTTTCATTAATTTCAAAATGTTCTTAACAACCTGTCAATCCCTAGAACCTGAATGAGGGATTTCCTCTTTAGAGACATAAGCCTGGCCAAAACAATTAGAGTAGTTTTCGAAACGTTCCATATAATTCAGCAAATGTTTCAAGTACGTTTGCCACTTATTGTAGGTATGTGTATTATACATTAGTTGCTATAATATACTATGTACCATCACAAAGATCAACGTATACTTATTAAAACAAAGGTTTTGAATAAAAATTGAGTATACAATAAATTCACAATACAAACATAGATGAAATTGATATAAATATATTAAGGAACTAATATTATTTCAAAAATTGGTTGATTCTGTGGAAGTGCGTACCTTGACAATTGAATGAAAACGCTGGGTACGAAGACAAGTGCGAATTATACTTTGGCAATTCATAGTGTTCTCGTCAAACTTTCAAGTAGGGATGAAGAAAGGAATCATCAATGTAACGTTATTTATGAAGTGAAAATATTGTAAGTAAATGAACAAAAATATATTTTAATTTTGTTAGGGGTCCCTGATCGCTGATGCTCAGGTGCTGTTAACAATTGATAACGTAAGATGGTGGTGGTTGAAATGCGTGGTGGTGGTAAAAGTGTGTCCATTACAACCTTACTTGAAAAAATTCTACTTTATTCAAACGCGTAGCCACATGTGAACTGATGATGAACCAATGGTTTTTTTAATTTTTTTTCTCTAATATAGCAACTACATTTTTAAATATTTGAATCCAATCAAAATCAGATTTTCACCAGTTTCACCAAGTTGTCTCTGTTTGTGATGAATAAAATAACATTCGCGTTTACGTATTTATAATTTATTTTGTAGTACGCTCTCCTGGCACATTTCCAGTCTGGAGAGGGGATTTGCCTCTCCAACTCATTAGTATAAATACGGGCAGAAGAGCTCAATCAATCATGCCTACATCAGTAAATTTGCGTCTCCGGGGAACTCAAGTGTAGGGATCCCCCACGGAATAGTCTCTATGGGTGATATTCTCGAGACTTGGACACTAGCGCATCCTTACATCGAGGCAAGGCGAAATCAAGTTATTTCACCTTGTTGTCATGGTGACGAGTAAACATATGCGAAAATGCGCCATTTGTGAACGAACCTGGACAACAGCGTAACATAGTCTCACCTAGTTCCGAGTCAATATTTTCATTATTTGTAATACGCAAGGTGATAAATTGTATGCAAATTACATCAAGTTATTATCAGGTGTTGACCTCAAACGCTACGAACGCAAGATTTAATCTGTGGGGTAGAGATCCATATGAAATGTGTGTTGGGGAGTTGACATACAAGTGTTCTAGATGATCCAGACATCAGCCGCAAAGATGTTGTGGATTACCTATCTAGTTTTAGAACTCTTCTTTGAATCAATTGAAACTAAAAATCTTTAGAGTACTGTGAAAGCGGTCTTGTGAAAGGATGCATTATGAGAGCTCTGTTAGGCGGGAATAGTAAGTTGTATCACATGTGGAAAGGTAAGTACCCAACTAGAGGTAAGGTATACCTACGTACTTTCCGTATATTATTACTTGTTCATGTAGGTACTTCATTGATCAAAACGAAAGTAGGTACCTACCTAATTACCTTTTTTGTCCATACAATTTGCGTAACTGCAAAACTCGCGCAATAACTGCACTGCCATTGCCGTCTTTATGAAATCTTACCTTCAGAGGAATGCATTTCAAGGTTTTTTCCTTGCAGCTGGTTTTTAATTCATGTTGCATATTCCCTGATTCGATATTTGACAGACTTGCTAATCAGCGGCTGTATTCGTCGGCAAAGCAACGACCCACCTACTTTGTTTAGGCACTTTAAACCAACAGCAAATCTGGTAGGACTACACTACCTACCTAAGTAGTTTCGTTTCTTGGTGTAGCAACCCAAGCCTGGCCTTTCCTGCCTTGTTTATTTTGACAAATCTCTCCTTTTATTCATTCAATATAGCAAGTAAAGCTTCCTCAGTTAAGCATAGTACTACAAACTTATAATAAAACGCTGATGAAGCTACCTGAGCAATGGCTAGGTACCTACACAGCAGTACAGACACCTGAGGAATTTTCAATCATATTTTCTTTACTATTTTTTAGATTAATTATTCTCAAAGCCTAAACGAATGAAGTTCTTTAGTTTTCTGACACTGATTAACTACTATAGTTTGTAGGCTCCTAGTCCAAATAAAAACAAGTTCACGTTAGATTGGTATTGTTGACAGCAATCTACAATCAATTATTGCGCTGGCAGGCATGATTATTATAACATTTAGTCAAATTAAAACTTTGTATTGCTACAATACTATACTTTTTCAAAACAAAACTGTTGAAAAATGGCCTTATAACCACGAATTATGTTGACGTGAGACGGCAAACTTCTTGTGAGAAATAGGTTGGTTGAGTAGCGATTCATTGACGTAGGGCGGTATCATGGCCGACATTGGCTGAAACGCGAACCTACTCCAGGCGTGACGTCACGAGAATATGGGCCATAGTATCGATTCGGCCTCTCAACGCATCCATGCATTCAAATGCAGTGATAGGAGTCGTTTCAGAGCGCTCTGGCGGCCTCCCTCAAAAGCATTCCCTACTGAGTGGCGAAGTACTGTGGTTGTTACATTTATCGCAAGGCCTGGCGTGGTCCACTGGTTAGGAGGTTAGGATAGAGATCTAAAGAGATGAAGGTCCCGGGTTCGATTCAAGTGCGGTCAGAAAAGTATTTCGCTTCGTAAACTCCGAAATATACTTATAAAAGTCATTCTAACCTACATGTACAACTATCTGAATTTTTACTAAGGGATGTATTATTTGTTTGGTATGTATTATTGAGATGAGAGCTTGCCAGCATCCAGATCACTAAACTATACACATCATTCTGACCTACATGTCCAACTAATCTGAATGTTAACTAATGGATTGACTAGAACTATATAATTGCTTTTTTGGTTGATTTCAAAATGAGCGAATCCATGTGTTGGGAGGCTGAATCGATAGGTACTATCGGGAAAGACTTTTCGATGGCTGAGAAAAAGAGTGGGGGATTCCTACACTTGAGTTCCACAGAGAAACAAGTAAATCAGTACTTGTGGACTTCTCATTATTCCAATCTCATGCAGACACTGTGACAACCCGACGTTATCCTTTGGCAAAGATAGCGCTGCCCCCATCCATGTCACTTAGGTCATCCCTGCAAAGTCTGCAAGGCACCAGCTCTGAGCACCCACCTCTGCTGATCTTCCACCTCACTGCCAAGCATATATAACTGCCAGGGATGCCCCACGGACAAGCAGCCATCCAGGAGGAGAAGGGACTGTCGTTGGCTGCCATCAACCTGGTTGCAAAAAAATGAATTGTAAAAATAATTAATATATGATGAATAGATATGTACTTAAACAAAAATATAGAAATATGGGGAAAAAATAAATAATGCATCTCTACAGCTCATCTCCAATTTCAACACAAGCTCTTACATCAGCTGCCCTCGCCTTCAGCACCAGCCACATGTCTCCTCGACTCAAGGGCCAGCCTCTCTCTGCCTGCAGCTCCTGCCTCTAGCGTTTAGCTTTAGGATTTTATAGGAGAGCCCAATAAACCATACCTTCATCAGAACTCCTTGGTTTCTCATTTTCCCAATTTCCTACCCACTACAGGTTTCTTCCTAATACCTATGATTGGAACAAATTTTCAAATCTTCAAATTTTCTTTGTTTTGAAGTCTTTTCCTTAAAGTTACCTACAGTCTCGCCTTGGAGAAGTGCAAAATACGAGTCGAACGCCAAACAATTCCTTCAGTGTTAGGTAAGAATTTTCACTTCTTGATTGTGATCGATTAGTGGTTCAAATTACCCATAATTACTCCGTCGAAGAATAATAACTTCTTTGTTACCTAAAACAAGCCTCGCCAAAAATAAAATGGGCAGGTAACTAGGTACCTACGTGAAAACAAAGGAAATTTACTGGCTATGTCGCGAGGTGAATTTATTTGAAGACCACTTCTCTCGTTCTACCAAGTATCAACCTGCCTACTGTTCCCATCAGTAGAGTTCTCTTATGATAAAGGGGAAATATTTGGTGCAAACTATAGGAATTTCGTGGAGTGAATCCCACAATCTCCAAACAGACTCAAACATACGACATAGGTGCTAATGTAAGGCTATACCTACCTAGCTGTAATTCCCTCCAATCACTACGCCTAGGGGGATGGGTGGCCAACCACTTTGAAATGATTGTTTGTATACCTACGTATGTCGTAAGCCGCGTTTTCGTGGCGTTGTGCTGACTTTATGCACAACCTTTTCCTAGCCAATTGAGCTGAGAAATTAATTAAACAATATATATCCTAATTTATCAATTCATAAAGTTTCAATCTTACATCATAGGTAGGTAGTACTTCGGTTGAATATGAAACTATGCGGTACATTGAGAGTTACAGTGAAACAAGAGTTTTCATTGTTTTCCTGAGGTATTTGAATAAATGAAGTCTCCTTGAACCTAAATATTTTTATTCTGTGTCTTCACAAACACAGTAGGCCTTAGCAGGAGGGCACCCCCTGCACCACCACTCAGACATGTGGCAAAGCTATCTCATCAAAGTACTCAGTCATGCAGCATGACTAAGTACTTAAATAGAGCAAACTTTCAAAGAAAAGTTGTGGATAACATTAAATTAGGCACATAAATTTAATCATTGGGGCCAACTATATCCTCGACAAAACTGAGGGGACCGCCACACAGAGCTCCAGAACCCCCAAAAACGTGATCTAAACTCAATTTTTTTCATATTGTTCTACAGTTTTGAAAATTTTATCCTGTATTCTACAGTTGCTGAAACACCCAAGCCTACCAAGGCTTTCCCGAAAACTGCTTAGAAAAGTTTGCAGGAAATTCGGGATGTTTAAAGTAGGCTAATGTTAGCAATTTTTTTGTTAATGTAGCAATTTTTTTCTTATTTTCAAAATGAGGAGAACTTTGCTGATTGGTAATCACAGCCAACAAGTAGATCCGAAGATTAGTAAATTATTTTTAAAGTACGAGTACGATTTTCATGAATATTTTTCCAAATTAGGTAGAAAAAAATCGTTCAAATAAGAGCGCGCTAAAATTGGCCTCAGATTGTCGAGAAAGGTAATGAAGAAAGTTTCGAACTAATTCCAGGTGCCACTAGTTGCAACCTTGGCCTGTAGGTCAATTTTTCTGATGCTAAGTCCGTATCTCTGCACATAAGTTTGGAATGCTTTTCGTCCACGTCAAGATCAACAAATGTTTTGTTTTTTAAATTGTATTTACTTCTTTTTTCAGCGAAATTTAAACGAAATCCCCTACCCCCACCCAGCCACCCCAAGAAGTGTGGTTTTTCTTTTATAAACTGCTGTTTTTTTCCTGCTCTAATCCATTAACTAGTGGATTAATACATGCCATTACGATGCTATAGGTAACTATTGATTGTTCTTACCTGATTAAAAAGTGATTCATTCATTAATATAATATGTATCATCATTTAGGTAGGCACCTATTAACTATATTGGTAATCATGATTATATATAATAATTCTGGTTAAAGGTATTTAATTTTTTAATTTCTTCTTCGTGTTTTCTTCCCCATGACATTAAAAAGCATCAGCCATGGAGCATGATCGTATGAGAGAATTTTCGTAAATTGTGGTACTATATTTTTGGTTAAATTGTTTTGAAAATTGAGGACTGAGCAAAAAAATAATTCTTATCTACGAATTTTGCAAATAATCCATTCTACATAAAATTCTGCAATTTAAAAAAGATTTTAGATTTTTTTGCTAGGATTGGTTTCAGAATGTCTCAGAACGGATTTCAAGAAAAATTTCTAAATTTCCGATTGTAAATTTTTCAGAGCCATAGCAATTTTCTACGAAAATTTGCTAAAACGGCCATAAATCTCCCAATTTACATGCAAATTTAAATCTGCCTACATCGTTGGAATGAGCCAAAAATTTTCCATCTGCTCAACGGAAAGCCACATTTTCTGAACCAGCGAAACAGGTGAAAAATGATCTTGAAAAGGAAAATTCGTCAAATCTTAGAAATCTCCACATTTTTCAAAGGCTCATAGTCCTGTAATCTGGCACGTGAATTTTTTACTGTAAGCCTAAAATTGTGCCAAAACCTCAAGTTTCCAACGGTATAGTCAATTTTACTTTAACTTTGCTAATTGGGAAAGAAAACTGTATTTATATTGAAAACTTTTTTCTCCCAATGAAATTAAGGGTTTTCTTGAAAAATGACCCTCTATGAAAATACAAGTTTGGGGTCAGTTTCTGTATTTTTTTTCGCTGAATCGAATGGTAACTTGCTGATCTCCCCATCCCTGTCATAACTAAGTTTAACTCACAAATTTTAGTTCATTTGATATGATAATTTTTATGTGTTTTTAGGGGTGAAACCATTACTTTATTGTTAGCTCAAGTGTAAAACTTGGATACACAATACAAACCAATGACCACACGGTCTAACAAGATAGTGAAGAAGAAGAAAATCTACGCCATTCAAAACTACACATCCGTAGAAGTAGGAGGGTTCGAGTCGTGCACAGAGTAGTAGAGCTTCGTTCTCAGTGCGCGTTCTGGGAGTTCGGAACGGTTCTGGGCAAGCGCAGTAGAGTTTTGTCGTTCGCAGTGCCAGAACGCCCAGTTCCGGAACGCCAAGAACGCCGAGTTCTGCGTTCGCAGTGTCTTCGGAACCCAGTTCCGAACGGTTCTGACAGTTCCCGTTTTTTTTCGGAACTGTGAGAACTCGAACGCAAGGACGTAGTTAACGCATGCGCACTTCACTATTTTTCGGATCTCGTGGAATAAACAACTTTCGTCTTCATCGACTTTATTCATTAAACAACCTTATATCGTTTTATTTTGCTTCATCGATCATAACAATTTCAGCTTCATTCTCTTTCTTTCATTTCATTCTCTTTCAGTCTCTATACGTTACCAAACTATTCTATAATTCAAAATGTCAACTAGCTCGTCAAGTACAGATAGCGATAATTTCGACGATGGTGTTCCGTGGTTTGTAGACGATGAGGACGAGATCGAAGTTATAGTTGGATCTCGTCTACATCCAAGAAACTCAAATTTTTTTGAGAAAATCGTGCCAAGGTTTGACGACGAAGAGTTCGTTTACCACTTTAGAATAAGCCGTGGGCTCGCGGAAGAGTTAGCCCACCGTTTTCAGGCCAGCACCCTCTACCATCACCACTTCGGTCCTTATGGCAAGGTATGTCAAAAAAAAGTTCCAGTCATGCAGCATGATCGTACGAGCGAATCTCGTAAATTATCTTAGTACCTATATTACGTTAGGTACCTACATAGTTTTGAAATTAGAACACTTTGAAATCGTAATAACCAACATTATGGCAACAAAATTCGTTCTAAATAATAATCTGCGACTCAAAAAAGATTTGGGAATTTTAGCTTTTTTGGGGAGCTTTTATCGATTTTCAGCAAATAATAATGAAATGTAAGTAGTAAAGGGATTTTTATCTCAATCCTAAGGATAGTTATCTTCTGGAATGACACATGCGTGTATACATATATGAAAACGCGTTAAACACTAGGATTCGTTTCAGAATGTCTCAAAACGGATTTCAATGAAAAAAATTTTCAAACATTTTTGGACCCATTGCAATAGCTTCATTTTCTACGATAATTCGCTAAAATATGTACTTGAAGGTAACACGAGTTGAGTGAGGTTACAAACAACACAGGTTATTCCACTTCCAAGTTCTGAAATCGTTCGCAGTGCAGAACGCGGTTCCACAAGTTCCGGAACTCCCCGGGACTCCCCGTCCCAGTTCTCATGAGTTCGAGAACTGTTAGAACGCGCACTGAGAACGAAGCTCAGGAGTCAAATTTCTTAGTATGGAATATTTTCATAGATTTTCATCGATACGTGGGGTAACACTTATTCCGAATGACACAAAAGATAATTTCTTCTTTTTTCTCAGCTAAATTTTAATAATATTACATCTATTAGGTTGCTAAATTCTTTACCAGGATCTCCCCACAACTGAAATGGCCCAGGTTTCGAAATTAAAAATTATGTAGGTACTAGTTTGAAACAAAAGAATACCTATTTGTTAAGTAGGAAATTTAACAAAAATGAATTTTATGATAAAAACCCAAAGTTAAAAATTCAAAATTAAAAGAGCCTACCTACCCACTGGATTATGGTAGGTACCTACACACAAGGTATTTATGCAGGTACCGAAAGTCCATCTATACAGCCTCTCACCTCATCTATACATTGTAAATTAGTGATAGGTAGGAACTTTTGAGTATAAATAATTATTTTTACTCCAAGAATAATATAAATCAAATTATTATTTGGTCAAATAATGATTTATACTCAAAGGTAGGAACTAATTAGTTATTCGATTACAAGCTATCGATTGTAACCAATGGCGCAGTGGCGATGAGAACGTGGGAACAGTGGAGGGGATTTGAAAAGGGCAAGTGGGCGAGAGACACGTGCTGCCGCAACGCGGGAACTGTGGGAAACAACGTTGAAACTCCGATTTCAGTTGTTCTCTTGGCTTGCGTGCTACGTTGTGGGTTAGTCTGGTGATGTGCTACCTTGGAAATGAGTTTAAAGTTTCTTTCTACCTCCTTTGATCCGGTTGGAACCTTTTCGTTCGTCTGAAACGTCTGAGAAAACGGAAGGTGAGTGGATTACGCTGTAATTCGATGGATAAAGGTGTGAATAGAATAAGGAAAGATGGTTGAAGTGGTGCGCGTTGGTAGCATCCGCTCTCTCAAGCTCTGTTCGCACCCCAGGCACCTCGTTTGACCTCAACTCCCGGGAAGGGAACATTTATCTGGCTCCCCCAGGCTCACTGCCACATTTTTGATCTCACTATTGCAAGTTGGTATAACTAATAATAACGTTTTAAGGAGCCATTATATTTCTTCTATCTACTCGTTCAATCAATCCTCTTCATGATTTTTATTATTTTATTCGACTTTTAAGAGCACACCGCTCCATATGCGCTCCGCACTCCTCCCTACTCCCTGCTCTCCCGTATTTCTCCGCCGTGTACGATTTCCCAGAGTAATTACTCTGATGTAACTGAAGAAGGTGGATTACCTACCTTTTTCAAATTTCATTTTCAGATAGTAAGTATGTATGTAGGTATGTACATCAAGGAAGTTACCTACCTACCTACTTCGACAGTTGCTGACTCTTGAAAGAGCAATTAATGCAGATTACTGTTCTTTTTCTGTAAACAGAATAAAATAAATCCTTGAATGCGCAAGTATGAAGAGACTTTAATAGTTTTGAATTAGATGTCGGTACCCAGCTCGCATAGTAGTAGCGGAGGGGGAATCCTTTAGCAACAAGCGGTCATTGTTCCCTTTCACACTCCCGCTCTTTTCTCGAACCACCTCTCCTTCAAACCACCATCTGGAATTATACGTTAGCAGTTAAACTGCTACTTTTTGTAGATTAAGGAATTTTATATACCTAATTACGAGTGACGACTGATGTTGACCGACGAGGAGGAGGGAGCTCGTGTAGGTGGTGCACTATGGGAATCTGCTCTTTCTGTGGCTATGTACCTAGATCTTACTACCTATTCCATCTACTTGGAAAAGTATTCCATTTTTCACCTTGAAACATGGTGTGTACAGTTGAATTACGAAGTGAGTGAATCACATCGCCACCTCTGAATCATATGACTTTCCACGTAACGAAGAACAATTTAGTTGTAATAAAACTCGCCAGACTCGTGCACTCAAACCGTGAATTTTGACTGCCGTAGATCCTGTATGTAATCCTCTCTGCTCAGGATGAAACCCGAACTTCTCGTCTTATTTCTAATTTCCCTAATGCCGTATCACACTAGCATTTTTTCCGCATTTTTAATGCCTAAAGCCGGTTTCACATGGAGCGGTATGAGCGTAACAACCGGAAAGACGGAAGGCCGGAAAACCCAGTGGAGGGGGTGGCGGAATGCGGCAGGGTGTTCACATGAAGCGGCACCTCGCTAAACAGAATCATATCCTTCCTACTGAAACCCTCTCTGATCTGAAACCTCTATTTGCGGTTATCAACATTCCTGTCCAATGAGCTTGCGCAATGCTCGACGGAACGCGGCAACGGTATACAAATTTCTACCGCCGACCGCCCATTCCGGCAACATGGCAGCCACCATCCTCAACTGTTGTCCCAACAGCCAATCACATTGCGTTCGGTCTTTCCGTCTGCGGACATACCGCTCCATGTGAAATCTGCTTAAACGTGAAGAAGATGAAGTGCTTTTTCCCAAGGTCAGCTTTTTCGACCATTGCGCATCCTGGCGGAACATGTTCTAATTTTTACCTCTACGCAAGAAAAATGCTAAACATAACCCTTGGGTAGGTAACAATTCAATGAAAAACCCCTAGGAGCCCTAACCTGACAGATCTAATAAAAATGCATTCCGCCAGAATGCGCTGTTTTTGCACTTATTCCTCCTCAACATTCAAGCTGACCTTGGAAAAAAGCACTTTGCCTTCTTCACGTTTAGGCATTAAAAATGCCGAAAAAAAGCTAGTGTGTTACGGCCTTAACGTTTATTTCTTGGATGTACAAATCTAATCAAAACTTCTCATTAAAGGTTTTTTAGGGAAAACCCTATTTTTGGTTTCTTTGTCTTAAAAGGCTGTGCTGTTATAAATATGAAATCATAATTTTCATGTTTATCTGATCATGTGAGTTATACGTGAATCGCCAAGTTCAGAACAACTATTGGGCTCCTTTCACAGGGTGAGCCTCAACGTCTCTCGCTCATAGGAGAGCGTTTTCCGTTCCCACCACCCGCCTATTCACACGGTGAGCCTCCTACGCATTTCATAGGTTCTTCGTTCAAAAAATGATCATAATTTCCCTACATTTTCTGTTTTGAAATCCATTGATTTAATACATATACTTTTATGTGTGTCCCTGTACCACGTGAAAAAATGAGAACCGGTACGTTGAAGTGAAACAGTGTCATCATGGACTCAGAGTGGCCGCAGTTTACGTCATGATGTGGTTGCCAAGCAGATTAGCGTTGCTCTGTCATAGATGGGCTGGGATGTAATGTAATGGGCATTAAGCCCGATAATCGTGGATATCGAGGTAGTCAGTTGCAGAAAGGACATAGAGCTAAACAAGTAGAGTCACATGATAGCGCATTTTCTTGTAAGGAGATCCGCGTGAAATAGACGCTTCCTGCGGTGAATAGGAGACAAAATGGCTTTGAAGCTCACTCAGCTGATCGATGACCTCCCATGCGTCTTTAGTGTTCTCCCATAAGCCTCCCTCAAAATTTCAGCTTCCTGCTGAATCAGCTTCGGCTGTTTAGGCCTAGTACTTTAATGATGGAGAAAGGAACGTTTGGACGCTTCAGCATTCTCTCTTGACCCCTTCTCTCAAATTTCAGCTTCCTGCGTTGAATAGGAGAAAAAATGTTTTGGAACTCACTCAGCTGATCACTGACCTTTCAGTCGTCTTCAGCATTCTCCCTTGAGCATCCCTTTTGAAATTCAGCTTCCTGCGTCGAATAGGAGACATAATGGCTTTGGAGCTCACTCAGCTTATCAACGACTTCTCAGTCGGCTTCAGCATTCACCCTTGAGCCTCTGTTTCCAATTTCAGCTTCCTGCGTTGAATAGGAGACAAAATGGCTTTGGAACTCAATCAGCTGATCTTCGTCAGCGGCCCCTGATACCTCTTTATTCTCGCCATGTTACAGATTACATCCATACCAAGTTTCATCAAAATCAGACGTTGGGAAGTGGCATTTAAAACGATTTTAAGAGGACATACATACACATACATCAACGGACAAAAAGAACACAATAGCTAATTTTTCCTTTATTAAAGAAAATGTGCTAAAAAATTGGTATCACTTAAATTATGATAGAAATGACCTGCGGCAAAGAATATCTGAGTTAGGAGTGGTGACAAATTACATCAAGGTCATGGCGTCGGGTAAGTGTGAGAAAAGTCCCACAGAGTTACTCAAGTTGGGCATCTCAGCAAGAGTGCTTTGTGGTATCACCACCCACATCCTTCAGGGTTCACACCTCAACTGTTGGACTTTTTATAGGTGTACTTCCTTTCATCCATCTCTCTCTCCTCCTCATTCTTCAACTTCCTTGTTCCTGAGGGCCAGAGTCCAGTAAATCTTGGCGTCCTCTCCACATTTTTAATTTTGCTTCCGAGTCTACCTATAGGTAGCGGAAGCAATGTTTTCACTTTCGGGGGGAGAAAACTTTTGGTCTCCAAAATCAAAATTTCAACTCCCATTCTACGTTTTAGGCCATTCTGAACAACTTTGGTTCCGTGTCTGCGTTTTTCCACAAATCCTTTTAACAAGCTTATTTTCCACAGTTTTCATCTGATTTAAATGAAATTGTCAGGGAATGTGTGGGCTTGGGGGTAGGCAGTCCTCTAACAGTTTCATCGTTGACTCAATACTTCACTCCTGCGCATGCACAAACGTAAATTCTACCAAGCATAATTTTCCCACGCCCTAGTCGGCCAGTCTCGCTCAAATTTGGATGATAGTTGGGGGATGACAATTCGATCATCTTATATAAATTTCAACCTGATTATATCATTAATAGCTTATTTTCCTCAGTTTTCATCCGATTTGAATGAAATTGTCAGGGAATGCGCGGTTTAGGTGTTAGATGGTCCCCTATCAGTTTCATTGTTTGCAAATCAGTACTTCATTCTGTGAGTGTGCAAACGTAAATTCCATTATGTTCCATTTTTTCACTCTCAAGTTGTTCGATTTCACTTAAATTTGGACGATAGTTGGAAGAAGACGACTTGATTACTCCATATCAATTTCAACATGATTGTTGATCGTGACGCCTACCACCAGTTGTGTCTGTGTTCACAGCAGAGCTGTGGACAGTGTCACTAGCTGTTCGACACTGCCAATTATTTGGAGTTGGGAATTATGTGATTGGGAATTATGTGATGAGTACCATCGAGGCGATTAGGGACTCATATTCTGATGATCCCCTAATAGAAAGCCCACGTGTATCGCTACTCCAAACCACGACATTGTGCTCATGTGGGTATTCATGGCAATGAGTATGCAGATGCCCTTGCAAGGAGAGTCATTAGTGAAAACTCCATTGATATTGTAATGATAGCTTCGGATGGGTTGCAGGATATTGAGAAATAAAAACTCCATGAAGTCTCAGTTGAGAATGGTGTATTTCATGGCCCTCTTGGCTCTTTTTATAAGTGCTGGTCTGGTAAAGGGGGGGGGGGGGCACCCCCCCAGGTCAGATAAGAGTGACAAGATTCCACGGGTCCAGATGTATACTACCCCCTTTATAAGATTTTTTTAACCGCGAGTTACATGAGTGCGAAAAAATCTGGTGTAATTCTTTCCGACCGTTTTACAATTAAGACGGTTTGTTAGCAATGCCTGGTTTACAATTGGTACTGGTCGTAGTAGCTTGTTGAGTAGAGAAGCGATGTGTGCAGTGAGGAAGATGTACTGCAGAAGAGGAGTGTGGTGCAGCAGAGGAGGTTCTGCAGGAGGAGGAGCCAGACCCGTGGAAGTGTGAGCCAAGAGAGCATCTGTAAAAGAAAAAAGCTATTGGTAGCTGGAAATGATGTGATTTTTTTGCAATGTACAAAGCAGAGTTTGTTCAAGGTTGAGTACATGGTTATTGCTATGTTGATATAGTAGAATGTATTATGAAAAGTCAACAAATGTTTTTCAAATCATCACTTGAAAGTCATTTGAGTGAAAAAGTCATTGAATGAGAGAGGCGTAAAGAAAACTCCGTCTCTTCATTGCAGTAGGTTTGCTAGTGGACAGAGATCTTGCAGCCAATGGAGAAGCGTCATCGGAGGCAGAAGGCAGAGAATTGACGACTTCAGTTGTCTTGGTGAAGCTGAGAGCTGGAGCGCTTCGTTGGTAGCTAAGATATGTAGGTGTGTTGTTTGTTGTGATGACACTAGTTGTAGTGTTTGTTGCCGGAGGCTGAAGCGAGCCTGTTCGGTGGTGGTGGTGGGCTCTGGTCAGGTGCTCATAGTTATTGGTAAGTGAGACAGCCAGTGGAGCTTTGTTGCGCATATGATTGAGTATAGTCGAGGATGCCAGAGCTCTATGTAGGTTATTGAGTTCGGTACGTTGTAGTTTAAGATCCTGTAGCTCGTGAAGTTAAGAGTAGGACAGGGAGTCAATCGAGGACGTCTGGAAAATGGTAATACGCCTATTGTTTAGCGTGTTAGAGGATGCCGGAGCTCTTTGTAGATTAGAGATTCTGGGAGACGGTGAGGACGGTATGGTGTGTTGCCGTTGAAGGTCCTGGAGCTTTTGAAGCGAAGAGAGGGATGGAGAGTCGACTGAGGACGTCTGGAAGGCGGGAGTACAAAGTGAGTCTAGTATCTGAGGGTCCTGGAGCTCTTGAAGCGAAGAGAAGGACGGAGTGTCGCCTGAGGACGTCTGGAAGGTGGTTGAGCGAAGTAGTGTCCTCAAAAGATGAGGGTTGTGCCAGGCACAGGGTGAACGGCAATTTCGTGCCAAAGAAGCCCAACGGAAATGATACCAGCAGACTTCAGATGTTGATTGACGGAATTGTGATCAGGCACGGGCTTTACTGTCCATCAGACTGTGCAGAGATGTTTTCCAAAGGCTGGTTACGTGTCCAAGCGCAAGTTGGTAGACAATTACGGGCCTCAGAACCCCATTGGAGGGGTTTTATAAGCGGACATTACTATAACCCAAAATAGGGATTGACAAGGGGGGGGGGGGGGGGAATTATTACTGTAAATAGTATGTATTCTCAAGAAACACAGTTGCACAAAACTTTATTATAAAACAAGAACAATGTAATTTAAATAGTTTGCAGTTTTTAAAGAAATCAGTAATTTCGCTTCCGAGTCTCCCTATAGGCAGTGGAAGCATTGTTTTCTCTCATTTTTCAAGAAATGAAATCAATACTTTTGTAAGGAAAAGCTGCATAACTTTTATTTGTACCATTTCCATTCTCTTGAAATGAGATTCTAGTGAGAACAAAGAAATATTCGTTTATTCAGGAAATGACACTCGCGTGATGATGAAAAACTGAATTTTAAATTTTGGAAAATTAATGGAAAATTGGGAAAATGTCAACTGACTCACATGAGGAGCACATTGTGCAAGAGCTGTACTGGAAATGTATTTCGCTTGACACAAAATTGATTGGGGCAACAATCAAGAGAACAACGTTGGAGGTGTCACTCGTGTGAAAATCATAATTTTTGGGTATGAAAATTCACCGGAATTTGAAAAAATGTCAAGGGGGTGCATACGGTAGAAAAGCAACTAATCATGTTTTGTATTAGTACCTGTAAATCGGGACAAAAATCCAGAAAAACCCTGGTTTAGGGAGGGCATCGCTCGCGTGATATCAGAGAATTGTTTTCAATTTTTGGAAATGTGGAGAAAATCTGGAAGTAGTCTAACCCGCAAACCAAATCAGATTTCCACTCTAGGATACTTATATTGTGCATATAGGGCCAGCTTCCATGAACTTGAGTTTTCGATTTTTTAAACCACGAAAAAGACATTTTATCTATACCATAATGACCCAGTCCACCGCAGTTTGCAGTCAACTACGAGTCCGAGGAAACGTGTGTGATTGGTGTAAGAATTTATTGTAACTCCACCTATTGAGAGAGGATACTCATCATGCACTTTGCGCAATCTGCAAAAATGTATGGAGTTCGTTTTTGTAGGTGAAGTAATAAAACCTCGCCTCTGTGCTGTTTGATAGATGGTATCAATAGCACGTTGGAAGGTGTCACACACAGTCTTCAGATTATCACGTGGAAGGAGGATAGTTAAGTTTTCCTCGTATAATAAGGAACGAATATCCTCTGGGTTATTATCAGCAAGGCAATTTATAGCATCCATAAACTGGGTGCAACCAACTACTGAGCCCTGAGGGATGCCATTCTCTTGAAGATAGAGATTGAAGAAGAGGTTCCCTATGCGCACCTTGAATTTTCGATCAGGGAAGAAGGTGCAAAGGAAGCTCGGCCCACCTAATCCCCACCGCTGCAGCCTTTCTAAGCTGTTGTGCAGCCAAGTGGTGTCATAGGCATTGGCTAGGTCGAAAAATAGCAATGACGTACTCCCAAACCAGAGAGGTGTCCTAGATATAACTCAAAAGCCGAGAGTTGGTCAACTGCGGAGAATGGTTTGCAAAAACCAGCCTGATAAGATAGTTGCTCTCAAGAAACCACACCAGGCGGCAGTTAACCATAGCTTCCAGGATCTTACTTATGCAGCAAGTAAGGGAGATGGGTCTGTAACTGCCAGCTTCACAAGGGTCTTTCCCCTCTTTAAGGAGAGCCTCGCCATTGGGGTAGTTCTGAAGTATAAGTAAGTCCCTCAGCGTAGCTAGACCCTTTGAAGACGGGAGAAGGTTTGGTGAGGGGGGTTGAAAATATTTGGCAGAAATTTGAATCAATAACCATGCTCAGCTCAGCTTGGCTCCCACTTATATACTTCATAGCAGATGTAGGGAGAATGATGAATCTTGACATGAGGAAATTGCAAATTGTGAACACTCAAATCACGCAGACTAGTTTGGGGATCACATAGGGCTAAGCTGACTCGAGTTTTGAATTTATTTATGCAAATCCCTATAAGAATATGCACAATATTGTTGGAGCACAACAATTCTCATTGCAAACTTCTGCATTTTGCTTTCACAACCTTCATCCCAAAACATCCTTATCCTATTCTCCACGGGGCTTTAAGATCCAGAGGATTTGCTTCGATACTTCACGGGGCTTAGTGTTCCAGTGTATCTCTTCTTATACTCTATGGGGCTTGGCATTCCGGGGTGTACTCTACCATACTCCAAAGGGCTTAGCGTTCTGGGATGTGTCTCCCTTCACACTCCTCGTAGCGTCGCATTCCAGACTGTCTCTTTCTCCTCTCCCAAACATATCCTTTTTAAAAGTTCAGGGTACATATTAGTCAGAAAATAAATAAGCCGGAAATGCAACTTTATCAGCTCGAGTCTCAACAAGTTTGTTGGGCAGCATTTTTGAACACTATAAATTGCTTACATTTCAAAAATGAGCTTAAAAATAGTCAAAAATGACAAAACTCCTTCAACTTTGAACTAGAACATTAAAAACTAATTCAAAACATTGTGCTGAACAATACTATTGAATTTCATTAAAAAGTGTTCAAAAATTCAATTAATGCAACAGGAATATATGCGAAAAATTCATGGTTGCTTCCTATTCCAAAGAGCGTGTCTGTTGCAGGTTGCATTAATGAACTACTCCACATTAATGCACGGAATGTCATCTTCATCGGGGTATGAGATTTTTTTCGCTCCTCGTGTGCAAACTAGATTCATCCTTTTGCATTTCCAAGAGGAAACTGGCGTCTCCCCATCTTGAGGTGAAGTAGATGTGATATCTCTCGTCTATTGTGACGTCTCAATTGAACTATTGGCAATTTAGTGTTGAGAGCCATTAAGGAGTGAGAGACATTTACAATACATCGCTCGTGTGAAAGGAATCTAATCCAGTTTCTTCCAACCAGCGTCCTAAGTGGGATTGCTGCGTTCAGGTGTTGGCGCAATCTTCAAGCGGACCAATGGAAGCAGTAAAAATGGTCACGCGACAATAGCTGCTATTGATGCATCGCCATCAAAATAGTTTGATTTTTGCTGTTGCCGCCTTGCGTCAAACACGCGTATTTCCGTTATTTGGATTCGTTACATTTATTTTTGATCTTTTTTCTACTATTTTATTGTGTATTGTTATCTTGGAATTATTGAAAGCAGAAGTGCATAAACGTCTAGTTCTGTGGACCCAACGCCACATTGAGTACAAATCGAATATTGGACGAGAAACTTTGTGATAAACTGGTGAAGTGGGTACGAACATGGCAAGTAGATACTTTAGTATAAGATATTATTTGTAGTGGACAATGACCACTTTTCACAATGTACGTACTGTCATTCTAGAATTTGACTTGACAGGTTCTTTCCCTCAACATCGATTACAAGTGATGAAATTTCAAAAACTTGCTTCTGCACAATAACTTCCTCCACTTGTCTGCTTTGTTTTCATTATTTTGTGCTAAATAATACAAGAGAGTGGTTGTCAGCAACTCAATTTGCTGAACGACAGCATTATAGCAATTTAAAATGAAACTACGAAATGGAGGCATCAGTGAATACAGGCGTTGTTCACTGATCTGCAAAGCGTTTTTGTGTTTCCATAGAGGACACCATTTTTTCTTAAGCAAGGTACGACGCACCGACGTTTTTCCCATGCAGCTTGACTCTCGCGGCAGAGGACACAGCCTTAGAAATTCCTCCAAAAAAGGGCTATATCAATACTGCTCTATCATGGGAGTAGCCTCCAGGCCTACAGGGGTAGTGCGACATGTTCTTTGTACGTATAGTTTATAGAACTTAAATTTATGGTTTATAAACTCCTCCACGTAAGCCTTCCATTATATATGAAGAAAAAACAAAAAAGTGTAAGAGGCTCATTTGAAAACGGGTGCCTACACTAACAGTTCCCACTCATGGATGGGAGCCTATCATGTAAGGCCTGTCTTCTCATTCAGAATCTTAGTTTAGATGCGAATCGCAGAAGTCAGGTGGAGGAAGGGGAGGATTTCAGGGGCGGTATCCATGCTAGAATAGGTAAGAGTAGGAATTTGTGAAGAATCTAATTGGATTCCAAATGGTGGTCAAAGCCGTGAAGACCAATGAAAAGACTCCATTCATATCACAACGTCTCCCAGCTCATCCAGCTGATCTAATATCTTCGCAATCACTTCCACAGCTCCCCAAGAGGCTGTATATAAAATTTTACGGCTCTAGGATGTACAGGAGAGAAGTTGTATCACTCACAAACCTGATCTGACTTCCTCACAATCACTTCCACATGTCCCCAAGAAGCTGTGCACCAGATTTCAGGGCTCTGGTAGTCTGTCAAACTTTGGGCTGATGTGAAATGCCAATTCGTGACTGATTTTCGTCTTGCTCAATTTATAACGGATTTTCATACCGCTAAATTTGTGAGGGATTTTCGTAATGCAATTTTCCGTGTTACTTTTCATACTTTAGACCTCGCTTATCGTAGTCTGTCGGCAACTAAAATATCTGAAGAGTAAAGATATTGAGATCTTCAATATTTTTGACGTGAATTTGTCTTATCGCTGGGGATTATTCTAAAAATTCTTTTACCCAAAACGTTCATACGTTTTCTAATGATTTCAACTTACAACCAAGGCGTTTCCAGCGAAAAGTAACTCCTGTAGTTTTCGTCACACAAGAATAGTTCTAATACGTGGGAAAGCTCTCGATTTGCCTGTATTATGTTAACCCCTGGGCATTGCGTTGCCAACAATCTGAGTTATGAGCGTGGTTGTTTGAATAATATTTTACACTCAGGTGATCGTTCTCAATTCATTTTGTATACATGATTTCAACCAATATTGGGACTTTCTAGTTCGAATCGACATATTCATGATGTAATACTTTTCCCCGTAAGGTGAAAGTTTACGATTCTATGGATTAATGGAAATTTCCACGTTTAGATTGCAAAGAAACTGCTGACATTGTTTTTATGGCATCATGTGTAATGTTACCCCGCCCCGGCGGGTCTACCTTGCCACCCAGTATGATTGTCACCAGTGCGAACTTCGAAAAATCGTAGAAAGAAAACTACAGAGTGAGGATGGAGAGTGCGGATGGTATCAAATTTCTTAGAATGAAATCTATTTTCATTTAAAATATAAAATGAATACGTGGTTGACGCTCGTTCCCCGTAGAACTTTATTTGAGATTGCTGGATAATAACGACCCTACGACTTTAGCAATAATCGTACCTTCAATTTTACAGTGAACTTCAGAATTCATAATGAATGAGGAAAATCGATTTTTAGATGAAAAATGCCCATAATTGACTAAAGTTTTGTAGTTTTCGAGTTGTGCGTTGATATACGGTTTTAAGATAACATAAGTAAGCACCTTGGACAGCACCAAATTACAGAGGGAATATTTTTACGATGGTGTAAAAAAGTTGCCTTCATTTAATTGGCAGGCGACAATCGACTATTGGCACGAAATTGACTATTTGGTAAAAACGTCAGATCCTCACGAGGAAGGGATAGAACTGCTGCAGTTTCGGAGCATCTTTTCTCATTGCGCGACACCCTGTCTCTCCCTGAAGCCTGCCGTCAATGCAAGTTGAATGCCATTAATTCACTAAAATTTTGTAGTTTTCAAGTTGTGCTGCGTGTCCTGAAATTTCCTCTGCAACGGCATCACATGTTTTCCCAGCATGTTTATTGAGGACATGGTTGGCCTCAGTGATCAGAATTCAAGTGCCTAATTTAATTTTATCTACAACCTTTCTTTGAAAATTCGCTTTATTAGCCATGCTGCATGGCTGCGTTTTTAAAATTATCCTAGTTCGTGAGTTGAGGCTTTTGGAGTGGCATATAATTCCATTGTTCAACGTTTTAGTGTTATTCGCTCAAAACGGAAGTTAGTGAAGAAGCGTTGTCTATTTCCACCAAAAATAAAGAGTGTTAAATCGACAAACAATAACTTAGTAATAAGTAGTACTTAGTTATAAGTAGTACTTCGTAATAAGTAGTACTTAGTAATAAGTTATTAGAGAGTTCCTAAATAATAAGTCAATTGGGATAAGGTGCTTGGGGATTTTATCATCTGGGGTGAGCCACAGCGGATGGTAACCTAATAAAGTCAAGAGGGCTAAAGTCGGTTTCACATGGAGCGGTATGTCTGCAGACGGAAAGACCGAACGCAATGTGATTGGCTGTTGGGACAACAGTTGAGGATGGTGGCTGCCATGTTGCCGGAATGGGCGGTCTGCGGACAACGGTAGAAATTTTTATACCGTTGCAGCGTTCCGTCGAGCGGAGCGCAAGCTCATTGGACAGGAATGTTGATAACCTCAAGTAGAGGTTTCAAATCAGAGAGGGTCTCAGTAGGAAGGTTATGATTCCGTTCACCAAGGTGACCTTTTCATGTGAACAACCTGCCGCATTCCGCCGCCCCCTCCACTGGATTTTTCGGCCTTCCATTTTTCCGGTTGTACGCTCATACCGCTCCATGTGAAACCAGCCTAAGTCATCTGAGTGACGCTACTAATTTTCAAGTAACGCTGAACCACCAAGGGGATTTTCTCGCCTATCCCGAGAGTTCAGTTGCCAGCATTTCTAAGTTTCCTAGTTCTTTTCTTATTCACAAAAAGGTTATTTGAAAATTTATAAACAAGAAAATGAATATAATTGTCATTGATCATCACTCACTGCTCGGGGTTACCATTGGAAAAGAGTTTCAGGCACCATGAACGGCTTATACTCTCCCTCAAAAAGATTCCCCTTTAATTTAAAAGAGGATTCCGCCGGTTACCCCGAGTTGGAGTCGTCGCAAGCAAACCTTTTGCTTAGATCAGCAAACTTTTTGATTCTTTTCCACTCAATATCTCTGAGGGAAGCACGTTCAATTATATGATGCCCAAATGCATCCGTTCTGGATTTCCAGTACCAGTCGCATCTACAAAGAAAGTGCTCTGCGGAATCTTCCTCGAGTCCACAAGGGCACATAGGTGAGATATTGTTATCTATAATATTTAGCATCCTGCGGAAATCATAATGTCCGGTGAGGATCCCAATCATGGTTCTAATGGAATTTCTACTTTTGCTTAGAAGCCAGTATGCTCGTTTCGGATCAGAAGAAGTAACAAGCATTCTGGTTTGTCTATATCTAGCTATTTCCCTGCTCCATAGAATGTTGAGGTGTTGTGTGACCCAGTTTTTAATTTTTGCTTTACAGGCATTTTTGGAAATGCAGATGGCAGGAGATGGTCCCAGAAACTGTTGTCCTCAGCCAGCTCGCGCTAAGCCGTCCGCATTAACATTGCCTTCGTAATTCTCATGACCAGGAATCCATTTTATGGATATTCTGTTGTTGTTAAGAAACAAATTGTTAATGTATTTCTTTGTTTCCCAGATGTTTTGAGGTCGTGAGGGGGTTCAGGAGTGCTTTGATGCTGGCCTGACTATCGGTAAAAATGTGAATGTTTTTGTTAGAAGTGTTGTGGTTATGTAAGGTGACCAGGCACTTATTGATAGCACATATTTCTGATTGAAATACAGTTGCATATTTATCGAGGCTGTAAGAATGTGCCACTTGAAGGCTGGGAATGAATACACCAGCACCAGAGGAAGGTTCAGATCCCCTATCTATCTTAGAACCATCGGTGTAGCAATGTATGGTGTCTATAGTGTCAACAGGGGTTTGTTGATCACTCATTTCTGTCTTTTATTTCAAAGGTGGATTTCAAGTTCCAGAAAAATCTCCTCTTCATTTCGTCGGAGGTCATGAGGGTTTCTGGAGCATAAGCATTAGTAGCTTGTTTGATGTAGGTGTGTCCTACTTGTGTGTAGTGAGAGATATGACTTGTGTCATGCACCCATTCTCCCAAAATATTCAACCTAACCACGGCTTGCATGGAAAAGACCTTGAATTCCTTAAGTCATTGATCATGAATACCAACAAGAGATGAATATCACTGTTATCGATGTGTGAGGTTACTTTGCGATAGGGAGGAAGAGATGAGATAGGTTGATTCGGGATAAAGTGTCTTGTTTAGGTGAAATAAATTTGTCTTATTGGAGATGAGGTACCTCATCTGCCCTCACATGCGCAGTAGTGTTTTCTGTTCACGATAAGGCGCCTCATCTCTAGGTATCTCCCTATCGCTTCAAGAACTCTCTATTGTTTGTTACTGATGATGGCCTAACCTTCGTAATCGATTTAACATTGTAATTCATTATTTTTCGTGGAAATAGACAACGTTTCTTCACTAACTGACGTTTTGAAATGGGTTTGTACAACTTCGTCACGAGTGATTTAGTTCGTTATTCGTTCAACTTTCAATAACACAAAGTAGTATAATGTTGTAAGTAAAAGGTAGGTGTAGTGGAGGAGGGGGGGGGGGGGTAGGTATAGGAATAAATAGTAGTACATCCAACTGACATCCAATCAAGTTATGTGTGTTCTTTTCCCTTTTTTCTTAGCTTCATCAATAGTTTCTTCTGTTTTGCGTTCTAGCCCAAGATGAAAGCAAGATCTTCCATCAGACCTACTCATCCTCGCAAAGTCAAGAACCTGCAGCCTAATGAAAAGAAGCCGGAAGAGAAGAAAACAACTAACAACAACAGCAGCGTTCCGAAAGTGGTCAAGTCCCACACAAAACGCCCAGACATTTTTGAAATGCAGAAGCCATTCGTCACGTCATTTTCCTGTATTTCTGACGTCATCAAGGCCTTCTCTAACGGAACTGATGAGGTAGGCTCACAATTTAGCACATTATTACCCACTACTGAAGGAAAATTTAACATTTTCAGGTAATTGTTTTACGTGGTTAGAGTAATGCAAGAAAAAAGTCACTATCTCTAAAAAGTGGGGGAAATAATTCAATAATAGTTACGGATTATGTCTACCGAAATGGTGAAAAAAAAAATCTAGAACACGAATGTGGGAAGGCTTGGATACTTTGAGTTAATAGAGGTGGAATGTGTTGGTGTGTTCGTTTGGGTTTATTATTTTCAATAACGAACTATTGTAATCGACCAAGAAACAAAAATTTAATCCACAATGTAAAATTTGCCGATGGTGCTGAGGTGGTTAATGAGAGTAGGGATTGACCCAATAAAGATTTTAACGTTCTCTGCTTTGAAGTTTTGTATACATGAATAATACATCTGGAGACCGGGTTCGATCAATAATGTCATCATCAGTTCTATAAAAATAAACGAAATCGTTGTCTTGATGTCTAAATAGTTATAGTGGAAGTATATATAAACACAGATATTACATCATGTATATATGACGAAATAATTTTAAGAATCATTGACTAAATAAATTTGACTCTTTACTAAATCTATGAGGGGGGGGGGGGGGAATATATTGAGGGCACAGAAATTATTTAGGCTGCCTTTTATGTTATGCGCAGAGGGGGCAATATCGTAACCAATGAAGTCCTACTGAGGTGCGATTATTGCCAGTAGAAAGTATAATAAACTTTTGTGTAATGGTTTGCTGCGTTTTTACGTTCAATTCAACAATCGTGCTGCTACGAGTGAGATCTAAAAAAACCCGTAGGAAAGTAACTAGAGATTGTAATCAGAACCAAAAAAAGAGGAACGATGGAAAGATACCATTCATATCACTGTGATTATAGTGGGGACCATCTTCCTTGGATTGAGTTCTGGTGCAAAATGAGTGATGGTGAAATGGTTCTGCGTATGGCTTCATTTAACTGATGAGCTATGTTTTGACTTATCTGAAGACTTTGTATGATGGATTTCGATCTTATTTTCATTTCCAGCTGCGGAACTTGCTCAACTTTGAATGTGAACTCATCTACGAGTGTAAAGTTTGCCGTGGACTGTTCCGGAGCCTTGCCAATTTCCTCCAACATAAGAGATCCCACTGCCTTGAGAGTTCGCGCGACCTCAAGAGACACTTATTGAATGGAGAGGTATGTAGAGTCAGATTACACACTTGAAATTATGGTGAATAAGTTTGGATGGTCTTCATTTTGAGTTATTGTGACGCTGTAGGATCACCTGTGGGATTGATGATACCAACTTTAATACTAGAGTAGAAGGTCACACAGAACCAAACAGTTTATTGAAGAGATTTTTGTGTGTGACCACCTATTTTTGCCACAGGAAGGTAGAAATGATAACGCTGACACTCTGACAGCTATATTTTGCTAAAAATCGATTTTTTTTTCGACACTGATAAAATCACAGGTGTAGTTATATTGGTAGTTGTAGTTAAGTTTTGTAGATCCCCCCCCCCCCCTCGCATTTTTTCCTTACCACAAACACCTCCCTATGGTTGAGGCTGGGAAATTTTTTTAATTGCCTGTGATTGAGGTTGTCGTAATCTTAACATATTCGCCCAATCAGACCCCCAGTATGTTCAGTGATGTCAAAACCCCTTTCCAACCCCCTCCCCCAAAAACACACCTATTGGTCGGAATTGAAAATTTCTAAGTAGGCTGTGTTTTTTTTAGTGCTATCCAAACATATTTTATCTATCAGGTCCTCAGTTTATTCAGTGATGTTCAAGATACCCCCATTCCACCCCCACCCCTCCCTCAAAATACCCGTTATGGTTCAGATTTGAAAATTTCATGTAGTTTGTGATTCAAGTTAGAGTATTCCAAACATATTTAATCAATCAGGTCCTCAGTTTATTCTGTGATGTCCAAGATACCTCATTTCAACCCCCCTCCACCTCCCTCCACCCCTAAAACACTCCCTGAAGGGCCGATTTAAAAAATTTCAAGTAGCCTGTGATTTAAGTTAGAATAATCCAAACATGTTCGACAACTGTGACAGAGTTCCCGCCATAGAGGTCCTGTCGGGGTCTCAAAGAATGTGCTGTCGTCGCCCCGGGATTTAGACCCCCATTGCACCTCTGGGGGGGGGGGGGGGGGGTACCTAGATCCCTGATATGGTAGCAGAGCGTGGTTTGGATTATGCACGGCTGACGCCTAGTAGTCCAATCCACTATTTTTGGGGCGTTAATGTTTCAGAAGAAACATGGCCCGGGATTCCAGAAGGAATTCCCATTATCACCATTTGGTATATAAATAATTTCATTGGTTTTTGACTTATAATTTCTCTCTTTTTCCCCTTTTATATTTTCAATTTAGTGAATTAGCCACCTGAGTGTTGTCTCCTAGGTCAATTACCAGGTTAGAGCATAATTTAAGTCCCCAATGTTGGGCATAATAATTTATATATATTTTATTTTCCTTAAGGTATAAGTCTCCATAGTTGAGCCACTGTTTTGTCCCGATTGTTCCAATCTTTGATTGGGGGTTAATTACCTAATGAAGTCTTCCTATGAAGATTCATTGACAATCCATCCTGTTTTAATTTCTCTTTTCCCATCCTCAATCGCCAATGCAGCTATTTATGAATGAGCATCAGTTCTCAGCTTGTAACTATTCCACCTAGTTAACATACTTGATCTTCAATCAAGTATGTCTTTAAGTGGGGGAGTATGACGGAGTTCCCGTCATAGAGGGCCCGTCGGGGTCTCAAAGAATGCGCTGTCGTCGCCCCGTTGATGAACAACGGGGGTCGCACGTTGATACCCGTGTTTTCGAGAAGCTGAGTTTGGCGTTGGATGGGCGATCCAGATCCCTGGAAAACCAATCTACTCCGAACATAGCTCATTAAATTCTGGAGTGGTATCTCTCTGATGGGATACTGTCAACCTCCTCTACCTTTTTATCGAGGATTTAGATCCCCAGTTGGTTCAGTGACGTTCGAAACGCTTTAACTCCCCCACCCCCTCCCTCTCCTTGTAGGTCACATTTGAAAAATTTGAAAAAAGTAGTCTTTGACTTGAATTAGAGTAATTCAAGCATATTCGACAATCAAATCCCCAGTTTGTTCAGTGATGACTAAGATACCCCCTCCCCCCTCCAACTCCTCTGAAACACCCCCTATGGGGCAGATTTGAAAAATTTCAAGTAGCCTGTGATTTAAGTTAACATAATCCAAACATATTCGCTCAATCAGATCCCCAGTCCGTTCAATGGTGTCCGATACCCCATTTCATCCCCTCCCCCTCCCGTTAACACCCCCTTTGGCTCAAGGTATGTTTTTGCGCTAATGTAGTCGTACTGTAGTGTCCGTTAATAGAGAGTTCCTTAAGCGATAGGGAGATAGAGATGAGGCGCCTTATCGTGAACGGAAAACACTACTGCGCATGTGCGGGCAGATGAGGTACCTCATCTCCAATAAGACAAATTTATTTCAACTAAACGTAAGACGCTTTATCCCGAACCAACCTATCTCATCTCTTCCTCCCTACCGCAAAGTAACCTTACACATCGATAACAGTGATATTCATTATTTGTTGGTATTCATGGTTCATGAAAATTATATTCATTTACTTGTTCATAAATTTTCAAAATCTGCCATTGCGAATCCTTTCCGTGAATTAGAAAAGAACTAGGAATTAGAAATGCTGGAAACAGAACACACGGGATAGGCGGGGAAATCACCTTGGTGGTTCATCGTTACTTGAAGATAAGTAGCATCACTCTAAGATGAAATGCTAATTCGACCGTTTTGGTTTCATCAGGTTACCATCCGCTGTGGCTAGCCCCAGATGATGAAGTCCCCAAGCACCTTATCGTTTAGGAACTCTCTAATGTAGAGCTAGTCTAGTCTTATGTTGTTCTAGTTGTAGTTTAGTGTCCATAGTCTAGTCCAAATGGATTCAGAAATTAGAGGATGATGAACGTATCTTCTTAAATTACCTCTACCCATCAAAAGCTTTCCAGCTTCAAAAAAGATTCTGCTTCGAAGTTCTACGTGTTTTGAATTAATCTGTGCGTAAACATTAACTGCGTGGTTACGCGGCAACATCCATATAATGTAAACAACTCCCTATTCAGGGTTTAATTTCGGAGGCCACACCCATGGAAAACCACGATTTTGGTTAATATTTCGGCTCCTGGTCATCGGATCCTCTAGTTTGCCAAAATGGGCAAGTATAGACCCTTTTCACTACCATTTAGTGAAAACTGGAAGTCTCTAGGTGGCCAGGGGGCCGACATCTCTATGGAACGGACAGACAGACAGACAGAAAGATGTGTAAGCGTAATAATAATAAGCGCAACAAACAAAGTTTGGTTACGCTAAAAAAGTGAAAACATCACGATTTATTACTATTACTCCCTCAATAATTCAATTTGAAACTGCTGACATACCTACATATTCCAAAACTAGATCGAATTTTATATTGAACAAAA
The DNA here is from genome assembly GCA_030762985.1 of Adelphocoris suturalis. Classification (NCBI taxonomy): domain Eukaryota; kingdom Metazoa; phylum Arthropoda; class Insecta; order Hemiptera; family Miridae; genus Adelphocoris; species Adelphocoris suturalis. Next base: position 60,126,297 of record CM061046.1, read on the forward strand.
TAGAATCTCGAAAATCAGATGAGAATAGTATAAACACCACGATTTACTACTATTGCACCCTCCGTTCACCACCTGCCGTTATGGCATTTGAAACTTCAGACAGATATGATCCATGACCGATGTTTTAAATGTACAAAGTAAGAATTGCGAAATACAGATTAGAATACGTAAACACCACAATTTATCAGTGTTACCCCCTCCACTCACCCTCTTCTAATGAAATTTGAAACTTCTGACATATATTCCAAAACTAAACCGAATATTATATTGAACAAAAAAGTCACGAAAATCAGATGAGAATAGCGTAAATATTACGATTTATCAGTATTACCCCCTTCTACATTGAAATTTGAAATTCCTGGCCTATTATGTTCTAAAATTAGACCAAATTCTTAATTGCGGGGAAACAATCACGAAAACCAGGTGCGAATAGTGTAAACATCACAATTTATGGGTATTACCCCCTCCATAATAAAATTTGAAACTCCTTGCATACGTTCTAAAACTAGATCAAATCCCTAATTGAACAAAAAAGGAATCACGAAAATCTGTTGTAGCTTGGGCTTGAATGAATTGGTAACCACACCCCTCCACCTCTACACAACCACAAGGTTCGTTGCATAATTAGACTAGAATTAGGATAGGAAAGAAATAACCAAGATATTAGGTTGAGAATTTTAGCTTGGGCAGTGTCGTCAAAAATTGTCATAGAAAAGCACGTTTTTATGGCTTTATCCTCTCCATTTATTTCCCCCCTTCTTTTTTGAAGTTCAAAATTTCCGAGGTTTGTTGCACAACTAGACTAAAATTGAATCAAACAAAGAAAAAGTCTTGAAAATCAGTTGAGAATTGTGGCCTGGGCAGCGTCAGCAAAATTTGGCATATCAATACTTCATTTTGCGCATGCGCAAACGTAAAATCCATTATGCTCCATTTTTTCACACTCTAGTCGTTTGATTTCGCTTAAATTTGGATGATAGTTGAAAGAAGATAACTTGATTACCTTATATCAATTTCTGCGCATGCGCGAATGTGAAATATTTGTGATGACCTTAATTTCCACAGTTTTCATCTGATTTTGATGAAATTGTCAGCATGCGCGGTTTAGGTTTTAGATGATCCCGCACCTATTTCATTGTTTTCAACTCATCAGTTCATTCTGCGTTTGCACAAAGGTAAATTACATTGAGTATTTTCGTTACATTTATTATTTTCGTTTCTTAATTGACCAATTATGACATTTCACGCTACTTCTTGATTTACTCTTTTCCGCTATGGGATTTTTCAAGATCATTTAAAACTTTTCAATATTGATCTATACATTCGTGATACTTGAACGAGGAAGCTATCTATGTGCCACACTCAACTTGACTTTTTTTTTTCTTTTAGCGAATTTTTTAAGAAAAGTAAGCAATTGCTCTCGCCTCAAAATTTGTAGAATGTGAATTTTTGAAAAATTTTTATGCAGAAATCCGTTTCAGGCTATTTTGAATCATATTCTGAAGTTTAACGCTTTTTTTTTTTTTTTTGTATGTATATATGTATGTGTCATTCCAGACGATAACTGTCCGTAGAATTGTGCTAGAAACTTCAAACAAATTTTAAAATGTTAAGGACACAAAACGAAAGTTCAAGTTCGTTGGCCAGCATGATCGGATTACATCTTCGGGTTGAAATTTTCAAAAATGTAGTCAAAATTTTCAAAATAGCCTGTTTTTTGCGATTTGTTGTGCGAAATAATTTTTTTTCAGCATACTAACATGTGGTATATTCGGAATCAGCGTAAAATTTCCTATAAGAATATGTATCAAGTTTTCAAAAATTTCAGTTAAAAATCAGTCAAAAATCGAAATAATGCCGTTCGCTAGTTGTAAAAATCGGTAATATTTGCATGAAACACTGTTCAAATTCAGATTGAACTACTCTTATGGAAGTATCCCTGTATAACCAATCCTAGAACCATGCTGTTTAAAACGTAGGTAGTAGGTGCTTATTTAAAAAAAAAAAAAAAAAAAAAAATCACAACTGATGAGTTTACTCTGTGAAATATTCCGTCCTCCGATTCTCTCGGTCGCTCTCTTTAATGTTTTACGCTCAACTGTTTTAGGACTTGATGTAGCTTTAATACTGACTGTGGCTTAGAAAATATCAGCCATGAAATTATGAAGAAGTTCTATTTATGTACGTACTAGCACGCAGACTCGGCCGTCAGTAACGTTAAGCCTAAGGCCTCGCTCCGCTCGGCCGTCAATAGTAATTAATTGGGATTTAATGCTAGTATTAAATATTTTCAATTTCTTTCTTGTTGCTACGGAAAAGCCAAGTGACACTTCCCCATAATTTAGGCTGTCAATAGATGCACAGAGACTAGTTTGTCTGTCAATTTCTTGCTGTAGGATACTAGATTCGAATGCAACTGACTTTATATCACTCGTAATATAAAGCTCGAATGACTGTGGAAATACGTTTCTTTCATATGACGTCAGTATGTTATTTTATTTTATGTCAAGATTTGATGATGTTAAGATAGGATACTGTTAAGATGTTAACTGCCTTCAATACTGACCACATTGGACATCGAAATCTATGAATATTTACCTACATTTGTATTTAAATCTACAAAATTATTTTAATAATAATTAAACTAATTTTAAAATAATTAAACTGAGTACCACCTAATTATTTTTAATAATTTGATTCCATGTTTGTCTATCAAAATCATAAACTAAAATTTCTCTACACGATCAATAGCGACTGAAATGTCGAAGATTTCTTCAAAAATTCGTTCATAGGGTCATGCTGCATGACTGGACTTTTTTTTCTTACAAGAATGCTAGTGTTAGATACCGTTTCCTTGTTATCTCCGGAGCTAATTTCTTTGCTTGTAATTGAATATTACGGGCAAGCCCAATTCATAAAATGATAGAAAAAAGAAATCATCAAGCTATAATCATTCGTGCTGCATGACTGAGTCATGGAATATTTTTATTCGGTCTTAAAATGGTCTGAAACGGGTTTGTATTTGGTTATTTTTTTCTCATGCTTGGGGTTGTCTCACACCCACCTGGATCAATTACAATACATATTCCCTCTATCGACGAAGCCTCAGGGACATCCAGAAAACTGGTTTTGAGGTTTCCAAAAAACGAATTAGCTTTTGAAAAATATCAAAATTTAGGCAATTATTTGTTGTTTGGAAGTGAAGACCTATGCGGAACTACACTCGTTATTGACTTCAATAAGCTGCCTAATTCACTGGTGGTGTTGCTGTGCTAAGGTGGCTTTAGATGTTGCGAATTTGCTTCGCGAGGCTGTGGGTTGGAGAACCCCATGAGGAGTTGCAGTGAATTTGATGTGCGAGAGAGAGAGAAAGCATTTATCCCGCCTACGTGTAGGTGGGCCTTTTTCCCGTACACGCATAGTTCGACGCGCTGACGCGTAAATTCAGCATGATCGTATGAGAGAATTTTCGTTCTATATTATGTTACTATGTGAAAAGAAATTGTAATCTAGCAATTTTATAGCAAAAAAAAAGTTCCAAATAAAAACCTGCTAAGTATTCAAAAAGAGATTTTGGATCTAACTTTATTGCAGTTTTTATCGATTTTTTAGCACACTTTAATGACATTCAAGTACATTTTTCAGCACAATTTTGTACATAAATTTGTTAATGTTCTGTTTTATAGTTAATAAACTTAATTTGAGCAATATGCTGCTAAAAAATATAAATTTAACAATTTTTAGCCGTTTTTTGCTATTTTTAGTGATTTTTTCAACACTTTTTAAGAATGTGACCAATTATGTGCTCAAAAAATGCTGGCCAAACTCGTCCTTTCGTTTGAAGAGCTTGATTTTTTGGCGCAAGAACGGAATTTTTATCTCAATTCTAAGGAGAGTTTCGTCTGGAAGGACATATATATAAATATATATATATAAGCGTTAAACTCTAGGATTCGTTTCAGAATTCCTCTAAACGGATTTCAATGAACAAATTTTTCAAAAATTTTGATTTTAACATTTTTTGAGCCATTGCTATAGCTTCCTTGCCTACGAAAATTAGCTAAAAAAACAAAAAAGGCTCGGAAGCAAAACCTGCGTATCAAGCAGAGTTGCGTTACACTGCCTCAGCGTTTCAGTGTAATATCGCCTAGAACGCTTCTTGAAGGTTCGTCGAAATCGAGTACCTACGTGCTTGGCGTCTCGTCAATTCACTCCCAATATATTCTTGTTAATATTGTGAGGTCACTCCTGACCTAAAGTTTCGACTATTTTGTCAACTCATTCCTAACGACACTGGCGGGTCACTTTGGAATTGACATTAAAACTAGAACCAGTTATGCTCACTTAGAAAATGAGTCGAAGAAAAAAAAAAAAAAAAAAAAAAAAATCAATTGCATTTATCTAAAATTTTCTCCATGAAAATCCGATTTGAGGCACTCTGAAAGTATTCCTGAAGGTCACGCTTTTTCATTTATAAATTTATACAGAGTGACAACAACAAATTTGGGCAAAAATCGGGGTCGATTCTAGAGCTCATTTCTGATCGGAAATTCATTTTAGAGATTTATTTTAAACGCTTTATTTTCGAGTAATTAATTTTTAAGATTTTTTTTCTTGTTTTATACAGCTTATGACATTGAAACCGCCATAACTCCCTTGAATCACTGTAAACTCAAAACTACGAACATCATTGGAAAAGAGCGTTGAATTTCCTATAATCTTGATATAAAATAACGTTTTTCAGTTAGTTTTAATTGGTCAAAAAAGGCCAAATTACACGATTAGAAAAAATATTTAAAATCGACATTTTTCTCCCGATTTTCTGCTTTCAGTATGGGGGTAAAATTGTGAGGGGAGGGGGGTGAAAATTTGGTGCAATGTTCATTGACCCATAGATTGCATACTTTCGTTGACCTCGTGCATACTTTCTCGCAAGAGGTTTAATTGTTTCGGGAAAAGGGTGAATTATTTTGGAAAAAGGTTTAACTCATTTGGCAAAAGGTTTGATTCATTTGGTAAAAATTTTAATTAAATGGGAAAATGCTGTAGGAAGCATTCGAATGCATTTATAGTTGTTATTGCGACCAGGGGGGCAATAGCCGCTAGGACCCATCTTAGCTAGCGCTCTTTTGAACTGTTGAAGCTGTCTATCCTTGGAACTTTTTGGCATTTTCTTCAAAACCTGAACGCCATAACATTGGTCAAAAGAAGCATCATGAGACGTGTTAAAAAATCACTAGAGACCAAAAACGGCTTAAAATTGTTAAATTTATATTTTTAGCAGAATTTTAGTCAAAAGAAGTTTATCAAAGATGAACTAGGAAAATTAAAAATTTAAGCACAAATTTGTTCTGAAACATTTACTTGAATTTTATTAATGTTTGCCAAAAAATAGATAAAAACTGCAAAAATAGCTTTAAAAAAATCTACAATATTCTGAATTGCAGAATATTATTTATAGTTGGAACGAATTTTTGCCATAAAATTGGTAGTTAACAATTTCATGCCACTCAACTCCTTAAACAATTTTATATAATACTAACCTATGTTGTGCGCCGTAACTTGCTGATCATTTTACGACCGTTCCCGTCAGAATCGGTCCAGCCGTTTAGCCGTCTATTGGGAACATAGATAAATAGATAGAAACAAAATTTGAGTTTTATATATAAGGGTAATACGATAATTTACAAAGATTCCATACGAATGCTGCAATACTAGAACTTTTTCACTTGTTAGATCCCGGTAAAAGCGTGTTCCACACTAAAACTAAGTTATGATAGAGGTGTTGTTGGCCGTGATGTTGTTCATAGTTGTATATAGTCGGGATTCGGCCCAAGGAGAAAGAAATTATCACAAAATCTTTGTAATCATTGTAATGACGTTTCGGTCACCGTTCTGTGGCCATCATCTGATAGGTTGAAAGCTTTGCCCTCAAAGAGGACATTGTCAAAAACAGGAGGTATTATAAACCTCATAATTTTTTTCCCCAAATGAAATTGTTTGGCTTTAGCCTGGCTTGTTGGCTCTAGTTATTTTATGAGGTTTATAATACCTCCTGTTTTTGTCACTGCCCTCTTTGAAGGCAAAGCTTTTAACCTATCTGATGATGGTCACAGAATAGTGACCGAAACGTCATCAAAATGATTACAAAATTTTTGTAATTATTAATTTCTCCTTGGGCCGAATCCCGACTATATACAACTATAAAACTAAGTTAGTGCGCGTTTCGAGCATGCGCTATGTGCGAGAGTGTGCTAGTTGAATTCTTAAAAAAAAATATATATATGGTGGTTACCTCGTGAAGTTTTTTAGCCCTCCGAGTGTCGTACATACATGTATATATCCATCCATCATTTATGAGTTTATGAATATGAAATTATTTGACCCTCGAAACTCAGAGAAGGGCACTTTCGCCCTTATTCGTTAGTCGTAGAGGTCTGCAAGTGTCACCATTCGATTCAGCGTGAAAAATTACGTAGAATTCGACATTTAAATCATTAAGTTGTGGGATATCGTTTTTTCCTGAAATCCATCGATTTTCGTTAAAAATACCACGTTTTTTCGCATTCAAAAGCCGTTTTTTCTCCTTGTTGTTACTTTTATCAATTTTTTGGCTATACCGTTAGAAAGCTGATAACATTTTGAAGTTTTTACTGTACTTGCAAACGACTGTTCATTTTTTTATGGAGAGAGGAATCAGATTGAAAAAACCCAAATTTTTAGAATTTTACAAAGTTTGTACTTTGACCTCTTTTTTCGGTAGGTACCTATCTTAACTCTCTTGAATAATTATGATTTGGCATCAAAAAGATAGGAAATTTAACGTTCTTTCCAACGGTGTCTTCAGGTTTGAGAATACTCAAAGAATGATGGGGTCACAGCCATTTTTAGGAGATAAGGTCGAAAACACGAAAAAAATCTTAGATCGTCAATAACTCGAAAACGAAGCCTCTAAAACATAACACTTTAGGAGACACTTTTTGTTGGAAATTACTTGTAGAATTGATCCCTGAAGTCTCGCCTACTTAAGTTGAGACACCCTGTATACACCAAATCTCACGTAGGTATTTGATGAACCTCTCGTATTATTATACGAAAATAACACTTTAAGAGACACTTTTTGTTGCATTATATGTATACAAAGTATATGTACAAAAAGCGTTTGAACCCAGTAATGGTTCCAGAATGCCTCAAAACGGTTTTCCATGAAAACTATTTTGGAAAATTATAATTTTTGAAGCCCTACAGCTTCATTTTAAATAGCTTTGCAATAGCTTCATTTTCTTCATAAATATTTTAAAGCGAATTCGCTAAAATCAGCCATGTTTTGGACCCGTGGTGGTAGAAGACATTAGAGGAAGAATTTATGAGCCTAGGAACAAATTTGTCTTTGGAAAGGGCCGATACAAACTGGTTTCGTGATCTTTTTGGGAGAGTTTTTAATGAAATCCGCCTCATGTGGCTCCCCCGAGAAGATTTGGGGAGGGAGTTTTCTTTAGTTGGTGTTGGTGATGGAAACGCTGCTCCTCGTAGCCGTCAGACTTGTGGGACGTGGCAGCTGACCACCTGCCTCCACTCACCCCCAGTCCAGTCTGACGGGGAGGCCGATGTTTTTGGGACGGGGTGTAGCGATGTACCTATCTCTCCTTTGGGCGCGCTCCTCGAGCACAACGGGAATGTTGTGCGGTGTAACGCTAATCTTTGTTAGAACTCTTGTATTTATTGACATGAATTTTACATTTGGTTGGCCTTTCCTCGTTTGCGAAAATCATTGTAAATAATCCGTCGTCTGACATCGTGAATTTAGCGAATTTTCATAGAAAATGGCTCTAAAAATGTCTAAATAAAATTGTTTGCGTATTTTCTTGGGGGAAAAAAGCGCTATTGTATCTACGTTGACCGTTTATATGTTATGTATGTGCATCCTCGTAAATGCGCTTTAACTCGAGAACGGCAGGAACGTATTTGACTTGATGGGATGGGTCGCAAAATGATCAGCTATTCATTCAAAATAAAGTGGTTGCAAAAATCATGATTGATAATCAGGAGCGTGAGGTGATTTCGTGGTTCGAAAAATCCAATTTGTAAGCTATTTATCTTACGAAGCTGAAATTTGGAACGGAGCCTCTGTGAGCCAAGTAGGATAGCATTTTTTATCTTGCCTAATCACCCGAATCAGCTGAGTGATCTTTGAACGCGTTCAAGCTTTGGACGACCCCCCCCCCCCCCCCTGAAATTCTTATTTCGTCATTCCTTGTGAAAAACTAATATATTTGAAAGAAAATGCGCTTTACATGTGGCTCACTACGTGAATACTGATCTATATTTTTTCAAAAAATTCATTATGTAAATCCGTTTTGAGGCTGTCTGAAAAGATTCCTGGATTTTTACGCTTTTTCTTGTAGGTATATCATTCCAGACGATAACTCTCCTTAGGATTGAGATAAAAATATCCGTTTTTGCGCCAAATAACAAACACTCCAAAGGAAAGTATGAATTCGTTGGGCAGCGCTTTTTGAGCACAATAAATCTACACGTACAGCGTGTCCCTAATCAAACTGCACCCAATATTTTCCCACAATTTTTGAGGTTTTGAAGTGAAACTTGGAGAGCGTTTTTGGGGGTGCCTGAAACTTTTCAAGCAAATAAAAATCTATTACTAAATTTCAACTTCCTAGAGTAAACAGGAGAGAATTTAGCTCACTCAACTGATCAGGAAAGAACCCTTGAGTTTATTCGTTCCTTGATGTCCTGTCCCAGAGAGTCTCGCTATGCTTATCGAATAATAATAAATAACATGGCAAATCTATCTAATCAGGAAATATTAGGAAATCATGGCACAGCTAGAAATCATAGCAATTCTCTCTAGCAATCCTGAACAGGTGACAGGAAAAAAATATCAGTATAAGCGTCACTTCATGGAAATGAATTTTTTTTTTGGAGTCATGGAAACCTATAGGAATAATTTAGTTATGCCATGATGCCGCTTGTTCTTAAACGAGGAGTTGTTGGCAACATTCGTAACTTTATGATAGGTAGGAGGTAGGCAAGATATCGGGTCATAAGACCTCACCGCTCTGTTTTATCTTGAGTTTGGAAACTGATCGGTTGATTTGTACTTCATATAAGTTTCAGTCTTGCAGCATGATCTTATAAGAGAATCTTCGTACTTTATCGTGTTATATTTATGTTTAATTTTTTTGAAATTTGAATACTGAGTGAAATGAAATAGTTAACTATCAAATTCATGGCAAAAAACTTGTACTAATAGTATTCTGATATATATATATATGTGGGGGGGGGTTATTTATTTATATTTTATTTATTACCAGCAGAGCCCGTTTGCTTCGCTAACTCGTCCAAGACATTATACTGGAGTGTACAATCACTTCAATTTCTAATCGTGACAGTACGCGAGGGGAAAAAAAAAAACTCCAGTCATGCAGCATGACCCCATGAGCGAATTTTTGAAGAAATCTTCGACATTTCAGTCGCTATTGATCGTGTAGAGAAATTTTAGTTTATGATTTTGATAGACAAACATGGAATCAAATTATTAAAAATAATTAGGCGGTACTCATACTTTATTATTATTAAACTAATCTTGTAGATTTAAAGAAAAATGTAGGTAAATATTCATAGATTTCGATGTCCAATGTGGTCAGTATTGAAGGCAGTTGAAATCTTAACAATATCCTATTATAACATCATCAAATCTTGACATAAAATAAAATAACATACCGACGTCATATGAAAGAAACGTATTTCCACAGCCAATCGATGATGCGGCTTTATATTACGAGTGATATAAAGTCATTCGAGTCAAGGCATTCGAATCTAGTATCCTACAGCAAGAAATTGACAGACAAACTGTAGTCTCTGTGCATCTATTGACAGCCTAAATTATGAGGAAGATTTTTTTTTTTAAACAAGCACCTACTAACCTACGTTTTAAACAGCATGGTTCTAGGATTGGTTATACAGGGATACTTCCATAAGAGTAGTTCAATCTGAATTTGGACAATGTTTCATGCAAATATTACCGATTTTTACCACTAGCGAACGGCGTTATTTCGATTGTTGACTGATTTTTCAACTTTGAAATTTTTGAAAACTTGATACATATTCTTATAGGAAATTTTACGCTGATTCCGAATATACCACATGTTGGTAGACTTAAAAAGTTATTTCGCACAACAAATCGCAAAAAACAGGCTATTTTGAAAATTTTGACTACATTTTTGAAAATTTCAACCCGAAGATGTAATCCGATCATGCTGGCCAACGAACTTGAACTTTCGTTTTGTGTCCTTAACATTTTAAAATTTGTTTGAAGTTTCTAGCACAATTCTACGGACAGTTATCGTCTGGAATGACACATACATACATACATATATACATACATATATACATACATACATACATAAAAAAATGCGTTAAACTTCAGAATATGATTCAGAATGGCCTGAAACGGATTTCTGCATAAAATTTTTTCAAAAATTCACATTCTACAAATTTTGAGGCGAGAGCAATAGCTTAATTTTCTTCAAAAATTCGCTAACAATCTACAGTTATATCTCATATATCCTTCAGTGAACCTCCGTTCTAAATTTCGGGACCTTAAGTTGAATAGGGACAAAATCAGCTTAATAGCTCACTCAGCTAATTAGGGAGGTTTCCCAAATTGTATTATACACTACAACACCGACAGGAGCAACAAACTGATAGGAGTAAATTATACAGTAAGATGGGAGTAAAATTACAGATTACTCTGTTGATTAGAGTGATTATTCGTAGATCTCTATTTGCTTGGTTAAACGAGAACTCATAAACTCATGTAGAGTTGCCAATAACCCTAAACGTGTTTATCGTGCTTTCAATTAAGTTTTGTCAATTGTTTTAGTCGATTAAGTTTTGAGCGCATGTCATATTATGCGATCTACAAGGACTTCGACCATGTCGTATGAGATCTGCGAATGGATGGTGTGATGTACTAAGATGGTAGGTGTCAATGTGATAGCCAAGTAAGATCCGGAAAATGAATTTTAACTCACCTTTGTCAAAAAATCCCTCCCAAATAGAAGGTCGTCACATGGAGCGTCCATTGTGGGGGGGGGGGGGCTTCCCCCTTAGTTTTCACGAACTTATGGGAAGCTGTGAAAATTTGGGTGGTGGCAATACGACCCTTAATTCGAAGAAACCTATTTCTCTTTAGAGTCTAATCCTAATAAAATCCTGACAGTTGAACCATGGTGGTTCTGGCGGTCATGCCTGCAATTAAATACTCTTGGTTAGTTTACTACTGTTTTGCCCGCGTTTTACCTGTTAGTGGAATATTAGTCCACTGGAAAAGTAATCCACTGTTGGTTATATCTCCAAAAGTTACAGAACACCCTCCCAGATCTGCTACTAGTTTATTGCTAACAATGACGTTGGTCGCATACAGCTTGAACTAATCGTTTCGGTAGATCATCTCATCTCTGTAGATCGTACATGACATGCGTATCTAAGTTGGATGAGGATGGCATAGGTTGTGCTGAGTGGTATTGAAATTTCAATACACTGTTATGTGAATTTACCTTTATTGAATTTGCCTTTGAAATCACGACTTAATCAGATCAAAGAATTACTGTTGTATCAACGGTTTGGTTTGTAGGTAACGGACAATGTTATCCACGTCAACGGCACCAACCCCAAGGGGCAGCTGCTCACGACGAGGAAGACGATGCGGAAGGACGTTTACGACATCCTCAGGAAAGTTGGCAACATGACTGAGGAGCCTCTTCCTGAGCGGTTTTTCACGAGAGACATTGGGGAGACGGACGCCGCTCTCTTGAACTTCTTCCAGCAAGAAGGAAAGGTGGGCTCAATGTTTCCACGTTTTCTGTCAAGTATTCTATTATTTCGTGTTGTATGTGTTTGGCCCAATTCTTATTATGAAATCTAGGCACGAATCCGGTTTGCAGGTTAAAAATAGGAACATAAATAACATAATTAAGTACCCAATACACGTACCGTCAACTGGGCTAACTTCGGACAATTTTGGAGGTTTTAAACAATCATTTACATGTATTCAGAAAAAATGTCACAAAAAACAAAAACAAAAAATGTCATTAATTATAATTCTTAACATCTCAGCCATCAAGTCATAAAGCATTAATTTTTTCATTTGGCGTATTATGTATACATTTTTGACATTTCCAATGTCTTTACTGTGGCCCCCCTTGGTGGGAAATTTTAAAATTTGTGTCACACAAAGCGAAGAGGAAAAGCTAAAAATTAATTATGTTTAATTTAGACCCCTAGGTGATATCTAAAGAAATGCATCACATAACGTTGCGTTATGGCGAAATACTTCAATAATAACAACAGCAACTAGGTTTTGGCTTAGTTTTTTTTTCTACTTGATGCATAGTTGTTTTTTCTGTCCTTGTTACGATTTTCCTAGGTACCTAACGGAAGGATGCGAGCGAACACATCGACAACGTACACAAACTAAATTATGTATGATGTTTTTTTAAAAGAAAATGATTAAATCCTCCCTCAGCTTGCTGAAAAATCAGTAGCAAGGTGATGATGGGTGTTGCGCAAAACATGGAAATGTCTTCTGGTGTTGCGGATTTATCGGCGAGCTAAATAATTTCTCATCAGTTTTTGAAAGTAAATAGATTTTGAACATTTTTCAAGCAGAGATACTTTGGTAACTTCTAGGAATAGTTTCCCACCAGTTTTTCCTGGGATTGGGAAACTTTGGTTTGATGAGCGCCTTTTCTGGATTTTGTATCTTGATTTTAAAAGCAGGGTATTGCGATCATTTACAAATGATCTCAATCCGCTAATTTGTGAGAAATATCTCTCTGGACTATTATTTCTCTTTTCAATACGACTGCTCAGACCAGATGTATGTACTTAGAATGTGTATGTACAGTGTATGTGTATGCACAGCTGCATGTTTCAATGCGAGTTTCATAGGAAATCCCAATAACTCATTCTTCAAATCACGTTTATCATTCTTTCTGGTGTCTAGTATAACTGATAAATTCAGCAACAGCACAACAAACCATTTTTTAAAAACTTTCTCTACCTATCGAAACAAGACAACATGCAGAAATCAATTGAGTTACATTGAAGAAAGGTAGGACCTGAATGGAGAGGGTCCGCTGTGGCGAAGACAACTTTCTGGGGTTCCCAAGTGCCCTGCCCAATGACTCCTATCGTCTATCTCTATCTATATCTATACTATTAATAAGAATGAAACTCCGTTTGTTTGTCTGTCTGTCGTGTCCATGCACGGCCAAACGGCTGAGTGGGGGGAGTCTACGAGTGGGGGGATCTTCTTGGGATTTTCCGAAAGGGGGAGCGAGCGAATTTAAAATTTTCTAATCCCACCCGAACCATGGGCCGTAGGGCGGGAGGGGGGTCGAAGTAAGAATTAATGTGCGCTTTTTGGACTTCCCCGCTTCCCCTACCCCTCTAAACGGCCGTTGACAATTCCGGAAAAATACGGGTTTCGTAGGTTTTTGAACGAGAAAGACGACGGCGCGATCGGATCGCGAAAAAAGTATCGGGAAATGCGTTAAAAAAATGCGAGAATACGGACCCGTTTTCTCGAAAAGTCCGCCGAAAAACTTGGTTTTTTCCGATTAAAATATACCCCATAAAGGTACGTTTTTCGGAACGGTTTTCGCGGGCGAAATACAGCTTTGGGTCCGCCGAATCTGAATCCGAAAACGGATATCGAAAAAAGTGACGTTCAGTTGGTCAAATCACGAGCGGAAGCGAGCAAAGCGATTAAAATGATTCTGCCGTGGACGAGAGAAGGCTCAAGAATTGACGTGAAGGGTTCGATGTCACAACGTTGCGAGGCGAGCAGGTATGCCTACATAGGTACCTACCTTGCGAGCGAAGCGAGAGCCATTTCAAATAATAAATACGGACTTTGTCCTACACATATACAGGTATACCTTGCGAGCGAAGCGAGCAACATCCCCGAATAAACGTTTCGTGGTTCCACGTAGTTTTATAAGATTTAAATTGTTTGTAATAATTCCCAACTGAAAAAAACGTCTGCCAAGTTGGGTGGGCAGTATAACTTCCTCAAGCGAGCGAAGCGAGCAGCATACCCTACAGAAGTTAAACCTACCCTTAGAGATCTACCGTTTGCGAGCGAAGCGAGCAACATCCCCTACATGCCATACTTTGCGAGCGAAGCGAGCAACATTTTCTACATGCCAGACTTTGCGAGCGAAGCGAGCAAGATATCCTACATGCCAGACTTTGCGAGCGAAGCGTGCAATATTCCCTACATGCCACACGTTGCGAGCGAAGCGAGCAACTTAATGGGGGGTCCGGGGGGCTTGCCCCCCGGCTGGACGTGGAGGCGAGCGTAGCGAGCCGGAGCGGCTAGTTATTTATAAGAATGAAACTCCGTCTGTCTGTCTGTCGTGTCTATGCACGGCCAAACGGCTGAGTGGGGGGAGTGTACGAGTGGGGGGATCTTCTTGGGATTTTCCGGTAGGGTGTATAAGCGAATTTAAAATTTTCTAATCCCACCCGAACCATGGGCCGTAGGGCGGGAGGGGGGTCGAAGTAAGAATTAATGTGCGCTTTTTGGACTTCCCCGCTTCCCCTACCCCTCTAAACGGCCGTCGAAAATTCCGGAAAAATACCATTTTCGTAGGTTTTCCTACGAGGAAGACGACGGCGCGATCGGCTCGCGAAAAAAGTATCGGGAAATGCGTCAAAAAAATGCGAGAGTACGGACCCGTTTTCTCGAAAATTCCGACGAAAAACTTGGTTTTTTTAAATTAAAATATACCCCATAAAGGTACGTTTTTCGGAACGGTTTTCGCGGGCGAAATAAAGGTTTGATCCCGCCGAATCTGAATCCGAAATCGGATATCGAAAAAAGTGACGAGAACTCGGTCAAATTGCGAGCGGAAGCGAGGCGAACCGTTTAAAATTACATTTTTAATCGACCCCGCCGCCCATTTCACAACGGAAGGGACTCGACTTCTACGCAATACCTTGCGAGCAGGCCAACGCACGCGCGCGTATAAGGATGGAACTTTCCCTTTCGAGCGCCATTTCAACAGAATAAATACGGGTTTGTCCTACACATATACAGCAATACCTTGCGAGCGAAGCGAGCAACATCCCCTAATAAACTTTTCGTGGTTCCATGTAGTTTTATAAGATTTAATTTGTTTGTAAGAATTTCCAACAGAAAAAAACGTTTGCCAAGTTGGGTGGGCAGTATAACTTCCTCAAGCGAGCGAAGCGAGCAGCATACCCTACAGAAGTTAAACCTACCCTTAGAGATCTACCGTTTGCGAGCGAAGCGAGCAACATCCCCTACATGCCATACTTTGCGAGCGAAGCGAGCAACATTTTCTACATGCCAGACTTTGCGAGCGAAGCGAGCAACATTCCCTACATGCCACACTTTGCGAGCGAAGCGAGCAACTTAATGGGGGGTCCAGGGGGCTTGCCCCCCGGCTGGACGTGGAGGCGAGCGTAGCGAGCCGGAGCGGCTAGTAGTCTATATCTTAGGTACCAGGAACTGTAGTAAGCTGGACAGGTGTGTTTTCTTCGAGGTGAATGCCTTAAGTTAGTGGTGGCGAAAATCAAAGTAAGAGCTGCCAAAATTGAGAGCAGAACCAACTGTGATCCCAAGAAGGGGGGCATGGTCAACAAAACTCAAACACTCCGATCCAAGAGTAAATAGTGTGGTTGATCCAGGCGAAAACAAAATACATTTGATCTTACAATCGTTCATTTGAAGTCCACTGATACGCCAGTTCTTTAGCTTGACGTGCACCTGTTTACTCCTGCTAATACATTCCTCAACAGCTACCTGTTACTTTCAAGGAAAAATATCCACAGTCGAAGAGGTTTGATTAAATCGGCCTCAAGGTCAACCTGTTGGAGTGTTGCAACTAAAGAAAATTTTCTACTTAGGGCCACTTTCACCAACAACTTATGTAGCGGAGTTTGGCCAAACTCTATTAAATATAATCTCGAGGATAAAAATCTTGGCGTCTTTCACCAACCCAAAACTCGTTTAAACCCAGTTTGTAATAATCGAGTTTCCTTAACGGAGATTCCGCAAACTTTATCTAGTTTACCTATTATTACCCGCGCCATTTTTATCTAGTTACCTAGTTACCATCTACCTAGTTACTATCTAGTTCCCATCTAATGTTCTATAACGTGTTTGGAGCTTCGAACATAAAACCTATTGAATTTCTTTAATATCATTAATATTTTGTTCAATATCATTTATAATATTCGTTGATTTTTTGTTGTTATTTTACATAATTTATAATATTCGTTGATTTCGATCGAGTTCGAATTCGTATTGAGTGCGAGTATACCTACCTATCGAAATCAAACTGTAGGTATCAGCTGTTGGTGCGCGGCCATATTGCTCGATATCATTGTTATCACGGCTAAACGGAGATTGGCAAGTGTAATTGGCTGGGGCTTGGGAAATTAACCTCAAGCCACCTTGTTAGGAGTTTAAACTCGTTAAGTGGTCTTGTGAAAGACGATGAGCTGGAATCTCCGTTATTTTTTAATCTTTTCTAACTTAAACTCGTTTAAGTTGTTGGTGAAAGTGGGCATTAGTAAGTAAGGTCACGAGTTTGAACTCTGTCAAGGTATCAAATATTTTTGGGTTGTAACATACCTACAGCAATGAACTTTGTGCCATCAACGTAGTTAACAATTTTGAGTATTACCTATCTTATGTTGTCTCATTCCCATCAGGTCATGTGGGTTTCGTATGTCCGTACAATTGATTAGTTTTGTACCTATGTATAAGTATGTTAGATCTATACGTCTGGTAGTAAGATGTTTCTTCAAAGTTGTATTCGTGATTTTCAGGCTGCAACTGAAGAAAGGGGAGCAACAGTTGGGTCTGATGGCTTCGTTATAGGCGCCAGATCTCATGCAACTGCTACCGATAAATCCACCAAAGAAATCCCGCTCAGTGGAGCGACTTCTTACATGAGCAACAAACAGTCCGACGTCAGCAGCAGGCCTTCTGATCTTGAAAACTGTGGAAAGTCTCCGTTACAGTGCTCCAACTGTGACGAGCCTTTCGGTTCAGTTTCTGAACTGACGGCACACGTGAACCTGCAGGCGTGCGAAAGGATGCGTCGATGCTACGTGTGCCCCATCTGCAAAAAAGTTGTGGCCACACCTTGGAGCGTTTACCGTCACCTTCGTCGAGGTGAGAATACTGTGACCTTTTTAATACCTAACTATAATTATATCATTTTCATGTGTTGATGAATGAACACTGATTCCTTCTCAATTTGAACCTACTGAATTATCAATAAGTACTACTTAATATAAACTAAATACTGGAAGACTTGCTCTCAATGGCCTTACGTTGGTCAATTTAAGGCGCGTGGCACCCGAAAATTGTTTGTTTCTTCTAGTCGGGGCAGTGGATTCACCCGGTCACTTTCAAGAGGAAGAAAAAAAGTCTGCCAAGATGGGTGGGCAGTATTGCTTCCTCACATTGCTACACAGACGTATAGAATTAGTTGAAGAACACATTACGAGGCTAATTGGTTGAATGCAAAATAGAACAGTAATGTATAAGTAGACAGCTAACATTCCTATACAATAGTGTCTAGTGCTATAATTCATGTTTTTGAATGCGTACCAGTAAAATAATCCAACGGCATTCAACATCTAAAGTAAATAAGGCGGTGGAATTGGTAGGATATTGTCTTGAGGTTAACACGTAAAATCCTTGAACATTTCATCAAATCTGTTTCATTAGTCTTGAAGTGTCAATCAATATTATTTTTCCTCTCATGCGCAATAGTAATTATTCAATAAATCGCGAATATACATATATGGCAGCATCCTAGACATATACCCAACAACCCCCTCAAGTTGGAACAAAATCACGCTGATAGATCATAAAGAATCAATGTTATAGAAAAATCCACGTTTGCGCATGCACACTCGCTACTATTTATCCAACTGGGGGGACAAGGGGACTGACCTGCACAATTCCTGGTAGTTTTATAAAAATCGGGCTGTTCCGGGAGTTTTGTTTGTTGCAATGAACTTTTAGTCTTGTGCATGCGCTATAGTTTTACTCTACCATTTATAGGGCATTTTTCTGAAACATGTGCCCAACTACTCCAGGAGTTTAAAGGAAATCGGACCAATAGGAATCGATCAAAATACCACGAGGAAACGTTTTAAGAAATTTACGTTGGCGCATGCGCACAGGCTACTATCGATCTGAAGGCAATGAAAATTATAGGGGACCGTCTACGAGCTAACCCGCACGAACCCGGATGATTTCATCAACATCGGACTAACAATTGGTATAGCTTCTTCTTCTTTATCAGTTTTCGAGTATGAGTCTGGGAAAGAATGACTTACTGATCAATAGGAACACTTTGAATTTAGGTTTTGATTCTAGAAACATCAAAATGGATTTCCATTAAGTCGAAATGATTGAATGCGAAATAGAATAGAAATATTATATATATGTAGACGTGCTTAGTGATGTAAAATGACCGAATATTATTATTTGGGTATTTAAGTGGATATTTATACTTCTAACCAACTCTTCGTTGAAAAAATCTGTTTTAAAAATGAACGAGTATATTAATTCAGCGCTTGAGTAGCATTATGATTCAATTTCAAAAAGTTTCACTCCCTCAGACCCAATACTAGGACGGAGGTGACGAAGAGTTTTATTTTTCTCCTTAACAACCTATCTTTGTTGATTCGTTTTCAGATAAATACATCAATATTGTGAATCATTCTCACCCTGAACAAGTAACGGTGATTATTGTATGAAGTGAAGTAAGGTAAACAACCATTCCAGTTTGGGGCTTTTCGTCCAACTGCCTCGGGCGTCGCGGATGCCATCAGCTGTCCTCCAAATGGAGGATCGGAATTCGTTCTGATGATTTCGCTTAAAGCTACTCATTTCCTCGCCCCCTTGAGCGGAGAGGTGTTTGCCGTGCACAAGCGTGAAAATTACTTGGATGGGAGATCGTCACCTGGGTGGTCACCCATCCTAGTACTCGACTCCAACCATCTCGTCCCGAGTGGTATGGTGCTGCATGCAAACCCTCAACAACCTAGCCAAACACAACCGGGTTCACCTGGAGTGGGTGCCGGGGCATAGAGGCATTATTGGTAACGAAAAGGCTGACGAGGTCGCGAGAAGGGGCTCCCAAACCCCATTTGTAGGGCCTGAGCCAGCAGTCGGTTTACCAAAAACTACCTTCAGAAGAACCATTAACATGTGGGTCAACCAAAAAATCGCTAAAAGATGGTCCAATATTGAAGGACACGCCCACAGTAAACCTATGGTGGCTGAACCCAACACCTAAATTACTGAAGGGCTACTTAGGAAAAACCGTAGGGAACTAAAAACAATGGTCGGCCTCATAACCGGCTTTGCACCCCTACGATTTCACCTACATCGCATAGGGGTCACACAAAACTCAACCCTGTGCAGACTATGTGAGGAGACTGACGAAACGGCATCCCACATAATCTTCGAGTGCCCTGCACTCACCCATCGCAGAATTGAACTCTTTGGGGCCCAAACCCCAATGAGCTCTATTCAGAGCAAACAATTAATCAAGGGCCTCTCACCCCTCATCAGGGGGCTGAGTCTCTTCGATTAAACAAAAAAACTCTCAGGAAAGTACAACAAGCCAACAGGCTTCCGTGCTGGGGGCTCAAAACCCCCGCCCTGAGAGTTTTTCCATCTACATCTACATCCAAGTACTCACCACGCTCGACGTAGCTGTTTTAGTGAATTATGTACAGTCTACCCTGGAGGAGGGATTGACTCGGATAGCCGGTAGTCCGTGGATCAGGGTCACTAGTGGAGTACTACAGGGAGACCCCCTATCTCCCATCCTCTTTAATGCAATGATGGATCATGTCTTGTTGTCCTTGTCCGATCGAATTGGCTATAGGTTGACGCCTAACAGTAGAATATCAAGTGAGGCATTTGCAGATGATGTAATCCTTGTGGCTACCTCAAGGGCTGGCATTACTGCACTTTTTATTGCCTTTAAACAAGCAGCAGGTGCTGTTGGTCTAATAGTCAATGCTGCAAAATCCCTGTATGTTCCACTGTTTCCACGGTCGGGATGCCTGGTGGTGCCGAGGGAGGAGATGGGATTGTCTGGCTCTATAGGGAATATTTTGTTGGCCAGGTTCAGCAGTGAGTGGACTTATTTGGGCCTAAATTTCAATGTGCTGAAGCTAATACCGTCAGGATGATATAAATTAAATGAAAAAACTGCACTCCTTCACAATTAATCACCCCTTTCATCATTCATTTCGACTCTTGCCGCCGTGGACTCAGTGAAAAACACAAGCTGCGTTGTTTTTCTCTTCCTGGTTCATATTAGAATTTCCCATTGCATCCATTCAATTTTTCTATTAGTTAAGAATGGGATAACACATTTGATATAAATTTTTCACGTTTTTTGGATCCTCCGAAATTGCCCATTTTAGTATCACAATGTTTAGAGGTTGAGTTGACTATGGTTCAAGTTTGAAAACTGCTAATATGCGGATAATAATGCGGATCAGCTTGGCTACAGGAAAACACGAACCAGTGTAAATTGTGAAAATGTTGAGAGAACATATATCACAAATTAGACCACCTATAATTAAGATAAAGTCACCAATAATTTCACCAAGTGGACAAATTTCTATTTAACAGAATCCCTACTGACAGAAAGTTTATTTCCTATGATTGACGATGATAGATCAACAGTTTTTCATGGAAAGCGCGTGTAGTATTTCTTTAATCAAAATTAGCGTCCTGCAACTTTATGCTCCGTCGACTTGCTCAGTCAGTGTCTAAAGAAGTAGTTCAAAAAGTCTACTTCGTCTGCTTGGCTTGGCGCTGCGGATGGGATCTTGTCATGGGGAGACTCAAGCCACGCAAAGGAAGTCTTTATTCCTCTCCTTTGTTAAGCTCTCCGCACCCTTTGCAAATTAGTGCCAAGCTAAAGCTGAAGAGGGGTTTTTAAGAAAAATGGAATTTTGACCATACCTAGCTGGCCGCTTGAAAGTATTAAGTTCATAAAAACGGAGGATGTTTGTTAACTGGAAGTGACCGGCACAACTGCAATAGGCAATACAAAATTGATATAATTATACCGACTGTACGTCTTGCTTTAGAGATCACTGCACAATAAACCCAATCGTTTGTGGAAGCAAATTTTCTAATCACCTACCAAATATCGTTCGTAAATATGGGTTACAAGTTTTTTCCCCCCTGCGAAAAATCAAATCTGTTTTATCTAACGCAAAAATTTACAGTTTCCAAGAATTGTATACATCCTGCGACTTCTGTATAATATGATTTTTAGTTTTTATTATTGTGTTGTGTATTTTATACATTACTACTGTAGTTTTCTCGCTCGCTTCGCTCTCTCGGGGTGGGATGATGGGATGTTGATGTGATGGGATGTTACTGTTGAGTCTATACCGAATTCGTAGGAAAAACCCCGTTGAAATCCGCCGTGTGTAGACGCAAAAAAAACGCATTAAACGGGGGTCCCACCCCCCTCCCGCCCACCAATAAGGGGCAAAAAGTGACTTCACCTTCAAGACTTTCTTGCGGGTGCATGATTGTCTGATCTCAGCAAACTGTCCACACCGCCCTCCAGCCCATGTTTCAGGTGGGGGTAGAAAATTTTAAAATTGCTTTACGCGCTTTTGGACAAACCCAACAAGATCCCCACACTCATAGACGTGCCATTTGGCCGTGCATAGCGTGGGCAAACATAGGTACTACAACCTGGTATGAGGTTTGTGTGTGTGCGCGCGCGCGTTCGTGCGTGAGTGTGTCCTTCCAGACGATAACTCTCCTTAGGTTTGTGATAAAAATTCCGTTCTTGTGCCAGAAAGTCAAGCTCTCGAGACAAAAGGATGAGTTAGTTGGCCAGCATTTTTTGAATAACTTATATTGGTCAAATTTAAACAATAGTGCTAAAAAATCTCTTAAAATGGTTAAATTTATATTTTTAGCAAAATTTTAGTCAAAAGAAGTTTATCAACGATGAACCAGAACTTTAAAAAATGTATGCTGAAAAATGTACCTACTTGAATGTCGTTAATATTTACCGAAAAATAGATGAAAACGACAAAACAATATACGATTGGTATGTACTCACCATTTTCTTTTAAGCAAATTAGTGTTTCTTAAATAAAATAAGAAAAGTTTATCAGCTTCGTGGGATAAATGTCTTAGAAATTAGCATTCAAAGCTCAATCAGCTGATTCGGGTGGTTCGGCAAGTGAAAATCGTATTCTACCTCTCTCACAGAGGCGGCTCCGTTCCTAATTTCAGCTTCGTAGGATAAATAGCGTAAATTAGCGTTCAGAGCTAATCAGCTGATTGGGGTTGTTGAGTAAGAACGCTAAGTTAAAACCACATTCTACCTGTCTCACAGAGGTTCCGTTTCAAATTTCAGCTTCTTAGGATAAATAGCGTAGAAATTAGCGTTAAGATCTCACTCAGATGATTGGGGTCGTTCGTCAAGTTAAAAATCCTATCCCACTTGGCTCACAGAGGTTCCGTTCCAAATTTCAGCTCGGTAGGATAAATAGCATCGATTTCGATTTTTCGAATCACCAAATTAGCTCACGCTGCTGATTATCAATGACGATTTTCGCAACCACTTTATTTTGAATGACTAGCTGATCGTTTTGCGACACATCCCGTCAAATTCTGCCCTGCCCTCGAGTTAAAACGCATTTTTGAGGATGCTTTTTTTCTTTTTCTAAATATAGAAAATCGCTAAAAACCTTGAAATCTAAAATGTTTTTGAATCGCAGAATATTGTTTAGAAAGAGTTTGTTTTGCCTAAAATTGGTAGTTAACAATCTACTTTCACTCCTAATTCAGAATTTGAAAAACAGTTCAACATAGTATAGTACGATAATTTACAAAAATTCGCTCATACTGCCATGCTGCATGACGAACTTTTTTTCCAAGTTGTTTCTATTGTCAATTTTTTGTGCATAATCACATTTGCGTACATTTGATCTAAGTATCCTGTATTGGTGAAAACACGGGCATTATCAGTTATCCTGCCAATGCTACAATCGGCTAGAAGTTATTCGTGTTGCGAATGTCACGGTAGTCTGGGCCTTGTGACTTGACTTTCCACTCGTCCCGTTTGTTTCCACATCGATCGGCCGCTCGAGAGAGGGAGCCAGCTCTCGGGGCCTCCCCTTAGTTCTGGCAGTTGAGCTTCCCCTCTTCCCCCTCGCCACTCCTAATCGCCTCTCCCGTGCCGGATGTTTTCAGGACGGCCTTTACTAACGTCTCTCTTCCTCCTTACCACCGCTCCTGTAATCTCCGATTCATCCGAGAAATTTCGAGTAATATAATGTATTACCTACTCAAGAAAGATGAGGTCGATCAAGGTGAAAGCTCTTAAGGCTAACGGGAAACGTGACCTACAGCATGTTGACTTTTTCCGCCCAATCAACATATTGACCTTGCTAGCGTAATCTAACAATGACCTTCATGGTTAACTTTTTTAACCCTCCTTATACTAGGTGGGGTCTCTGTCGACCCCAGAAGTAACATATATTTTTGAAATGGATATGAGAAGCTCATCAGTTTTCATGAGGTTTTGTGACACCTAGCCAATCACGAATTGAGTTGAGGCAGCCTGGGTTCTTCATTACATGATTAATATCTCATAATGGGTAGTATACCTATTATGAAAAACGTAGTTGGAATTGGAAAAACTGCCTAGTATTGTACTTACGTTAATTTTTGCTTCCTCGTTACCAAAAGTAGGAAAACTTTGTGTTTGCGAAAAAATTCGAACAAATTTTTGCCCTTCAGAATCGAAATTCCCACTTGCTTTTTGCGTTTCATAGCTTTCTGAGCAATTTTGATTCCGTGTCTGTCTGTCTGTGGTAAATCCTTGTCACGCCCAAAACTATATCAAGTTTCAGTCCAATTTTGATGAAATTTTCTAGCATTGTGGGGGTTAGCTCCTAGATGGTCCCCTATAACTTTCAATGCCTTCAACAGTAGCCTGTACGCATGCGCAAACGTGAATTTCTCATAACGTCGATTGCTCATCATTTGTTAGTCCGATTTCGTTCTAACTCAATAGGTAGTTGGGTAAATGTTCTAGAAAAATGTCCTATAAATTATATTGCAATTGGTGGAGTAATAATCATTGCGCATACTACTATCGATTGACCCAGGCAAAACTCCGAGTATTATGAAACGATTTTGATGACATTCCAGGGATTGTGCGGGTTAGTTCCAAATGGTCCCCTATAACTTTCATTACCGTCGCATAAATAGTAGTCTGTGAGCATGCGCAAACATTAATTTCTTATAACGTTGATTTCTTATCATTTATTAGTCCGATTTCGTTCAAACTCGACACGTTGTTGGGTCCATTTTATTGCATTTGCTTGAATAATTTAACTATTGCGCGTACGCAAAACCAATATTGGATGACTCCGAAATTCAACCATGAGTTTATAGTTCCAGTTTCCATTTTATCATGTATTAGTTACTGTTATATTTTGCATTCAATCATTTCGACTCTTACAATAGGTAACATTTCTCCTCTTACCCGATTCTATACCCACCCACTTGTACCAGTTCTCATCGGCCAATTTTGATTAAATTTGAAACCTAGGCTACAGCTGACCTGACGATGTGCCTTTGGGGTTTTGGAGCCTCTACTGCCATGTCGGGGGGGGGGGGGGGGGGGGGGGTTGATATGAAAAACCTTACACTCTCATCCACTTTCCCTCGCCTGATTTTGATGAAATTTGAAAGTGTACTCAGGCTCCATTTGTCCTAAGGAAGTCCCTTTCGGAGGTCCGAGCCACTACGACTATGCATTCCAACCATTTCTTCCTAGACCACTAAAAATTTGTGATATCCCCCCAAAAAGCCACAAAATGCATGTTATTATCCGATTTGGACCAAGCCAATAGTCGGATCGCCGTCTCCTATACTCCACACGCAGTCAAAAATTGTGAGAGAATGAATGCACTGTGCTAGGAATCAGCCCAAGTCGCATGTTACTGTGCGTTTTGTAGGTTGGCATCTTCACTACGTGGATCTTCCTTTTGGAGAGGATGTATTGGTGAACACAATCAATAAAATAAGCCAAAAACTTGGTAAAAAAGGATTATAGAAAAACAAATATACTCTCTTGGGATTCACTTGGTAATACGAAGTTTAACAAAACAATAACAACGCGCATACTCGCTAATTTCAACTTTTATCGTGATCTAGTAGGTACCTAATACTTTGTGGGATTTCATGGATTGTGCGGGTTAGCTCATAGATGATCTCCTATAACTTTCATTTCCGTTGGATCAATACTAGCCTGTACGCATGCGCAAACGTGAATTTCTTTTAACTCTGATTTATCATCTGCTATTTTTCCGATTTCGTTCAAAAAGGTATATTTCGTTGGGGATGCCCTATGAATTATATTGTGATTGTTTGAGTAACAATTATTGCGCATGCGGAATACCGGAATTGATTGACATTGGCAAAACTCCGAGACTAATTGAACGATTTTTATGAATTTTTCAGGGATAGTACGGGTTGGCTTCAAGATGGTCCCCTATAGATTTTATCGCCATCGGACTTCTTTATCACGTTGATTTCTCATGATCTACCAGTCTAATTTAGCTCAAAATAGTGGAGTAGTTGTTAATAAAAGAGTTCCAGAATGATGCCCTGATGTGGATTTTATCGTGAAAGGTTGACTAGTAACTATTGCTCATGCGCTAAAATAAAATTGGTTGACACAGACAAAACTTCGAGATTAGACGACCGATTTTGATGAAGTTTCCAAGGTTCGTGCGTGTTAATCTCCAATCTCCTGCCACTTCGGTCACTCTATTTTACGCACATATAGGTATAGCTTAGATGGCGAATGCCGCTGGATTGATGTTTACAAATGTAAAGCTTAGAACAGTTAGAACATTAATTTCAATATTGAAACAAGTTAACAACATTTAACGTGACCCGAACAACACAACTAGCCCTAGAAACCATGGAGATACAGCGCTTACACAAATGAACAATATTTATCATTTCAAGAAGAATACGTTTCGCCTTGATGTTCTGTACAGAAAAAAAAACAATGACATATTACAGTCCGTCTAGGGTAAAAACGAAATGAAGAACTGGAATGATACAGTTATGTTATTATCGGTAGTGACATTATTACTGACCGTGCAGCGACTGCTTTTTGTTCTTAAGATTTTGTCAACCATCCTTATCATTAGCGCTGTTTTATCGGAAAATGAGTTTCACCTACCTTTTCTGGGAGACACACAATTATGAAAATATATCGCTGTGTTGCGGATTTGGATTTGTAATAATTCTATTAAACTTTCTTTTAGTTTGAAAACAGGGCGGAAAATTGGAAAGTAAATAAAATTGGGATTTTTTCTGTTTTAGTGCACTATAAAACGTCGGAGCAAGTGCGAAAACTTCGGAAAAACATTGAGAAGAAGATGGTGAAGGCAGAAGAACTCAAACTAAGGAACCCTCCCTCTCCTGTCAGGAAGGCTATTCTCAGTGAGAAGGTAAGTCATACTGCGTCTAAAAATTAAATATCTACTCGAAAGTTGCACTCAAATTTCAAAACAATTTAACATTATACAATACAATAATTTACGAAAATTCGCTCATACAATCATGCTGCATGACTGGAACTTTTTCCATTATATTTCTAGAGAAAGATCTTGGCGTCGCGCCGCGCCGCTCCACCGACCCAGTGGACGACCGGCTTAGTTGAATGTTTTTGAGCTGTGAATGTGATATGATTTTGGGCAATATCCATTGCAGATTTGTTATTTTGAGCCAAATGTTGTCAACATTGACCCAGTAGTTTGAAGAAAAAGCGACGGCTCAAAAACGTGATAAAGTCCAGATATAATTTCAGATTTCTTTGGGAAGGATCTAGTACGAATCCTATTTAATGGATGGAACAGTTGAGTTATGTTTTATACCCGAATTCTATTTCAAGAGGAGGAAATTGGGGAATTCTCGTATCGTAATATTTATTGCTGTTGCATATTGTGTTCTCTTTCTTCTTACTAATGGATTTTGATTATTGTTTTCAGACTCGGGAAGTCATGAGGCCTCTTGGGAATACCAACCGCGTTTCAGTGGGAGTCAACAGTGTAAGTTATTCTTCAATTTTGAAGATCAGTATCACGAGATATTGATTCATTGGTTCAATATTGTCTAATGTTGACGTCTGCATTTGGCAGGAAACATCTCAGCTGACGACAGCGCCAGTTCTCTTCAAAAGAGCCCGCTCTCCGGATGTGAATGAAACCGATGCACTCGGAACCCTCGAGGTGAGTGGTTTGAATTTTTGTTATTGAAATTTCAATAGTCGTACTTATCACGCATGAAAATATTGCTTAAACTCACAATCAGCTTACATAGTACCGCTTCGTAGCACATTTCGAACAGGCCAGGAGATTCATTGCATTTAACAGTACGCTAATGTCGCTATGCTGCTCTTCAGTCTGATGCTATTACTAAGGCACCATACGAATTAAATTCCATCCCCGCAATTCATTAAGCAAGGTAGTCCAGCATGAGTATGAAAAATGTGCACATGTGTCTATCACATTATATATTCCCGTTGTATTCATTACATTGTCACATGGATTTATAGATAACCTCTCCTCTGCCTCAGGATAGATAGGTACCCTGGCCTTTTTTAAAAGCCGAATATGGGTTGATTAAATCTTTTTCGCACTCGTAGGTGGCGCTCATTGTTACGTTGAATTCGTGATTTGCACTTAAATAGGTACCCTACGTTTATAGATTTAATTACGATTAATCTCTTTCAATGTTTGATAAAAGTTGGACGATGTATTCGTTGGAAAAATGTTTAAAACATGGAATTTGACGTTCGCAAATAATCTGGGGATTGATCCAATACGCATAAATCCATTGAAATCGGTTGGGCACTTTTGTAAGTTAATTGGCTTCTTATGTAACGTCCTCATTGAAATGTCATTATTCTCAGGTTTTCCCTGTTTCGTTGGGACATTTCAGTTGTCAGATTGATAAACGTGTTTGGTGAAGTAGCAGGTCTCATGTATATATATAATTCCCTCTGCAAAAGATTTTTTTCTTTTGGATTGTTTCCTGCCAACCTAACGCAAGCCCGATTTTCATTATAATATTAAAAAAGTTACAAAATTATTTTTTATATCGATTTTTTTAAAATTACTCTTCGTTGAAATACTGTTCTCGATGTTAATTATTATGAAAGGAAAGGAAACCTAACTTTTAGAATATCGTAACTGGTTTGTTCCTTGAAACCTCCTTGGGGTGCTCAGGAAGTTCTCAAAACGTGGATAACAATATTGGTATTATTTTAAAATTGCCTTACAGCAGACGTTTTATAATCTTGCTTTAGTTTGAGTAAGCTTTCCAAAAATAAGAAACATCGTTGGAATAGTCAAAGAAGGAACACGGGTAGTCAAAAGTGGTTAAACTGTATTACGGATCAAGTCCTAGCGGAATATTGTATTTGTTGGTTTAATGAGTCTTCATGCTAAAATGTTTTATTTTGTTTCTCATAAGGCCTCATGGATTGATAGATGAGATGTAAATGTGTAGTATAGTTTCCTTCTAGAGCTTTACGTGGTGGAATATTAAGGTGTATATTACATTATGTGGCCATTGTTAGGTCATTGACGTAGTCCCCGTGGTTTACTGGATAAGATAAAATAATCGAAACTACAGAAGGTGAGGTACTAGGTTCAAATCCTAGAATGACTGATTTGGGGGGGGGGTGTAATCCACATTTATACACTCGCGCCCGTACCTGGTGTAGGTTGGGCCTGTCATTTCGGGGATGGTCACTGTTGATTGTTTTATTTCAATCATCAGACCTCAAAGATTGATAGATGAGATGTGTTGTGTAGTTCCCTTCTAGAGCTTTACATGCACATTATTTGCTTCTCACCGAGACACGGTGCAGAATCGATTATCCAGAGAAATTACAAGGGCTTACTGTTTCAGCATGGAATTTAGATAAAACCCATGAGAATATGCAGTCTGACGCTTAAATTCTTTTTCGCTTTTACTTATATAATTACATTTTTGGCAACTCAGTTGTAATAAAACCACTTGGTTTTTGGAGGGACTTCCCTCTCCACTATTGAGATAACTCATAATTGTCCTGAACTTGTCCGAGCTTTAGTTCCTTTCTATCCAAGTTGTTGGTAGACCAGATGATATTATGTGGCCGTTGTTGGGTTGTTAATGGTGTAGTCTCTGTGACATAGTGGATAAGATGGAACCATAAGAAATCTGAGGTCCTAGGTTCAAATCTTAGAGTGATTGTGAGGGGGGGATTAATACACATTTAAAGCCCGCGCCTGTTCCTGGGTTAGGTTAGGCTTGTAGTTTCAGAGGAGTGGTCACTATTTTTTGGATTTGATTTGGATTTGACATTGGAAAAAGATCTATGAAGACTTTACGGCTCATTACGAAAAAAGTGATGACTGACTGCATGAAGCTTCAGTAGAAAGAAATCCTAGCCCTAGTGGTTTGTATTCTCCCAGAATGTGTCCCTTATTCGAAAAAATGATGAGAATATGCTGGTGATCAGAGATAGTGAAATAATGATTACAGCGCTGGAATGAGAAGGAAAGGAACTAAAGCTCGATCGAGTTCTAGACAATCATGGATAATACTCACAAAAATGGTTTTCCTTTCACTGCAATAATAAGCTTATGGTGTTGTTTTTTGATGTGTTAGTATTAGGTATTCCTTGCTTGTAATGCGCACTTGAGTGTTCATGACAGCTTTAGCAATCAAGCAATCGGAAGTTTAGAACTAATGTACCTCTAATCAGCTGAGGCTATCGTTGTCCAAATTACTTGGTAAACCGCGATCACCTTCGCAAGTTTGCGACTTTTTGCAATCTCACCCTTTCCTTCAGGCAAGGTTCCCTTGCCAAAACTTGGAATATTCTTATAAATAGCTATCGATTGTACATCCTCTACTAGTCTCAAAATTCTCAAGATGAAATTTGCTTTCACGAAAATAATTGTACGTACGTTTTTCAAACCCAAGGGTAGGAATTCCTCATTCGTTTCCATTCATAACATCAAAGTTGACAGATCCTGACAGATCGTGGTCCAGGCAGCTGCAATAATGTCAGATCTTCCAAATCATAAACATCACTTCCGTATCATCAAGAATTTATAGGTCCATCTGTTGTTTGAAAAATAGGTACGTCACATAGGTAAGTTGATTGAGAATGATTGATGGTCAAGTAGGTATAGAATCAAGGAATTGTACAAACATGTTGTAATACTAGTAATACGATGACTAAACCCCCCCCCCCCCCCCCCCCCCCGACCGTTCTTTTCAAACAATAGAGAAAGATAAGCCACAGAACTCTGAAATAACGCCACATAGAATCGGGGTGTCACGTAGCCCTCTCAAAATTCCGAAGTATCGAAAAAAATCGATAATCGCATGTTGTCGAATGGATAATTTCCGTTCTGTCGACCTGGTCTTGAGCTCACCACAGTTCTCAATCCCCGCTTTCGGGTTTCCCAATGGATGCTGGAGGCACTCAACTGAAGTTATCTCTTACACAATATTAGCGAACGTTGTCATTACTCTATCTAATTTATCCTGCACCATACACTACAATTGTTTGACGTGTAGCTAAGACTGACTCGAAGTGACTCGTCCCTTCCCTCAATCTTTCTGGGTTGAGTAGCAACTCTGTCCACCCTGCTTTTGTATTTGTGTTTATTCCTCCCTACTGTTAGCCCTTTACGCTTTGCACTTTCAAAGACATTCAATCCTCTCATTATCATATTAACCCCCCCTTTTTATTCCAAAATTTCTTAGTTATCGAAATGGCACTTTGAGAGAGTTTTTAGCAAAGAGCTTATAATAGGATAGAGCGGTCATGTGAAGCTATAGGAAACTCTGAAGCCATTTTTATCGAATGAGCGGAGTCTATAATCGTATGATAACCTCCAACACTGTTAAAAACTTCATTTCGAAAGTTGCCTCCGTCCTACACCTATAATGAGTTTAGTTGAGAGAAGAAACATCTTTAGTAGTTATCGTTGCTCTTATCCTTTTTTCATTGGCTATCCAGATTCACTCCCCATTCGGGCTGAGCCTCAAGTGGCTTCTTCCCCCTCCACGACCTGTCCTCTCTATCCTATTATAAGCTCTTTGGTTTTTAGGGTCAAATACATAGATACTCATTTGGCAAAAAAGAATTTAAGAAAAACACGTTCTTGGACTGCCAAAAGAAGTACTAACTTTTCCTCCGTGACACTTTTCCATTCTATATTTTTTGCTGATAAGGATTACGAAGCAAGAGTTGCGTTTTCCCATTCGGTTCACAAAGTGTCCTAAGCTGGGGCGAGCTAAGCTGGATTTGAAAGCCGCGCATCTTCATGGTTGATCAGCGACACTCTTGAGAAGAAATGAGATATCTGCTGGCTTCACCATCGTGTTCAGCACTAACAAAAAAGTTTTATAATTCGTTGCCACTTGCCGAAAAATAGAAAATAAAGCATATAAAAAAAAAACACCATTTCCTTGGGTAGTTAGAACACTTGGATTTCATTTTCCCCTCCTTAATGTTGAGTACACCTTGCACCCAAAAAGCTCTCAAAGTTTCGTTCCAATTTCTCAAAAAGATTGGGTTGGTTGGGATTTAAGTATGTTGTTGTGATCATACATGTGTATTATACTCGTATTATATAGCTTGTGTTCTTGTCCTCCTCAATTCTGTAACATTATGTACTCATTCACACCAGTTAATCAGAATTCTCACAGGTCAGGGGTGGTCATACTTTGAAGAAGTACATCAAGCAATAGCACTTGATTCTCGCACTTAATAAATATTGTTAGTTCAACTGGTCTATTTTTTAATTTTTTATTTTAATTATATTATATTATACTAGATGCCTGTTAGGGCTTGGAAAGCCCTAATCTAGTCCGTATAACAGTAGTACCTAACAGGAACTCAGCACATTATAGTAGCGATATAAGTCCTACCTATCAAATTTCAACTTCCTACAGTGAACAGGAAAGAATTTAGCTCACTCAGCTGATCAGAAAAGACCCCATCACTTCACTCGTCTCTCAATGTCCCAGAGTGTCTACCTATCAAATTTCAACTTACTACAGTGAACAGGAAGGAATTTAGCTCACTCAGCTGATCAGACTTGGGGCAGTGCTGATTCGGACTTATATATAAAGACCGTTCGGAATTATTTATAAAGTCAGCTAAGTTCTTCAGTTTCAATTTCTTCGTTCAGAAATAACTCTCCTAGATGTTAGTAACTACACTACGTTTCTTACTTACCGTGAATTGATGGCAACTGTTGTTACCGCCACAGCCTAATAAACAACTCTCGTTGATAAGGACCGCCTAGAACACGATCAAGGCGGGTATAGAGACGAACGGCGACACTTTTGCAACAAACTTGAGGCCGTGCTGATTCGAATGAGCAGTCTTACACTAAAATCGGACCGCGAAGTTCTTCACAAATTTCAAAGACCGTTCGGAATTATATATAAAGATTATATAATACATATATATAATATAATATATATATATATAATACAATATATATTAATTATATTATTATATTATATTATTATATTGTATTATACTATTTTTATTTTATTTTACATTATTTTTATTTTTTTTTTATTTTTTTATTTTTTTTTTTTTATTCTGTGGGTCGTGTTCCGTGACTATAATACGAGTATGTAAATAGCTACCTTCATGATGGACTCCCTTTTGCAAACCGCCCGGATTTTCACGTCAGAACTAAATTTACAGGTTAGGTCGTTCGAAAAAACGACTCATCCGTCCAGGCAGGCCAAAAGCGGGTCACCAGCTTCGACGTGTACCATGAGCGAGCAGCTGGAAGCACATTTCTCTATGCTGAATTCATCCCAGCCCCGTGTTGTGCTTACCAAAACTCACCTTTCCCCTACGATGCGCGTCTCCTCACTGATCAACAATCAACCAACATCTTCCCCTCAAAGTGTTCCTGTGAGTTGAAGATGCATGCTTCTGGTGACTCCTTCCACCAATCTCTGCTTTCATCAAGACTGCATTTTATAACCCACAGATCTATATCGCTAATCTAATCTTTCAGCACTAATTGAATGGCACTTAGGGTGGTGGGGGTAGTGTTTGACACCTTAAGAGGCATTTTGACTTTGACAAGCAATTTAGTTATGTTTTTTCGTTTGTTCAAACTTGAAGCTTACATCTATTGCTGCATCAGGATGTCCTCAAACTGCTCGGTATTGAAAAAATCACTAATTCAAGCCAAAAAACATCGTAAATTCGTTTTTTTTGACCCAGTATTTGACAGCCACATTTTTTGTTGTACCTGTTATTGACACCCTATGATTGACACAGCAGTTCTTCTGCAATAAATGATTCCTTGTATCAACAAAACATTTTATTCCAACATTTTATAAATAAATTGAGCATTTGAACTTAGTTTTATTAATCTAAATATAAAATTTATATGAGTATTCATAAAGACAAAGTTGAAAATATCACCGGATGTTTCATCACAAAATAGGTACAATGTTTTCTTGATACCATAGGCACAGTACGATTCTAATGGTAAACTAGCAGCTTGTGAATTGCTATGTATTTATATAAGTATAAAAATAAAGAGCGAATGACAAGAACGAATAGAGATCCATATCGACAGCACTGTCAATCACTGAGGGGAGCATCAGTTTGGGAACTAGTAATTGACATTTGCATTTTCACATGTTTTCTTTGATAATTTCCAAAAAATGATAGCATGAATGCAAGGCTACACAGAAAACTGATTGAAAAAAACCATGGAAACAATGGAATTTGAAAATGTGGAGGGCATGGTGGAGCAGAATAAAACGCTTACCTCCTTAGCCAAATCACAAGAAACAGCACCAAAGTAATTACAACACGAGGTTCTGTTGAGTAGCCTTCTCCAGATTTCACAAAAACCCGCCTGAACCCTTTTCCCGCCTTTATACTTAACTAAAAAGGTATTTTGCCTCAAAATTCAAATGGATCAAGCACATAAAACTTTTTTAAATGCCTTATTATTAAAACTATCACTGGGTCCTTGTCAATCACTCGTCCCTCCACCCTATTAGTATTTCTTAACACGTATATTATTCCTGAATGCTTTGCTTCTTTATCTTCCTTAACTTGTAATCTAGTTTTTATTTTTCTTGATCCGCTTTTCATATAGCCATTGGGCTTCACAACTGATACTAATTTTAGGATGTTTTAGTTTTAATGGCTAATTAAATTATTTCTTGAAAATTTTAATGAATAAGCACCTATTTATTGAACCTGGAAATCACCATGGTCACCGGATGTGCACTACTTCCTAGTATGCTTTCTGTAATTATGGTGTTAATAGAAGCGATGTATTTTATTTTCTTTCTTCTTTAGTTTAAGTTGTGTTTCGCGAAGGTGTTGTTTATGCGGCAGTGCGGCGTTATCGCGGATTAGTTCGTGTAATCGGTGGAACTTTGAATCGCTCCTCGGCTCATCATCGACGAAGTGGGGACACAAAGAATCTCGTCTTCTATTAGAACCGCAGTCCCGTCCCATGCGTCTCTCGCTATTCAGGTCCCTGCATCCTGTTCCTCCTATTTGGCGGATTTATATCTATTGGGTCCCAGCATCCCGAAATCATTGAGCAGCTCTTCGCTCCACTCCTCAACCAACTTGGTAAGTTGATTCTGCCGGTGTTTCGCCAAACTCCCTGCTGTCCTTTACCTCCCAATTCTCATGAGTTCTGGATGCACATGTTTGCAGGGTATCAAGAGGCAGTGCTACATGCTACATATTACATCCAACATCTACCTCGTATGTACCTACTTCTCGCCTCGTGCCTGTCTACCGAGCTGTGGAGCGTCACCCTCATCCCGGATCTTTACCTAACTGCCGCAGCGAAACCCAGCACCTCCAAGCAGCACGATCACGCGCTTCGTGGGTTCGAATCCCACCCAGGCCTGAACTTTTTTTATATTCAATTTTGAACTTTTATTTAACCCTAAGAACGATTAAATATTTTAAAAGGCCTTTTAGGAAGATTAATTTGTTTTCATAATTTCTTTCATTTAATTTTTCGATCTTTACCTATTTTCAATTTACAAATAAAACTTAATTTTCAAGACATTTGTGAGTACGCTTCCACGCCTATTTTTTTTACCTGCTCACTGGTGCCTTGAACATCTGGTAGCAGAGCGTGGTTAATATTATTATTTCAAAAATATTTAACTACTTTCCTATATTAATTCAATTTTTCTCAATTTCGAACATTTGCGTGTTTATAAAATTCAACGCCAAGTTCATGTAGGCATTAATGGTCTTTATACATTCTACCTTCTGTGTGAAATTATTATTCATTTTGGAGCTACTCAATTCTTATTTAAATTTACATGATATTTATTTTGTGTTCTATTTATTTCACAGTAAGAGGTACTATTTACTGTAAGATATTTACTTGTAACATTATCATCTACTACTATAAACTGAATCTGCCTGCATTCTTGGATAAGATTATTATTTTTATTTGATATTGATGAACTCAGTTCTTGTTAAATTTCGCATAATTTACAGAACTTGAAAATTTAGAATTCGACGAAATTGTAGACTTTTCTATTTCTACAATATTATTTCTGCCATATATTTTGGCCTGTTCAGGTATTGTTCATGCCCATATTTAGGTACTGAATTTTCGTCACCTCCTATCTTTACGATCCCTTGCATTGCCGTCCCATATTAGGTACCTAACAGTTTTCTTAACCCATTCCCTATCGAGTTATCCCTACTGCAACAACATGATTGATGACGGGAATGGTGATGATCTAGTGGGTGCAGGTATTGGCGCAAAACCAAAAGCCAAGGGTAAAGAACCGCTTAGCAATCCATCTCTAACGACTTTATATAGGAAAATGAAGGACTGCATTCATGAAATGCAAATCATTCATGACCACGGCAAAAAATCTATACTTGCGACTGCATCTCCTACAGATGTCACACTTTTTAGAGGTATGGCGAAACCTTTAGATGCTTACCATTCTGAGTTCAAACTTCTTTGGAATGAGTTAGCTGATATTCATGATAGTTCATCGATGGAGTTCCCCACCAAAACTGATAGCAGTTTAAGAGCCAACATGAGACATATATACTACAGTGTCTTGGGAAATTTAGAATCGATCAATTCTCGCACAGGCTCTAAGGGTCTGCCTGACCCTGCAGCAAATCTTTCTTCCCTCAATGAATCAAAAGTAGCTAAGAGTCTGCCGAAGCTTCAATTACCAACTTTTAGTGGTCAACTCCTTGAATGGCCGAAGTTCAGGGATATATTCACTTCATTGGTTCAAAAGGAAGTGGGTTATTCTGAAATGGATAAATTTCTTTACCTCAGAACTTCCCTCAAAGGACCTGCCTTGAGCGTTATCAGTCATTTACCCTTAGAGGAAAGTAATTACGCCTTAGCCTGGCAAGCTCTCCACGAAACATACGATTATCATAGATTACTTGCGTCAGCCTATCTAGATCAAGTGCTCGCCTTTAAACCCATACAGGGCAAAGCGAATCCTGAGTCATTGAAAATGTTCTTGTCTACAGTTTCCGACAGTGTGTCTTCCTTTAAGCTGTTGAAAGTAGATAATGAGTTGGAATTCGTGCTTTTCCACTTAGCCATCAAAGGTCTCGATCCCTACACTCGAGAGCAGTTCGAATTAGAACATAAGCATGTCAAATTCCCAACCTTTGAGGCTTTGACTAAATTTGTCAGAGGTCGGGTTGTTGCACTTCAACTAGCTAGCACTAACAATCCATCTGCACAACCTTCTGTGTCTTCAGAAACTTCGAAACAATCGTCAAAGTCTTCTAGATTCCCTAAACCAAAACAATATTCTAAAACCTCACTTTTGACGAATGAAAAGTCATTAATAGTAAAAAAATCACAACCTGAACGTAAGCAGCTCCTTCCCAGTAGCTGTTTCGTATGCAAGTCCCAAACTCATGGTTTACTGTCGTGTGAAGTTTTCAACAAGGCTTCGGTTGATGAAAAACACAATCTCTTGAGGAGCTGGAGTGGTTGTGTCAACTGCTTGTCACCTAATCATATAGTTCAACAGTGCCCATCAAAATG
This sequence comes from Adelphocoris suturalis, assembly GCA_030762985.1. NCBI lineage: Eukaryota > Metazoa > Arthropoda > Insecta > Hemiptera > Miridae > Adelphocoris > Adelphocoris suturalis. The sequence continues at coordinate 60,163,548 of CM061046.1, forward strand.
GCACTGCAGATTCTGTCCCCAGCGACACCACAGCTCCTTACATAAGTTTGATACCAACAAAAACACTACTTGTTCAAATTTAGCGGTTCCTGAGCATAGTCAGAGTCAGATGTCCTTCTGTGGGCAGGCCTCCACCGCTGCTGATGATGTAACTCCTGTCGTACTAGGTACTGCTGTGGCTGGCATTCAGGACGCAAGAGGAGTTTTTCAAAGTATTAGACTGGTGATTGATCCAGGAAGCCAGAACTCATTCATTACGCAAAGCTGTGTGAATCGCTTGGGATTGCCAATGTCCAAGGTGCGCAGAACCATTTCTGGGATTGGACAAACTCCATTCCAGGGCGCTAAGGGCACAGCGAATTGTGTGTTGAAGGCCCAAACTAAGCATTTTCTATCGCATCCAATTCTTGAAACTCAAGCAATTGTAGTAACTAGTATTTCTTCTTACTTACCAACTCTTGTGCTCCCACTGGCCCTGAGAAAAATTTGTTCCAGTTTTGAGCTGGCTGATCAAACATTTTGGAAGCCTGGTCAAATAGACTTCCTCTTGGGTGCGGATCTCTTCATGGATATTTGCACTGGAGCAGTTACAACACTTGAGGGTTTTGAAACAAAACTCCTATCTACGATTTTCGGTCATGTAGTCATAGGGAAGGTCCAACAGTCTAGCCCCACAAAACCAATGGTTAGTTTATTGACTCTTATGCTACAAGATGATTTATCATTGCAACTCCAAAAATTCTGGGAGATTGAAAATCCTCTACCCTCAAGCCCTGAAAGTAATCCTGAAGATGTTGAATGTGAAGATCACTTCTTGAGAACCCATTACCGCTTGGCTGATGGACGGTATGCAGTCCGTTTGCCGATTAAAGGTGATCCAAATTGGGTTGGTGACACATCTAATCTTGCTGTCCGGCGCTTCTACAACATGGAAAGGAAGTTGTCGCAAAATCCAGTTATCCAACAAAAGTATTATGATTTCATGAAGGAATATCAAGAACTTGGTCACATGACACCCTCTAAATCCGCATCAAGATATGTCATCCCTCATCATTCCGTGGTCAAAGTGGTATCAGATGGAATTGGTCTGAGGGTAGTATTTGATGCCAGTGCCAAGTCACGATCTGGTTCCTTGAATGAGCACTTATTGGTTGGTCCGAAACTTCAAAAGGACATCAAAGAAATCCTTCTGAACTTCAGACGTCATCAAATAGTTTTCACTACAGACATAGTGAAGATGTTCAGACAGATAGTAGTAGATCCTCAAGATAGATCTCTCCAGCACATCTTTTGGAGGGATTCACCTGCTAATAGAGTTCAAAAATTTGAGTTGAACACTGTCACATATGGCCTTTCTTGCGCCCCATTCCTTGCCAATAGAGTGATATTGCAACTTGTTAAGGATCATGGTAACGAGTTCCCTCTTGCAGCAAAGGCATTGGCTGACGATATTTATGTTGACGATGTGCTGACAGGGGCTCCTACTATATTAGAAGCTGTTGAATGTCAGCATCAACTGATTGAACTTCTAAAAAAAGGTTGCTTTGAGCTTAGCAAATGGGCAAGCAACACAACTACACTCCTGCAACAAGTTCCAAACAAGTCCACAACTGAAGCGGTATCATTTTCAGATCCTGATAACCCATGCATCAATGTTCTTGGTCTTCAGTGGGATCCCACTTGTGATGAGTTTCTCTTTTCAATCAAGCCACCAGAACCTTTATATACAAAGAGAGGAATCTTATCCTCTGTTGCTCGATTATATGATCCGTTGGGATTCTTGACACCATTCACCTTTCTTATGAAGGGAATCATACAAGAACTTTGGAAGAGATCAGTGGATTGGGATGATTCAATTCCCTGTGATATCCAGGAATCATGGGAGGAAATCTTGAATCAGCTGCTGCTGCTTTCAAGGATTAGGATTCCTCGATGGCTTCGCATGACTAACAGCTCTACTTGCCAAGCGGTGGGATTTGCTGATGCTTCCATGAAAGGCTATGCAGCAGTAATCTACCTGCGAGTTGAAGCTCCAGATAGCTGCCAATCCTACTTCCTCACAGCCAAGTCTAAACTTGCTCCCCTCAAAGCTGCCACAATTCCGCGATTGGAGCTATGTGGAGCTTTATTATTAGCACAGTTATATTCATCAGTTACCAAGCTATTGGATTCCTTAGGCAACCGACTTATACCCCCTGTATTCTTTTCTGACTCAGCTATTGTTCTTAGTTGGCTAAATACGCCTAGTTACAAACTGAAAGTGTTCGTTGCTAACAGGGTCGAGAAGATAATTGAACTTACTTCACCATCAACTTGGCGACATGTGGAGTCCTCTGACAATCCTAGTGACTCAGCATCTAGGGGACTTCTGCCTTCACAGCTTCTCAACAACAGCTTGTGGTGGAATGGCCCTCATTGGTTATCAATAAATAACCAAGACTGGCCATCTTCATCGTTTGTACCACCCGCAAATCTGCCAGAGATGAAGAAGGAAACAACACTCCTTGTGGCAACACCACCTGAGAATCCTGTTATCAAATGGATGCAACGGTTCTCTTCATATCTGTGTCTACTCCGATCAGTAGCTTGGCTCAGAAGATGGCTGCACAACTGCAGACATGTAGGGTGTTGCTGCTGCCAGATGAGAACGGGAAGACTTCACAAATTTGAGTATGATGAAGCTATCATCTTCTGCATCAAAGTCATACAGTTTCATTTCTTCCTACGAGGTTCGTCATTTGCAAGGATGGAAGAAGAGTTTGCGAATCTGAGACTATACCTAGATACCAGTGGGCTGATCAGAGTTGGAGGCAGGCTTCGCAATTCTAACTTATCTGCAGATCAGAAGCATCCAATTCTGCTTCCCTACCAGTCTCATTTCACTATTATTTTGATAGACTATTATCATAGAACCTATCTACATCCAGGACCAGGCATGCTGCAAGCTATCATCCAAAGAAAGTTCTGGATTCCTAGGATCCGCCGATTAATTAGCATTAGAGGCTTTCATTGTTTGAAATGCTACAAGTGCAAAGCTAAGTCAGTCATTCCTCTGATGGGTGACCTGCCAAGTTACAGGGTAAATGGTGGGCAGGTTTTTGCTCATGTAGGTGTGGACTTTGCAGGACCTTTCCACATCAAGGAGTCTTCTCGTCGTAATTCTGTCTCCTCCAAGGCCTATCTTTGTCTTTGGGTGTGTATGGCAACCAAGGCCTTGCACCTGGAAATGGTGACAAGGCTGACAACAGAAGCCTTCTTAGCTGCACTTGAGAGGTTCATTGCTCGCAGGGGTCTACCTAGTAACATTTATTCCGACAATGGCAGCAATTTCCTAGGTGCTGCCAATTATCTTCGAGAGATTTTTGAGTGGTTCAACCAACAGGAGACCAGGACTCGTCTAATTGATCATACCTTGATGCGCAACATCGTCTGGCACTTCAACCCTCCATTAACTCCACACATGGGTGGGATCTGGGAAGCTGGAGTCAAATCGGTGAAGACTCGTCTCAGGATCATTGTTGGTGAGCAGAGGCTTACTTTCGAAGAGCTAGCAACACTTTTTGCGAAAATTGAATCACAGCTCAATTCCAGACCTCTATGTCCTCTCTCCAATGACCCAGGGGAGACTGATTATCTGTCCCCAGGCCATTTCTTGGTGGGCAGGCCACTGTTAGCCGTGCCTGAGCCAGCACTTCTAGACTTCAAAGAGAACACACTTTCACGGTGGCAACTCATTTCAAAGATGAGTCAACAATTTTGGGCTAGATGGCGCCATGAGTATCTGCAAACTCTTCAGAAACGTCCAAAATGGTACAAAACTGCAAAGAACCTTCAACCAAATGATTTAGTCCTGCTGAAACAGGACAGCCTACCACTTCAGTGGCCACTGGCTAAAGTTCTTGACGTCCATACTGGTAGTGATGGGGCAGTCCGTGTGGCAACAGTCCAAACCAAAAATGCAGTCTATAAGCGACCTGTGGTAAATTTGGTCCCTCTCCTGCCGTTGCAATCCTCTCCTTATCCCAATGGTGACTCTGAAATTTGCTGAGCAAATTTGATGGGCAGTATGTTAATAGAAGCGATGTATTTTATTTTCTTTCTTCTTTAGTTTAAGTTGTGTTTCGCGAAGGTGTTGTTTATGCGGCAGTGCGGCGTTATCGCGGATTAGTTCGTGTAATCGGTGGAACTTTGAATCGCTCCTCGGCTCATCATCGACGAAGTGGGGACACAAAGAATCTCGTCTTCTATTAGAACCGCAGTCCCGTCCCATGCGTCTCTCGCTATTCAGGTCCCTGCATCCTGTTCCTCCTATTTGGCGGATTTATATCTATTGGGTCCCAGCATCCCGAAATCATTGAGCAGCTCTTCGCTCCACTCCTCAACCAACTTGGTAAGTTGATTCTGCCGGTGTTTCGCCAAACTCCCTGCTGTCCTTTACCTCCCAATTCTCATGAGTTCTGGATGCACATGTTTGCAGGGTATCAAGAGGCAGTGCTACATGCTACATATTACATCCAACATCTACCTCGTATGTACCTACTTCTCGCCTCGTGCCTGTCTACCGAGCTGTGGAGCGTCACCCTCATCCCGGATCTTTACCTAACTGCCGCAGCGAAACCCAGCACCTCCAAGCAGCACGATCACGCGCGTCGTGGGTTCGAATCCCACCCAGGCTTGAGCTTTTTTTATATTCAATTTTGAACTTTTATTTAACTCTAAGAGCGATTAAGTATTTGAAAAGGCCTTTTAGGGAAGATTAATTTAATTTCTTTCATTTAATTTTTCGATAAGCTATATTTTCAATTTACAAATAAAACTTAATTTCAAGACATTTTGTGAGTACGCTTCCACGCCTATTTTTTTACCTGCTCACTGGTGCCTTGAACATATGGAGTACAATGTTCTTTCACTTTGGGGGGTTCGTAACTCATGTTTCCATTCTCCACGGGGATGAGTCACTTGGAAGTTATGGCTTTGGATTTTCTCCCGGTACTTCTTCACTGCATGGATTTGGGTCCAAACTGAAAACATGCTTTATGATGTGTGCGTCTGTCTATAGCTGATGAAGAGGGATCGGGGTTCCTGTAGGGATAATGTCAGTTTTGGAGCAACGTTTTTGTGTTCATAAGCAAAATGCATCTACAAAATCATCTCTTGAATAGTCTAATTTGAAGGAGGTGAAACCATAGGGGTTTTTTCTTTTCTCCCGAAAGATGTCAGTGATTTTTATGAAATTCACTTGAGTTTATCCCAACTTGAGGTGGGTTGAAAATGTTATCCCGTTCCCCTCGGAAGGAATTCAGTGAACTACTCTTAACAAATTTGTCGAATATAATTTGCACTAGATGAATGAATAACAGTTTGATGCCAAATAACTGGTACTTCATTGTTCAGCAAGCCTTTTCAGAAAAATAAGTAGGTAAGCACACGAGATGAACCCCGGGCGGCGCCCACCCTTTGTCTCATGAATATCCCGAGCGGTTGTTTCTGAACGTTAGACAAATACAACGAAAAAGAGATTTTTTCACCGGATAACCAACCGCATTCTGCATTATATATAACCTCGGTTAAATTGTTTTGCTTACTTGTTTTGTGACTTGTTAGCAGTGACTTTTCTCCTTAACTCTGCATGTCTGGAATTCGTAGTGATGAAAATATTTCCTTCTTTCTCAAAACTTGTGCTACACGAACATTCAGTACTCCGACATGACTAAATCATATCAAAAAGAGAGAGTGTGGTGTTCCCCGAAACGTTGTCAGAAAAGTGCTGCGTGATTAGAGTCTCTTGAACTAATTTGTCGGGCCTTGATACCTGATTCGATACCCGAGCACTCGCTGTGCTCGATCTGTTGTGCGTAAGTTCGGGATAGAGAGCAGATTGTGAAACCGTGTTGGAATGCATGGATGCATTCACATCACCAAACCCTTAAACTAGCCAGAAATGAGTCTTTGACTCATTCCTTTACCTGTCAAGAAATTTTGACTGTTTTGCTTGCCACCATCGTAGACTCCACTTATCAGTAACCAACAGGAAATCTCTCATAGTGGACAACCTCTAATCTCAAATCAGAACCGCTGCTTTAGCTTTCTGTTTTAATAATATGCAAAGCACACATATTTGAGCCTCAAACAAGTCAACCAAAAAACTAACTCATGAATACCATCAGAACTGCCGTTTCACAAAAACAGATATGTATGTATAAAGTCAATTTCAAAAAATGGTAGAAAACGTTTTCACCGTCTTCTAACTTGGCCAAACACTGTTTGCCTCGAGTATACACTACTCTCTGCCGTCTTCTTACCCTCACTCTGAGCAACTCTGTAAATATTGTTCAAAACACAAATTTTCATGGTTTTCTGCGTAGATTCAAGAATTTATTTTTAACTCATAATAACTTGTAACTAATGTAAAGTACTTGTGTATTCCATAAGTTTCATTACGATCGTAAGTCTGAAATTGTTGGGAACTTAATTTTAAGGAAGGGGATATTCATTCAGGATTCACCTATCTCATGTACATCACCTTTTGGAATGTTCCCAATGAGATTGTCTGTTTCTCACGCTGTAACCTTGCTGGTTTCTTCAAGCCTTACGCAAAAGTTCGCTCAGCTTACTCATTCCATTATACCTCTTTCTGTGGGTATTGAGCATAAAACTTCAGTGCCATACGAGTAGTTGGGGAGGGGCAGGGGTTGGGGACGGGGGCCACTAGGACGGAAGAGATGGGACGGACTGCCATTGGAAGGGCAAAGGATGCCACTGCGCAGCCTTAGTCTTCTGAGCCCTTCTCAGAGAAACAGGCAAGATTACAACCAGAGACCCCAGAGACCTATCCCTTTTTTATCTACATCATTGTGTGTTTCTTCTTACCTTCTAATTCCTTTTGTCTGTTCTTATCAGGATTCACCAACCAGCACCGAGCCACCACCAAACCCTCCGAAGAAGATAAAAATAGAAAAAGATTTGTCATGGTTGAAAAGGGGCCCATCTGTACCTATTATCGGTGGCCCCTTGACGAGAACTGCTAGGGCGCTCTACGGCAGCCCTAGGAAGATCAGTCCGACCGAAACCGACTTGACGGATTGGAACAAAACTTCCAACGAAATCAGCGGTGAGGAGTAGGCTCTTGATTTGTTTTGAGATTGTTATTCTAATATTTTGAGGGATCTGTTTGTTGGTGCATTACGCTATGTTATCTCTATCCTTTCTTGAGATGTGGTGAAGAAAACCTTAGACTTGAAAGGTCACCTGCTGAAGGTTGCATTTGTTATCGGATGTGAACGGACTTGGTATGGAGTCTAGCATATAATTTATAGCTTTCAGGAGTAAAACGATAATAAAAGCTGCCAAGTGATTCATTTAAATTCGTCGTGGCAATGAACTTTCAACAATATCTGTCAAGGGGGATGTACAGTTCAGATTCCTTGTAACAAGATCGTATATAAAGTTTGTGGAAAAGTGAAATGAAATTATTGTATGTAACCTATGTTACAAATTGATTACTCCACTGTCTCCTCTATGATAGCACTAGCCGTCTAACGGCGATGAAACTTAATCCTTCTAGAAGTTGAGTTACATGGTTCCAAGAATTCCTCTCAATTTAATCAGAATAGGCTTTGTAATATATTTTTTCCCCCCGATGTCGGGGAACAAAAACTTCTCTAGCCATTTGGGCAAATACAAAACCTTCCATAGTGATGATACAAAAGTAATTTTTTGTTCATCTTAAGATTGATTGTGTTAAATCAAAATTCAATGGATGAACTAGGTAGTTTCTTCTTGTAGGGATTTTCATTTAAATAGATGAAATAAAACACAAAAATTATTTACATAAACAAAAAATGAAGGACCTAATGAACGAACCTACCTAATTTAGTTGAAATTTCAGGGGAAGGCTCTGATGTTAGGAAAGAAGAAACTCAGAGTTTAGAAGCGGGACCCTGCCGTTCTACTCAAGACGACTCGAGTGAAAACGAAGTCGAAAATCCATCTGGTCCTGAAGATGCTTCACCCAGTGATGTTGGCGACAACGATTCTGAGGACCCCAGCGAAGCTGAAGACAAGAAACCTAAAGACGAGCCCTCCTCCATAAGCAACAGGCTGTCGTCCTCACAGGAGAACGTTCGGTCATTGACGAGTTCGGTGGACTCATTTGACTCGACTCCGTCCAAAGAGAGGAAAGCGACGCAGGACCTCAACGACCAGACGAGTACGAGTGGTGTAGAGACTGAGGTCGATAGGCCCACTACCACGACGTCTTCGGCGGGGCCTTCGGACGATGACTGTGGAGACGGTGATAACCTCGGGGATTCCAATGATTTGCCGCCTCCGCTCATTGGATGTGATGGTAAGTAATTCAATGTTTGACTTCTTCGCAACTAGGATCAATTGTGAATCTACTTAATACTAGGATCTGGAGTAGGTCTCCTTAGCAAAGATGTTTAAGGCGGTAAGAAGATCATTTGACAGAGTATGGTTCGATATCGCACCGGAGAATTGTCTGGTGTATATATGACCAACCAAGCCTTCCATAACGTTAAACAGCATATATATATATATATAACTATATTCCTTCCACTTGAACCGCCTGACCTGAGAATGAACACCCCAGCACCAGAGGAAGGTTCGGGTCCCCTAACTATCAGTGAACCATCAGTGTAGCAGTTGATGGTGTCTATAGTCTCAACAGGGGTTTGTTGATTGTTCCACTCATTTCTCTCTTTTATTTCAAAGGTGGTTTTCAAGTTCCAGAAAAACCTCCTCTTCATTTCATCAGAGGGCATAAGGGTTTCTGGTGCATAAGCGTTATTAGCTTGTTTGATGTAGGTGTGTACTACTTGTGTGTAGCGAGAGAGATGACTAGTGTCATGCACCCATTCTCCCAAAATATTCAACCTAACCACGGCTTGCATGGAATAAACCATTTATAGAGCATCCAGTGGTGCTAGTCAAAGGATAATTTGAATGCTTCTTGTTGGGGTGGTGCGGAAAGCTCCTCTAATAAGCATGCAGGCTAGTCTTTCAATTTTGCCCAGGTATTTGCTATTTTTTATACCCGGCCACCATACTACTACTCCAAAAAGGAGTCTAGGCAGAATGATGGCCTGGTAGACCAATGACCTGTTCTGGGGGAAAGTCTCCACTTTTTACAATCACTCTCCTGGCACAGAAAAGGCTGTTGGTAATTTTTTTGACCTTTAATTCAATAAATGGCTTCCAATTGAGATTGGAATCCAGAATAATACACTTCACCTTATTAGAGGGTGAGAGGTTAGTGTTTAGGTATGACAGTCCTATTATTTGTGGTTTTTTTCTTGAGAAAGTAATTATTTTAGTTTTTTGGGATTAATGAACAGTCCCTTATTTCTACACCATTGTTCAAGGAGTCTCAGTATGGTATTGGCATTCCTTGTGATGTGATCACCGACGAGTTTGAACCCTTGATTAGAACTACCCCGTCATCCGCAAAAAATTGCACGTGACGGCAGAGAGTGAGCAAAGCATTCAATAGATCGTCGACTACTAGGTCTCAAGTCCTAGTTGGATAGCTGGCCACGACAGATTTGTCTCTCCTTAGGATTGAGATTTAAACGATCCGTTCTTGCACCAAAAAATAAAGCTTTCCTAATGAAATGATGAAAGGATGAGTTCATTGGCCAACACTTTTTGGGTACATTAAATTGCTCGAATTTCAAAAAATGTTTAATAGTGTCAAAAAAATTTACTAAAAATGGCTTTAAACGGTTAAAATTGTTGAATTTATATTTCTTAGTAGAATTTTAGTCAAAAGAGTAAGACCTGGCAAACAATACATTCATTTAAGAAATGAAGAACCTATTGTTGAAGTCCGTTAAAAATCGACAAAATAGAAAATAAAATACTAAATATGAAGCTTCAAGCATAATGAAGCTGTGATTGGGCTCTGTTCGTCTTGTTTTACCTGGAACAAATGTTATGCAATGTGCTATCTGTATTTGAGAACCAAATTAATTTCATCAAAATCGCTTTTACGATCTTGAATTTCCTTTGATATGCCCTACAGCCATCCAGATGGATCAGTCGCCCTCGGTCTACTCGGAAGACGGTCATTTGGATTCACCAGAAGAAACGTCACTCGACAACCATCCACCCCAGATCACCGGTGATAAGGTATCACGGAGTGATACAATACCAGTGGGTGATACGAGATCAGTGGATGATAAGATGCCCCCTTCTGCCAATGAAATCAAACCTGCGCCTAGTCCTTCATTCAAGAAGTCCCAATTACCTCATAGATCTAGTTCCAGGTAGATCATCACGAGTTCTTCTTTTCCAGAATTTGTAGAATCGAAACCTTGGACTTTCTTTCAATTCCACGTAGATTGTTGCATTATTTGTTACATCAAATATCCTCTTTTCACCCAGTTAAAAATAAATCTTTTCTGGCAGGCCTATCTTTTTTGATACTGCAGTTTAGCGTACTTACATTGATTGTGATCGTCCAATCAATACATACTATTCCCATGGGCGCTCAGAAGGGCATACTCGTTAATGTATTACTGTCAAGAATCCACAACATCTTATTCGTTTGGGCACTTTATTTCGCCCGTCTTTATGGTTAGTTCCATGTCCTAGTTCTACATCCAGGGCAAATTCATGCCATTAGCCTACCAAGCGCAGTGTGAAAAGAAGGTGCAGCTGTCTTGATCTTTTACTGAATTTTAATTTAGACGTAATTTTCACTGTCTTATTCGTTTGGTATCTAGTTTAGTTCAACTCAGAGTGTATGCTCTGCCCTTATAATAGTAACATGTAATAGTTTGATGTGATGTTGACGGATATGCCCTCATCCACAGCGCCCAGGAATACATGGCTCACGCATTATTTGTCAGTCGTCCTGTTTTAGGGAGACAGACGAGGATGAGCATAGCTGCAGCGACCTGGCCACGTCGATTACGACACCGAAAGATGTGACACTATTATTGGATTCCGGTAAGCAATTCCTTAGTTATGAAATTCTAAAACTAACAGGATTTGTTTGTCTTTTGAGGTAAAGAGATTGAGATGGCGAGCAGGAAGTATAATAAATTTACGTACCTAATTTACTACTAAATATAGTACTAAATATTTATTTACTACTTCAGTACTAAATATTTATCTTCTCGACTGATCAAAGTAGATTAAGAAACAAATTTTTATGGTTCATTGTTGGCAACTAAATCATTTTGTGATGGTAGTGTTGTGTGCCTTCTACAATCTGAGTTTGAAAACAAAGTTAGTATTTACATCGAAGATTTTCTTCTGTCAAGGGCCTTTCAGAACCTCTTCCATTAATCGGCCCACCAGGCCCTTTGGCCGCCTGCCGCATGTCCCTCCCACCCTTAGAATAATGATTATATTGCAGAAAAAGAGTAATTACGTAATAATACTGTTAGTTTGAGTCAAATTCCGTCAAAATTAACAATTCCAGTTCACAGTTCCTTACTCAGTGGCCAAGATATGGTTATTTCGTCGAGAATATGTACAAAAACGTATACATTCCAACATTTTGCATGCTGGCACCTCATAAATTCACAGGTTGGAATTGATCGGTGATCGGCTGGTATCCCAATGCAATTGGGTTTGATTGATTGAGTATGGGCTCGTGTTAGATCAACAAAATTCAGCGAGTGATTCACTGTTGAATGCTGGGAATTTGGGTTGTTAGCTAGGGACAATAGGCAATCCACTGACCTGACACGATTGTTGTGTCAGGAGCAGCCCTTTGTTGAATGACGTCCACGGAACAGAACTCGTGTCTCAAATTGATTGTTCGCGAACGTCTCGTAGAAAATACTATTTTAATACTTTTGATAGTGACATAAAAACTAACGACTACTGTTATAGGTACCTATATACATTCTTGTAAATAATAAACAAGTAAACCTTTCGAACTTCTTATTCAACTTCCAGTACCTAGTTTTGTTGCCTATTGCACGAAAATGACCCTCATAAATGTGTTTTTAGTAGTTGTTCAATATTTATTAGAAAATATCAAGTGAAGGAATGATAATAGAGAACGTGCTTATACAAAGGGGAGGCCATGCGTGAACGATAGGTTACCCGCCTAAGTTGGGTATCCATTGTGTAGGACCACCACGCGCAACTTTGCTTAAAACTATGAACTCGTAAAATTTCTTAAAATTTGTGCTTGATTCCCGAATAATTAACCAAAATTGTTAAATATTGTTGTTTTGGGGACTGTATAGTGACAACCATCTAGAAAGACCTGGTTTGTACCCAACAAGAATATTTTTTTCAATTTCCACAACCTTGTCGAATTGAGTTTTATTTACACTGAACATACATTTGACATCGTGCATCCTACCCTGTCACATATGGCCCCTCTCGTATTGTGAAGATCACTGTTTCTCCCCAAATTCTTAAAAATGTTGATAGTTAAGCCGGAAGGTAGGCCACTTAAGTTCAGATCATGGTTAGGTAGACCAACACATACCACTATAATATCTTACCTGAGGATGTATCGTTGTCTCTCTCCAGGACCATCACCACTCTTGTTACAATGTGCAATTGTATAATGCCTTCAGGGAATTAAAATCCGAGTTGGAAAAAGAGACTAGCTACATGATCAAAGCTTGTCGGCTCTCTGTAGCTGCCACTTGCCACCATGAATTGACTGGTCAATCGATAAATTCCTCCTTTTTACTTCCCCAACTAAGGATTTCCTTTTATTTCCCGGTTTTACTTCTCTGCTTCGCAAAAACGAACAAAACTATTGACACACTTGTCATCAGCCTGCTCGAACGGTAGCAGTGTGCCTGGTAACTACCTACATCTTCCGAGATCAATTAATTTGAACGGATGATTAGTAGGCATTACTAATTAAAAACGACACTAACCTAAGTAAAGACTAGTAATTAAAAATACTAGCATTCACAGAACAGGATACTGAACTAGACTAAAGGTAGGCAGTACTCTAATACTGGTAGGTAAAAGTGGTCCTTTAATATTCATCGGAGCATTCACCGTTGGTATATTCTGTGGTTTTATTTTCGCGACTGTGACGATGCCAAAGCCACAAAACCAATAAGTTCTAAATGATACAAAGCCGTGGAGCGAGAAATTTTCATTCCTAGCTACCCATCTTTTACGTTGATAGGTACATATTTACCTACCTACGCATATCTCTCAATCCTCCATCTCCTATTTCATTGGTTTTCAAAGTTTTACCCATCCTATTTTTATGGATTGTGGCATTTTGAATAATCTGAGTAGAAGGGCAAAATAAGGCAAATTCACCTCGAAATGAATCAAAAACATACACCTCGTCGAGAAACTAATATCCTGTACTTAGATTTGAACTTGCCACTAACAGTGGTCCTCCGACGTAGATAACCTTGCTTCGGTAACCGTAAGCGGAAGGCTCCATTTTCGCCTCCAGCAAGTCCTCAATCTGCCTTGTTTGAGTCAGGCCAGGTCAGGATCCCTCCATTATGGATGCGACGGTGGCGCAATTATCGTTAATTGAAAACTCGACTTAGTGGCATCGCCAGTTAGACGCTCTGTGTCAGTGAAGACGATGTAGGAGGGCTTAGTACGGTTGCCTTGGTTATACCAATGATTTCAACCTCCTCAAGTTGGAAGATACCCCATAGGCCATTCCAAGGTCGATACCAACTGGTTAATGCTTTGGCTACTGCGTATGCAGTTTAATTATAGAGTATGTTATAAAATGAATTAATAAGGTAAAACGCACAGTATAAGAGGTTTGATTAAATTGGCTTTGTTGGCCAAGTTGTTAAAGGCGGTTGTCTTTTTCTGAATACGAATTCTGTCGAGCTATTTATAAATTCTTCAAGCCATAACTGAAGGAGGGCCAATTATTATTGATCTGTGTAAAACAGAGATCATTGAGTTAGTTATTTGTAGTGTTTTTTTTCTTTTTTTTAATATATATATATATATTTTTTTTTTTATTTTTTTTTATTACTACCTCTACTCTCTAGATTTGTTGTGTTTATCTCATAGGGCCCGTTTCACCGAAGTTGATCCAGAGTCAAGAGTTATCCCTTAAAAACAGGAGGAAGTTAATTGGATTAACTCTGTATTGATTCGTGATTGATTCTTGAGAGGAGAGGCTCAATCTAGTCATCCCTTATCTATGTTCGTAGACACACATTTACCCTCCTATTCTTGATCTAGTCTTAGTTGTATTATTTTATTTTTGAGGTTTTTTATCCGCTTTAGGGACCGAACAGTGGCCATCACGTTTCCCCTCATTTGTTCCCCTACGATTTACCAGTGGAGTCCGTGATGGCACTCCGTTTGGTGACGGAGGGGCAGCAGGGGCCCCCTTAGAATCGTGCCACTTGCATAGTCCCTTAGGACACTTTGTTCAGTGCCGCTAATGACCCCTTCTGGTTGAGGTGCGGCTTAAACTATTGAATTAAAAATTAAAATAAACCATTGTGTAATAATTTGCTGCGTTTTTCTTTGTGAGGTGTTGGTGTGCTAGTAGCTTCTGTAACGGGCTAAAAATATTTGATACCTCGACAGGAGTCCGGGTTTTTTGGTCCCGGAGTTGTGACGCTCGAACGACCAGAGCTATGAGGCCAGGGTGAGCAAACCTCTTCGACAGTGAGAGTTATTTTCCTGGAGCGTAACATTTCCCCAGAGTCAAATACCAGCCGTCTCGGTTTTGTTTGATCCGCTTTATTGTTTCAATTCATTAATTTTTCTCTACTTACTTTCGCCTACCACGATCGCCATAGGGACTCTTTCGGCCAACTGTAGAACAAAATTCCTAGACTCTTACCGTTTCAGGTGACCCAGGCACTTCCCCTCCAATAATCGACTACCCAAAATTTGACCATACCTTCTGGCCTGATGGAACCTGTCATGACCGACCCCCTCCCTTGGGGTGGTACCTGTCTTGTCTTGGCCAAATGGACTATGCCCCCGAACTGCTCCCAAAACTCGGCCCAACCACGACCTGAGGCTCCCTGCTGGCAAGTAGCTGATGGCAACTGGCTAATGCCCTAACTAATTTGAGCCCAGGGACGGGCTCGAGACTAAGCCCAGGGAAATGTTACCTCCATGCAGCCACCTCCATGCCGGCCACTAGTCATGGAGGAAGGGAAGGAGTTAGAAGAAGCCAAAGACAAGGTATCACTCCTTGGTGGGTGACGTCACTGATAGTGGTTCACTGACACTTGACGGACTCCCTTTCTGATGATGCTGATTTCAGCTAATTTAAGTGGGTCAGGAAAATATGGAAGGAGGAGGGGAATACCTGATACCAGGAAATTGTAGCGCGACGTGGGGGATTCCGATTCGTATTCCTGTTGTAGAACGGTTAATAGAGTTCCATATTTTTACCAGAAAACTTGTAGTTTTCTGAACCCTGTTCACAACTTTGATGTTTGGTGTATGCTGTTAATTCTCTATCCAGCATAGCACACTACACTTCGTTCTCAGTAGCTTCGTCTCGAACTCATCAGAACTGGGACGGGAAATCCCGGGGCGTTCCGGAACTTGTGGAACTGCGTTCTGCACTGCGAACGTTTTCAGAACTTGGAAGTGGAATAACCTGTGTTGTTGTTTGTAACCTCACTCAACTCGTGTTACCTTCTGGTGCTCCTTTTCAGAATGTTTTTAGTGCCTGTGAATATATTACTTATTATGCCCGTGAATATTACTTAACTATTACTCCACGACAATAAAAAATAATAATAAAATCCACGATGACTGAGGAGTATACTAGAAAAAATTTGAGTTTCAAGGATGTAGACGAGATCAAACTATTAACTTTTATCTCCTCCTCATCATCTATAAACCATGAAACACCATCGTAGAAACTATCGCTTTCCGAACTTGACGAGCTAGTTGAAATTTCGATCATAGAATAGGGACATATTTATACTACAGTTTGGGATTAAAGTATGATTTCGATGAAGAAGAATAGAGTTGTTTACTCCACGAGATCCGAAAAATTGTGAAATGCTCATGCATTAACTACGTCCTTGCATTCAAGTTCTGGCAGTTTCGGAAAAAAACGGGACTGTCAGAACCGTTCGGAACTGGGTTCGCAGAACACTGGGAACGCCGAACTCTGCGTCCTTGGCGTTCTGGAACTGCGAACGACAAAATTCGAATGCGCTTGCTCAGAACCGTTACGAACTGGCAGGACGCACACTGAGATCGAAGCTACAGTCTCCTCACTAATTCATCAACAAAACGTGTTTTTGATAGAAAATATAGTAGAATTTTGTGGAAAATAAGTCTTAATGTTGAACTTTATCTTGTTTCAGATGATTCAAACTCTGCTGATGAAGAAAAAAATGACGACCAACTGAGACTAAGCATGATGGAAGTTATATTCGGCGATCTCTCGCCTGCCTCTTTTAATGTTTCTCGTGTCCGTGATAGTTCCTAATGAAAAGAAAAAAGTCGTACCTAATCATTTAAGATAATTATTATCCCCTGTATATAGACAAATATATCGAGCTTTGTTTCAAACAATAAGATCTGTTAATACTCAATCCCGAAACGGGTTTAAAATACTTTTGGGTCTCGGTTGTCAGTAGATTTATCTTTCAGGAAAAATATTGGTTCAACGTTTTTATTTTTTATTTATATCTGCCTACAAGTTGCTGGTGTGTTGAAGTAATTTAATTGTGATGGATTTCTTTTACTAATTTTTGTCTCTTAAATCGTGAATGCATTTGTTAGTTTTCGGTATGCAATCGTTTCTCTCTAAACTGTTGTTAAGTACTTATTATTTTGATTTATGTAAATACTCTATTTATAATCGTATTATGTATTATTTTTCTTCTTGAAGTGTCGGTCATGCTAGTGCCTCGTTCTCACTCAATCATCACCAAAAAGTTTTGATTTCCTGTGTCTATTGGTAGAAAATAAGTTTCCTCAGAAATCGTTTGTGAACTCAGATTCGTCGGTATTGTAACTGAAATTTAAACCCATTAAGGTTCGATTATATATTTTGACATAATGAAACTGCATAAATTCCTAATTAACCGATTCAGAAATCCCAGCTTGAGCCAATACCTCCCCCTCCCCCCCATAATTCAGTCCAATAAGGATAAAGATAATTTTAGTTCTTTTTCAATAGGCTGTAATGATGACTGACTCTCGTTTCGAGTCAAGTCGACTGATTCTAAATAGGTGATTTCAATGAAGTAGATATTAGTTTTATCGGTTATTTCACTGTTTTAAAGTGGATTTCATTGCCTTCTCAACTTGATTGTATCGATTGTTTATTCTCTTAACCCCCTACTGGCCCTTTGTGAATCCACGCTATGACTACGTCGCCTCTTAGCTATCCAGTCGCAGAATATCCAATGAAAGTTTTTATTTTATCTATTATATTTCATTATAATTATTTATTCTTTTTACGTTTCTTGTTTTCTAACTGTCGATTCTATTGGTTGGTCCTATACAGGGTGGTCCACAAGATACCCTCCCCCCTTATTTTCTCTAATTATCAGAGTAAAATATTCGGGCAAACGCTATTCTTCACAATTTTTTCGTAAATTTTAAAAATGAAATAATTGCGAACACTTGCAGTTTATATATATATATATATATATATTAAAGGGAACCCCCATTATTTAATGCATATTCGAATTCCACGTGAAATTTTATGAAGAATCCCATCATTCGATTTTTTTAGTGCTCGCAAAGGGGGGCTTCCGTTCTAAATGTGCGCAATTCAGCTCTAAAAGTACAAAAATTGTGAAATACTGAGATCAAAGGTGTTCAATTTCCTCCTGTAATACATGATTTTGTGGTATTTTTTGTGTGCTAAACACCGTAATTATGTGTACCACAATACCAACTTGGTAAAACACCGAAAAATCGACCTGAATTACACTTTTCCTCGCGTACTAAAATGTAATTTTTCGTTGTTCTTCTAGGTGTTGGTGTAGCAAATATCAATAAATGAACATCACGTTGTTCAGCCCGAAAAAATACTATTACAATATATCATAGAATTACATATATCATAGAATTACATATATCATACCATTACATATATCACATGTGGCAATTGATTAGCGTCAAAAACTCAGTATTTCACAATTTTTGCACTTTTAGAGCGCCCCATTGCGTGCGTTTTGCCGTATTGCGCCCATTTGTGCAGACTCAAAAAATCGAGTGATGGGTCATTTCTTCATGAAACTTCACGGAGAATTCAAACCTGCAATATAAAATGGGAGTTCTCTTTAAAAGAAAAAACTATGTTAATTGCGCACGTTTGTGCATTTTTGAAATCTAGGAGAAAAAAAAAAAAAAAAAAATTGTGAAGAATAGCGTTTGTTCGAAGTTTTTACTCCCTCGATTGGAAAAAATAGAGAGGGGGGGGGGGGGGGGGGGGGGTTATCTCGTGGACCACCCTGTATACCCATAAAAAGCCAAGCTGACCTTATCACTATTTACTGTACCAAGTATCAGAATGCTGAGAGTTGAGTAGGTCATCTAAAACGTTCTTCTCGACTCCCTCCGTTCTCTGCTTGAAAATAATTTTACGTTTTCTCCATAATAACTGATTGAAACTTCTTAATTTCATAATAATATAAATTGTGTATCCACTCTGTTGAGGAGAACCCACATAAATGTTTGCTTAATAAAATAAAAATAAAAATTAGCCTCCATTTTGAGAATTGCCACCTCTGTCGTGGCCTTCACAAGCTGCTACAACTTCAATAGCATATTTGATGGAATTAGACTCGAAATTAAATACGCTGTTGAAAGAATTGATCTCGAAATGGCCAACTTTATTTTATTACTGTCATACTAATCTTTTTCTAAAAAAATTTGAAATATGATTCAAGTGGTAATAATCTATTGTTTACTTGGACAATTCGATCAGTAACTACCATTTTATGTGGGTCGTGGGTTCGCATCTAAGTTCTGACGAATTCAATACTTTCATTTAATCCTTCCGTTCAAGTAAGAAAGTTAAAAGTGTGGAATATCGCGATTGGTTATTTCCTAGAGTTTCAAAACGTACTCCTGAATTTATTATGTAACACGCGTTAGTTCAGTAAATAATAAAAGCTGAGGAGGCAATAAGGTCGACTTTATGTTCTCATTGTTTTCTCTTCGAATTATATTTTATTTTTCAGTTGTAACGTTTCGTACCAGTATATCTACTGTATTTTGTAGTCTGTTTTCGCTCTATACAAAATATAAGATTATTTCAGTACCATTATTGTCTGTTATTATCCTTTCAACGTTATTCCTGCAAAGCATGGGCACCAAATGCGAGGGATTTTTTAAAATGAAAACGTGTAATAATTTACAGTGTTTTTAGGTATATTCTAACTCCTAAACAATCAAAATTCAATAGCGTACTTGCCATTGAAATGTGGAGTCTTGTATAATAACTTACGGCTTACCACCGACCGATTTTTGTGGGACGGAAAATCAGGAAGTTATATTCTCTTTAGCAACAATTTAGTGGTGGTGTCACAAGCGTAACATTTTTTGCTGTTGGACAAAGAGTTGAATTACCCTCAAAGCTAAGAAATATCCACGTCAGACATATATATATATGTATATATTTTTTTTCTTCATTTTAAATTGATAAAATTTGAGCTTCAACATATCGCTTCAGATAACAAATTGAGATACCGTAAAATATTAAATAAAAAGTCATCCAGCATTCTAAATAATGGTCTGCTATTTAAAAAATCATTTTGGATTTCTAGCTTTTTCTGAAGTTTTTATTGATTTTTTTTGCACATATTTATGAAGTTCAAGGACATTTTTCGGTACGATTTTGTGGATACATTTTTGAGTGTTCTAATTTAGGTATAGTTGATAAACTTTGAGTAATATTTCGCTAAAAATGTAAAGTTAACGATTTTTAACCGAATTGGCCATTTGGTGCTTTTTACTAAATTTTTAAGGTTTTTAGTTTACCTCAAGTATGTAGGTACTCAAAACCATTCCTTTCTTGGGAGTCAATGTCTAACTGCGATTTTTAACAATCGGTAAGTAATACATTCTTTCACAAATGCAATTACTTATTTTAAAAAAATGTATCTTTTTCCCATGTTTCACCTTCATTATTACCACCAGTATGCTGGAGTAGGTTGGTTTTTTTCTCTCTTAAATAATAAGATTTTCGTTTTAGAAACATTAAAGGTGGCGCGTTATACCTACTTTAAAATGACGAGAAAAAAATATTAGACTGCTATTGGTTTATTATTTCCAATAATAAGCCTATGTTGATCGTGTAGCAAAAAGTTTTTATAGCCCCCCCCTCAAACTTTTGAAATGTCCGTCCGCTGTTCGTGCTATAAAAGGCCTAAGAATTTACTTAAAGAACCCGTTCTTTCGCACATAGACTCCATTTGGGGTCTAGTTGGTCCTAACGTTTAACCATCCCGATCGCTTTACTCGCATAGATGCTATGGGCCAAAAACGGGCGAAAAAGTGTCTTTTTCGAGGCTTTGAGTGTTAGACGTACGCCTGGCACGCTTGGCAGGGGGTCACGGTGGGTGGTGAGGGGGGTGGAGTGAGAGGAGGCGCTGCGGCACCTTGTGGTGGCTGGAGTGACCAGGGGTGTAGGAGAATGGATATTTATTACTTTTACGTGTTAAACCCATATAATACACCGTGGCACCATGAGGTTGGTACAGCGTTCCTTCGAGTTATGAATATATGTTTTTTTCTAGGTCATATTTGTGTGTTAATACCAATGCTTTTCCTACGCATATTTAATAACATATCCTCTCGACTTTTCGTACGTACTTTGATAATGATATTATTAAGGCAATAACTATTTGAATAGATAGGAGCTCAAATCGAGAAATATAAACATGCGTATATAATTATAGAAGTATAGGTTGTGGCAACTCGAAATAGGACACGCCGAGGAGTCTGGACGGGCCTTATGACGTACGCAAGGCAACTAAAACTACGATCAAACTCAATTGAAAAACTAATAAACCTTTGTGAAATAATTTGCAGCGTTTTTTTTTTTTTTTTTTTTTTTTTTTCGTGGAAATTTGACGTTTGGTCAGGGAAATTTAAAATTTCCGTTTGGCGGCCACCCTGTATAAACATGGGCCTATCTGAGCTGTATGCAAGAAGAAAAGAAGATAGAGCCAACCACAAGAATTCCCCTTTATTAGAACGCACAACTGAAGCTAGGCTTCTTCAACGGAGGGACGACCTATATTGGGATTGATCCAGGGCGGTAGGGGACAAACCAAGCATGAAAAAATAAAATTAATAAATAACTGCATACAAATCCGTTTCAAGACCATTCTAAGACCGATTCCGTAAAAAAAAAAAAAAAAAAAAAACAGGTGAATGTCTGCGTGTGTGATTATTTGTGGGATAAATTTTGACGACGCTGCCAGGCCACAAATTCTCAACCGATTTTCGAGATTCTTTCTGTGTTTGTACACTTGTACAAGAGCGAATATTGAGGTTGAATAAATAACAGGACTATTAAATTAGCTGAGCTTATAATTAACACAATCGGTTCCAAGAAAGTCAATGTTCAAACGAAAGATCGAAATAAAAAATATATATAGTTTTATTAAGGACCCCCTAAACGGTCAGTATTTTGATCAAAAGTGGTTGATCAATCGACTGAGACAGCCAAGATTGAGCGTCTAGAAGCGCGTTTGATGATTGAGTCAATGAATGACGAGATTGATGAAAAGTTTGATTCACGTCAATGACTGAAGAGAGGGTTTGAGCGTCTAGGAGCGTTTTGAACAATCTTTCCCTCAGTCACGCGCTCGGCACCAACGATGTCGGAACCATAATATGCATTCATGCACTCATGTGCATGTTTCCATTATGATGACCCCGAGAGTCTGAGGAGCTATGGCACACATGAATTTGAGGTCCTCCAAATCCATTCCTGCAGATAAGTACCTCAATGTGATTGATAACTTCTGGTTTGCAGGAATCGCAACGGTGTCCTTTTTCTCAATTGTTGGTCTTACTAACTCCAACAGGTTGTCAGAACTTTCATTGTTCATTCTCAGAAAGTTCTTATAATCCTCTGGCTCCGTATCGCGAAGAATGCTGAGAAGGTGCTCATGAATGAAACGGTGTCTCATTTCGTACCACTCTTTTGACCACCGCCTTTTCCTCTTCTTTTTCTTTTGATCCTTTTTCTTCTGGAGGGCAGCTACAGACAGTAAAAGCATGGCCAAATCCTGGTTGGAACCCATTGTTTCAGCAGAACACTGCGGCAGTCGTCACACGTGCTAGTCGTCACACTTCACAAGTCGAACCTAGACGAAACTGATCCAAACGACTCAAGACATGATTGACGAACAGATTCAAGTGAGCTTCAATCTGTTCGTACAATCTTTTGATCAACCAGACTGGCCGTTTAGGGGGTCCTTTACAAACGGTTGTAAATACATTTTACGAAGTTTATAAATGTGAACAGTATGACGGTGTTACTTAGACCCCACAAAGCTAAAATCTGGAGTTGAAATACAAAAATGAAACCTATCGAACAATATTGAAAGAGAAGGGTCTGGGAAAATTGCAATTAGCTGCTGGAGGGTGAGGTAGGCAAGTAGGTATTCAGGCGGCCGACGCCCGACTGCCTCCCTGCCAGGCGTACCTACCTCATTTTTGGCGAGGACGAGTGCCACCCCGGGAAGTTGGCGGTAAGTTCGTGGGGCACCCAGATGCCACCCCGCTCGAACGGAGAGGAGGAAAACTGACATCCACACAAACATGATCGTGTTTCTCGGCTTATCCCGCTTCAGGTTTATAACGATGCTTGGAGCTCAGTTTCGATTGAGCAATGGATGGCAGCACCGAACTTTTGGAGGGCGGAAGTCAACGTGGCGGGATGGTGATTATCCATAATAATTTTCGCTTCGTGAAACATAAGTTACTCGAAGAAGGCGTTGTGAGGTGGACTTGTGCTGGTCGGAAAAAGTGGAGCTGCAAGGCGTTTGTAAAGACTGTTGATGTTGCATAAGATTTTGTCTCATATTGTTTTCTTGACTCGTGCAATGAATTCCGGTACCACATTTGTTCAAACTATCCATTTGTAATATCATTAGGTATTTATAATAAAGTGCATAGAGAAATTTTTGAGTTTATTGACTTTTGGCGTGGTACTTGACAACTGGCGGGGTGGCACTTGTCAACTGGCTGATTAGGGGCGGGGAGGCAGTTGTCTACAGGCCGTGTACGGCCGGGTGGCACTTGGGAAGAAAACCACGAGTAGGGAGGCAGTTGGGAAAAAAGCCATTCAGGCTTAGGAAAAAACCCAGAGAGGGCTTAACTACTTAAGTAATGAAGGGATGGGATTAATGCATTTAGTGCTTGTCATGACCATGTCAACGGGGTTTTGGCCTCTAGTCAGGTATATTACCGTTACGAAGTAACATTGTTTGATCCCAATTTTAGTCTAGTTGTGCATCAAACCTCGGAAATTTTAAATTTTAGGATGGAAGAGGGAGATTGGAGGAAAAGAAGCCACAAAACGTTTTTTCTGACAAATTTTGTCGACGCCACCCAGGCTACGATTCTCAACAGATTATCGTGATTCTTATTTTTTTCGATTCCAATTTTAGTCTAGTTGTGCAACAAACCTTGGGAATTTCAGATTCGCTGTCGAGATGGAGGGTGGAGGGGATAATTACCGATTTTTTCAAGTTCTGCCCAAGCTACAAAAAATCTCGACTGATTTTCATGACGAATTTAATACCTATTCATTTTGTTCCATTATGAATTCAATTTAGTATTGGAAAGTAACTCAGGATTTTCAAATGTCATGATGGAAGGGGGTGTATGGAGGGAGTAATGACGATAAATTGTGATATTTTTACTATGTTCATCTGATTTCAGTGACTGTTTCTATTGTTTGTTTGATCCAGATTTTATTCCAGTTATGCAATCTTGGAAGTTTCAAATTTACTGTCAGTGGAGGGAGTTAATGAGGGATGGGGGTGTTGGAGACTTGGTACTTATCCAAATTTACAATTAGGTACTTAAGATATATGGCAACAATGTTCAGTATGACAATAAACTAATTCCGTTGCAATTCACAAAAACTTATCGAAGTTATTTTCCTGTCGAATATAAATTTAATATAATTATATAGCAGAGGGCGGGCATTTCCGAGAAATCATTATATACTAGCCGCTCCGGCTCGCTACGCTCGCCTCCACGTCCAGCCGGGGGGCAAGCCCCCCGGACCCCCCCTTAAATTGCTCGCTTCGCTCGCAAAATGTGGCATGTAGGGAATTTGGCTCGCTTCGCTCGCAAAGTGTGGCATGTAGGGAATGTTGCTCGCTTTGCTCGCAAATGGTAGATCCCTAAGGGTAGGTTTAACGTGTGTAGGGGATGTTGCTCGCTTCGCTGGCAAACGGTAGATCTCTAAGGGTAGGTTTAACTTCTGTAGGAGATGCTGCTCGCTTCGCTCGCTTGAGGAAGTTATACTGTTCACCCAACTTGGCAGACGTTTTTTTCAGTTGGGAATTCTTACAAACAAATTAAATCTTATAAAACTACGTGGAACCACGAAAAGTTTAGTGTGGTATGTGGGGAATGTTGCTCGCTTCGCTCGCAAAGTGTGGCTGTATACATGCGATGTATTACAATTGAAACATGTAGGGGATGTTGCTCGCTTCGCTCGCAAATGGTAGATCCCTAAGGGTAGGTTTTACTTCTGTAGGGGATGCTGCTCGCTTCGCTCGCTTGAAGAAGTTATACTGCCCACCCAACTTGGCAGACGTTTTTTTCTGTTGGAAATTCTTACAAACAAATTAAATCTTATAAAACTATGTGGAACCACGAAAAGTTTATTAGGGGATGTTGCTCGCTTCGCTCGCAAGGTATACCTGTATATGTGTAGGACAAAGTCCGTATTTATTCTGTTGAAATGTCTCTCGCTTCGCTCGCAAGGTAGGTACCTATGTATACCTGCTCGCCTCTCAAGGTATTGCGTAGAAGTGCAAATGGGAACCCCCCTGTGAGGGTCCCTTCTGGTAAACAACGTTGTGAAACGGGCGGCCCGGGTCGATTAAAAATGTCATATTAAACGGTTCCCCTCGCTTCCGCTGGCAATTCGACCGAGTTCTCGTCACTTTTTTCGATATCCGATTTCGGATTCAGATTCGGCGGACCCAAAGCCGAAAAACGTACCTTTATGGGGTATATTTTAATCGGAAAAAACGTAGTTTTTGTCGGACTTTTCGAGAAAACACGGTCCGTACTTTCGCATTTTTTTGACGCATTTCCCGATACTTTTTTCGCGATCCGATCGCGCCGTCGTCTTTCTCGTTTCAAAACCTACGAAACCGGTATTTTTCCGGAATTTTCGACGGCCGTTTAGAGGGGTTGGGGAAGCGGGGAAGTCCAAAAAGCGCACATTAATTATTACTTCGACCCCCCTCCCGCCCTACGGCCCATGGTTCGGGTGGGATTAGAAAATTTTAAATTCGCTCGCTCCCACTTTTGGAAAATCCCAAGAAGATCCCCCCACTCGTGGAACCACAAAAAAAGTACATTTGGGGATGTTCCTCGCTTCGCTTGCAAGGTATTGCGTAGAAGTCGAGTCCCTTCTGCTAAGCAACGTTGTGCAACGGGCGGCTCGGCTCGATCAAAAACGTCATATTAAACGCTTCCCTCGCAATTCCCCTCGCAATTTGACCTACTTTCCGTCACTTTTTTCGATATCCGACTTCGGATTCAGATTCGGCGGGATCAAAGCTGTATTTCTTCCGCGAAAACCGTTCCGAAAAACGTACCTTTATGGGGTATATTTTAATGGGAAAAAACCAAGTTTTTCGGCGGACTTTTCGAGAAAACGGGTCCGTACTCTCGCATTTTTTTGACGCATTTCCCGATACTTTTTTCGCGAGCCGATCGCGCCGTCGTCTTCCTCGTAGGAAAACCTACGAAACCCGTATTTTTCCGGAATTGTCAACGGCCGTTTAGAGGGGTAGGGGAAGCGGGGAAGTCCAAAAAGCGCACATTAACCGGAACTTCGACCCCCCTCCCGCCCTACGGCCCATGGTTCGGGTGGGATTAAACAATTTTAAATTCGCTCGCTCCCACTTTTGGAAAATCCCAAGAAGATCCCCCCACTCGTAGATCCGGCCCACTCAGCCGTTTGGCCGTGCATAGACACGACAGACAAACAAATAAACAGACAGACAAATGGAGTTTCATTCTTATAAATAACTAGCCGCTCCGGCTCGCTACGCTCGCCTCCACGTCCAGCCGGGGGGCAAGCCCCCCGGACCCCCCATTCAATTGCTCGCTTCGCTCGCAAAGTGTGGCATGTAGGGAATATTGCTCGCTTCGCTCGCAAAGTGTGGCATGTAGGGAATGTTGCTCGCTTTGCTCGCAAACGATAGATCCCTAAGGGTAGGTTTAACTTCTGTAAGGGATGCTGCTCGCTTCGCTCGCTTGAGGAAGTTATACTGCCCACCCAACTTGGCAGACGTTTTTTTCTGTTGGAAATTCTTACAAACAAATTAAATGTTATGAAACTACGTGGAACCACAAAAAGTTTATTCGGGGATGTTGCTCGCTTCGCTCGCAAGGTATTGCTATATATTTGTAGGAAAAAATCCGAATTTATTCTGTTGACATGGCTCTCGCTTCGCTCGCAAGGTATACCTGTATACCCTTCAAGACGTAAGTGCGTGTACCTGCTCGCAACCCGTTCCCGTCAGGTGCAAGCCCCGCCTTATCGAACCCCTGACTTCGTAGAGCCTTCTCGCGAACACGGCAAAATTAATTTCTGATGTTAAACGCTTCTTCTCGCTTCCGCTCGCGATTTGACCGACTTAACGTCACTTTTTTCGATATCCGATTTCGGATTCAGATTCGGCGGACCCAAAGCTGTATTTCGCCCGCGAAAACCGTTCCGAAAAACATACCTTTATGGGGTATATTTTAATCGGAAAAAACCAAGTTTTTCGGCGGACTTTTCGAGAAAACGGGTCCGTACTCTCGCATTTTTTTAACGCATTTCCCGATCCGATCGCGCCGTCGTCTTCCTCGTTCAAAAACCTACGAAACCCGTATTTTTCCGGAATTGTCAACGGCCGTTTAGAGGGGTAGGGGAAGCGGGGAAGTCCAAAAAGCGCACATTAATTCTTACTTCGACCCCCCTCCCGCCCTACGGTCCATGGTTCGGGTGGGATTAAACAATTTTAAATTCGCTCGTTCCACCTTTCGGAAAATCTCAAGAAGATCCCCCCACTCGTAGATCCGGCCCACTCAGCCGTTCGGCCGTGCATAGACACGACAGACAAACAAATAAACAGACAGACAAACGGAGTTTCATTCTTATAAATAGTATAGATAGAGATATACTCGTATTTCCCCTCTTATTTTAATTCTTACCAAAATTATATACTACATCTTTTAGGACGTCCCTCTGAAGTTATGTCATAAAGGCAAGGCTTCGTTAACAAGAGGGACGCCTATTGGAAATTGATCCAGGGGGGTAGGGGACAACCCAAGCGTGAGAAAAAAAAATAACCGCATAAAAATCCGTTTCAGACATACGAATCAGTGAAAAAAGGATAGGTGTATATCTGTATGTTTGTGTGTGACAAATTTTGTGACCCAGGCTACAATTCTCAAGCGATTTTTGTGATTCTTATTTGGTTCGATTTCAATTTTAGTCTAGTTGTGCAACATATCTTGAGATTTTCGAATTTGCTGCTGAGGTGAGGGTGGAGGGGATAGTTACCGATTTGGTCAAGCGCTGCCCAAGCAATGAATCTCGACCGATTTTCGTGGATCCCATTTTTTTCCATTACGAATACGATATAGGTCAGGAGTTTCAAATTTAATCATGGGCTGGGGTGAATGGAGGGGTAATACTGATAAATCATGATGTTTTAATTAATCTCGTCAGATTTTGGTGATTCTTTTTTTTCAATATAAATTCGGTCTAGTTTCGGAGGGTAAGTACCTATATCAGGAGTTTCAAATTTCATCATGTAAGGGGGTCATTCACAGGGGACATCCCTTTAGCGCATGCGCATTACTTACCAACATGTTTTGACAGCTGGTCGCGCCCTTAAGGTTGGATAATTTATAAAGTAATTTTTTCAACTTTTTTTTTCATTCTACGCAGGATTTTATGCTCATTAATTTACTATATAGAGTATTTTTTGCTAGAATGCACTATTTCAGTGTTATCTACACAAAAAGTGTCACAATTTCAAGGTATTTTGCGTTTTAACGGTGTTTGGCCCATAAATTTTGTTGGGAAGCTTTAGATTCGTGTTCAGCACCACTACAATATAATTATATAACCGAGAAAAATTCTACACCGGACATTGCAACCCCACGCCCGTTTGAGGCACCTGCTGTCTGGACTACAGTTTCATAAGAATTCCGTGAAACCCGAATCCCATTAGAAAAGTGCGGGTTACTGTATTGGGCATAGAAATAAAGAGTTTGTGAAATGGCCGAATGAGATTCGCGGTTATAAAGCTAATAGTTTGTGCCATATTTAATGCCACTAGCTCCAATATCTCGTTTCACTATTTCAAGGAAATAACAATAGGTATTTGAAAGTGGCGCCGATTCTTCAGTCTCATTGAAGTCTGAAGCGCTTCGTGCGGAAGCAAAATGAAGTAATGAAGATAAAGATGGCAGTGATCTAGGTGCAGCTTGCACTCCAGTGTTTTGGTACGCTGTTCTAGTTTTGTTGTTCATATCTCGTGATTTTTATGCCTTTCTTCGTTCTTTCGTGGGTGTCTAAATTAACCGGGAATATTCTTCATCCAATAGCGCGAGTTTGTGTTCCGCTGGAAGTGAGTGAAAGTTGATTCTGTGTCGTAGGAAAACCCTTGTTGTTGTGGAGATAAACTGATAATCGGTTGGCTGTTTAGAGAAGATAATTTCGCTGTTGGTTTATCGGTTTATGACATCTATATAACAGAAGGTAATAATTTTAAATATATCCTGTATTATTAAGTTTGACACATGATAACACTCTCTGCTAGAAAGACAGAAATCTGCGTTATTCCGAACAGTGAAAGAGGTTAATCTTACGTCATTAGATAATTCATGAAGGAAGGCTTCTTGAATGTGTTCTAACTTATTTTTAGTCAAAAGTAAGATAGTAAAAGTGTATATTAAAATGGTCCGTTGTGTTCCAATTGTTGGCTTGGGTATCTGCGTATACCTACCTATAACCCCGTAAAGACATACCTCTATCGAGATGGTTACATAAATATATATCGATCTCCACGATTTCTGCATTTATAATAATAATAAAACCGTTTATTCAGAATAGGAACAAGTTCCCGCCTAGCTCTGAATACAGAAAAAACCAATTGACAAAATAAAATCAGTAACCATTGACAAAAATACAGTAATACAATTCGGAGAAATGTAGAGCAAAAATAACGATGGGAGGAAATTCTCAAACAGTAACGAATACATTACAGATTAAATTAGAATAGGAATGATTAGAAGTTGCTCCCTAAGGGCAGAAGTGAAGGCACTAAGCGATGGAAGGGACCTAAGTAATACTTACAGGCAGACCATTCCAAATCCTTGGCCCTGCAACGCGTATGGATTCATTGAACGGTTTAGTTCTCGCAAAAATTTGATTTAGAGTAGCTAGCCTAGTGGATGAACCGAACGAAAATAAGGAGTCCAGGTTTGATGGTATTGAGGTGGATCTGTGCAAATACTTGAATAGAAAGCGTGGCAGACGAATCGTCAGATAGTCAAACAAACCACATCCCAAAACTTGATTTATGTAAGGGGACACATGACCTCTAGACTTGAAATTATAGATATACTTACCTCACACAACGTTGAAGGCCACTTCTATACGTCTCTTGGAGGCTGCATCACAAGAGCATATATAAATTATGTCACTATGTAGATTATGCACTTGTAGGTGATCAACTGATCATATTTTATGGGTTGTCGCCTTCTATTCTAACGATCACTGAACGCTTACGATTGATTCATAATATTCTGGTTATACCTATATATAACTAGGCGAATATTGCTTTTGACGTCAAAATCAACATATTTTCCATCTTATTTCAATCACTAGAGTAGGTAGGTGCTGTAGAATAGGTAGTTAGGGACATAGACGTACTCCCTAGATGTTTCGAATGGCAAGCACCTTTTACACAACTGAATCAAATAACAACACATCAGAAGCCTGAACAACTCCTACAAGATAACCCTCTGTATTGTTTTGACTAGAACACAATAGTCAACATCAAGTACCACATGATGAGAGAGGTGTGACATGCATGCATTACATGCGTTCCTATTTATGAGTTCCTCCATTTAGGTGTTCTCATAACTCATAAGCCATTGCCAATTAGGTAATCCATTGAAAAGTGGCCTAGAAATGGGACTGAATAAACAAGCTAGGGACTGCTTGCTCTATATATTTTTTAGATGGATTGGATGGACGGAGTTTCATTCTTATAAAATAGTATAGATAGAGATGATATTGTGATTTAGTTCGTATGTTGCCAATGTGGTTGTCAGGTTGAGACGGATATAAGCAGAAAAAATTCTTCTCTGAGTTTCTTTACTGGCAAGCTTTCCACATCAAAATGTCATCTTCAGGCCCCTCCGTTTCTGTCTAGTATCCTCGATCGCTCATCCGCCTCCGCTCCACGGTCTAGTGCATCAGTCTCCGGGGAGGATCTTTAATTTCCATAGGAATTGCTGCTAGTCCCGAGATTAACTTCTTGGGTTGTCTTGTGTGATGTTGAAACTTGAGTCGAAATATGAAGGATTTTCTGCTGCGGTTATAGCTCTGACTTGTCAGAGATGATGAAGCTCAATTTTGTGTTGTGCGGATTCATGAAATTTACTGATTTATGGAGAAGAAATGTAAAAATAAGAAATTAAATTGAAAGGTAACCCTTCCTCCGAGAAGGTTTAAAATAAGGTTTTTAGAATAGGCTGATAAACTATATACATGCTACTATATACAACCAGCAAAGTGAAATAAAACTACGACTAGATGTATATAAATATATCACAGATCAGGTAGAGCTCAGCGGCTCTCAGGTACAACAACAGGGACTGGACCTTGTCTGGTCCAGATAAAATGCCAACCTACTGAGGGGGCCGATGCTGGACTCGAGAGGTCCATAAGGTCTGGGCGGTCCTCCAGGAAGTGGCGGATGTACAGATCACCCCCAAACATGACATCTCGAGCTTCTGCGCTAAGCAGGTGTCTGTGAGTTAGACGGGTATGGCCACTGGCAACCCGGTTGACCACTATTTGGTCCCTCCTTGGAAGTTGGTTTATGAATGGGCCCACCGGGTACACCATTGATCTCACTCTGCCATTGCTCTTGCCAAATGGAATTGGCTTTATCACTAATGACACTCCTCTCAAGGGTATCAGCATACTTGTTGCCATGAATACCCACATGGTTTGGCACCCGCTTAAAAGTAATGGTTGAGCTGATGTTGTGGCTTGGTGAAGCGATACACGTAGGCTTTGTATTAGAGGATCATCAGAATGTGTCCCTAATCGCCACGATGGTACTTAGTGAATCGCTACAGATCACATAACTCCCAACAACTGGCAGTGTCGAACAGCCAAGGTCACAACCCACAGTTCTGCTGTAAACAGATGCGACAGGTGGTAGGCGTCTAGTGACTTCTAAGTTGGGGCTCCATAGAGCAAGGCCAACACCATCAGGTGTATTTGAGCCATCGGAGAACAGGAGAGTGTCCAGCATATCGCTGAATGGCTTCATTGTAGTGGCATTTGAGGATGTGAGGGGGTGTATTTCCCTTGACCCCAACCCTCATGGGAAGGTCAACACGTATCCCAGACAAGGTCCAAGGAGGGGCAGGGGTACAATTGTTAATTAAACGAATAGTACCAACATTATTTTTGTATAAATTCCTCAATTTATTATTATTTATTAATTATTTTTAAAGTAGTGTGGTCGTTTACCTTTCTGTGACTAAGTCTTTATGTCTCGTTTTGCTTAGCCAAGGGTTCTCTTGTAGTTTGGCACCTTGTTACGTGACCGTTTGAGAATAGCAGTTAGAACGTGGGAGACGTCGAAGAAAATGTGAAATTGAATTAAAATCGGGTGTGAGAGCCTGAGTTGGAGCTTGGGAAAAATGCTGCCGAAGAATGCAGTCAAGAATCCCACAGTTTTACGGACCATTGCACCACAGGCTTCTAACCCACTTCCGACAACTTCTCATGGCCCACAAGTTTCTGACGGTGTATCTTTGAAAGTTCCAATGATGCAGCATGATCGTATGAGCGAATTCTCGTAAATTATTTATCGTACTGTATTATGTTACATTTTTTTGAAAATGGAGGATTTTTAGTGAGAAGAAATCGTCAACTACCAAATTTGTGGCCAACAACTCGTTCTAAATAATACTCTGCAAGTCAGAAAAGATTTTGGATTTTTAGCTTTTTTTGCAGTTTTTATCTGTTTTTTGCAAATATTATTTATGAAATTTAAGTTGGTAGATTTTTCAGTATAAATGTGTGAATAATTTTTTGTAATGTTCTAGTTCATCGTTTTCCAAGTTCTTTTGACTAAAATTCTGCTAAAAAATATCAATGTAACGATTTTTAGCCGTTTTTAGCAATTTTTTCGTGACGCCAACGAACTCATCCTTTCGTTTGGAAAGCTTCTGCAAAAGAACGGAATTTTTATTTCAATCCTAAGGAGAGTTATCATCTGGAAGGACATATACTGAGTGTCGCAGTTTCGGGCGAACCACTGGCTAGGGTTCGAGTCTACTACTAATTTGTGACTTTTTTTGTCCTACAATATATATTTTTTAATTCACTCTAAAGACCACTTTTTTCACTTTTGAGATTTTGTTCGCGTTTTCGACTTTGTGTCACTAAAACTGTCACAACTCCCTAAATTTCAGCCGAAACTCAAATCTGATTATACCGTTGAAAACAGCGTCAAATATCCTATCTTCTTAAATTTTTAAATTAAAATTAAAATTTAAACTTTTTACATTTTTAAAATGGAATGAACGGGTGAAAAATAATCTGTTATTAAAAATTGTGTAAAATTCCGAAAATTTTCACTTTCTTCAAAGTTTGTCTCTCAAAACGTCCTGGATGGAAATTGTCACGCTGTTGCATCACAATCCCAGTTTTCCAACGGTGTAGTCAATTTTTATTTTACTTTGTTAATTGGGGGGGAAAGTATGTTTTTATGCAAAAAACGCGGGTTTTTCTATGAAATCGAGGGGGGGGGGGGGGGACCCCAAAATAGTATTTTCTTCGGGGGTCATTTTTCACAAAAAGTTTTTCAGCATAAATAATTGCATAGATAAATAACTTCCCCCCTCCCCAATAATTAAGTAAAATAAAAATTGACTACAACGCTGGAAAGCTGGGATTGCGATACAAATTTTAGGCTTACAGCATGAAAATTTCCATTCAGGACGTTTCGAGAGACTAACTTTGAAAAAAGTGGAAATTTTCGGAATTTTACAAATTTTTGACTTACGGATTATTTTTCACCCGTTCTTTCCATTTAAAAAATTGAAAAAAGTCATTAGGAAGATTGGAAATCTTACGCTTCTTTGAACGGTATAATCAGATTCGAGTTTTGACTGAAAATTTAGGGAGTTATGACAGTTTTAGTGACACAAAGTCGAAAACGCGAAAAAAATAGTCTTAGAAGTGGTTTTTAGAGTGAATTGAAAATTATATGTTATAGGACAAAAAAAGTCACAAATTAGTAGTAGAATCGAACCCTAGCCAGTGGTGCGCTCGAAACTGCGACACCCTGTATATATACATGTATATATAATTTGTCATTCCAGAAGATAACTCTCCTTAGGATTGAGGTAAAAATTCCGCTCTTCCGCCAAAAAATCAAACTTTCCAAATGAATGGACGAGTTC
Organism: Adelphocoris suturalis; assembly: GCA_030762985.1. NCBI lineage: Eukaryota > Metazoa > Arthropoda > Insecta > Hemiptera > Miridae > Adelphocoris > Adelphocoris suturalis. The sequence continues at coordinate 60,197,424 of CM061046.1, forward strand.
GTTGGCCAACACTTTTGAACACATTAAATTGGCCACATTTCAAAAATTGTGCTAAAAAACGTCACTAAAAATGGTTAATGTCGGCTAAAAATCGAAACGTTCATATTTTCCATCTGAATTTTAGTCAAAAGAAGTTTACCAACAATAAACTAGAACATTAAAATTTGTTTGCTTAAAATTATGCCGAAAAATGTACTTAAAATTCATTAATTTTCGCTGACAAATCGATAAAAACTACAAAAATATAGCTGAAATTCCTGAATATTTGTTCGCAGAATATTAGGTATTTAGAACTAGTTTTTGTCACGAAACTGGTAGTTAACAATTTCTTTGCATTCAAAGTGCTCAAATTTCAAAACAATTCAACATAATAATAATACGATAATTAACGAAAATTCGCTCATTCGATCATGCTGCAGGACTGTTTGTATTACGTCTGGACAGCTCTCTTGATAGCTTGTTATTCTGGCTTTCCTCCTATTCTGTTTCCCATTCTCTGTTCGTCTCTTTGGCTTTCAGGACTGTTGTCACGTATCCCGCCACAGCTTCGTAGTTTCCTCTAGACTCAGCCATCTTTCCTGTAATCGTTTCGTGGTCCATTTCGCCAATCTCTTCTCTTAACGTATTTCGAGGGGTTTTCCATCGTGAACACACAAAAATGTATGGTTTGCGTCATCATCTTCAAGATGGCAGAGCACACAGGTGGGCGCACATGCCTTTCCTACCTTTGTCAAATAGGCTCAAATTCATAGGTCAAATGAATGGACGAATTCGTTGGCCAGCACTTTTGAGCTCATTAAATTGGTCAATTTTCAAAAATTGTCCTAGAAAAAGACTAAAAATTGTTAATATTGGCTAAAAATTGAAACGATCATATTTTCCATCCGAATTTTAGTCAAAAGAAGTTTACCAACAATAAACTAGAACATGACATTTTTTTGCATGAAATTATGCCGAAATATGTACTTAAAATTCATTAATTTTTGCTGAAAAATTGATAAAAACTACAAAAATATAGCAAAAATTCCTAAATATTTGTTCGCAGAATATTAGGTATTTAGAACTAGTTTTTTGTCACAAAACTGGTAGTTGAAAATTTCAAAACTAGTAGTGCTCAAATTTCAAAACAATTTAACATAATATAATACGATAATTAACGAAAATTCGCTCATTCGATCATGCTGCAACTGTTTGTATTACTTCGGGACAGCTCACTTGATTGATTATTCTGGCTTTCCTCCTATTCTGTTTGCCATTCTCTGTTCGTCTCTTTGGCTTTCAGGATTGTTATCACGTATCCCACCACAGCTTCTTAGTTTTCTCTAGACTCATCCATCTTTCCTATAATTGTTTCGTGGTCAATTTCTCCTATCTCTTCTGTTAACGTATTTCGAGGGATTTCCCACCGTGAGCACACAAAAATTGTGCGTCATCATCTTCAATATGGCAGAGCGCACAGGTGGTCACACTTGCTTTTCCTACAGGGTGGCCCCCAATTGGAAAAGTCAGGGAAAACCTGGATTTGTTGGGAATTCTTTGCTTCGGGAAATGTCAGGGAATTTGGCAAAAACCACCAAATGTCAGGAATTTTTTAAATGAAAACTTGGTGTAATAATTTAAAGCGTTTTTAGGTATATTATAACTCCTAAACAATCAAACTTCAATAGCGTACTTTATCATAATAGTTACGTATTATTTGATAGGTGAGTTATACGAATAACGAAAAAAGAGTTGTGGTTAAACTGCTCAAAAGTAACAACGCTACACGCACATAAAAAGTGAACTACTGGTTTCCCAGGTAACTACATCACCTAGAGTTAACCGTTTGTGAGAAAAATCAACTGAGTATTGAACTAGGGAGAAAAAACGCAGCAGAGTAGTGGATTGATCCAGTAAGAGTCCCAAAACTAGTTTGTATACATAAGCTAGGACTTCTCAGGAGGGTTAAGGGACCATTGGAAGATGGAGTCATGTATTATAAATTCACAGAGCAAATTTCCAACGAACGATTTTTATGGGATGGGAAATCAGGAAGTTATACTCTCTCTGGCATCGATTGGTAGTAGGTGAAAAAAAGCTTTTTTGTGTCTGACGAAAATGTTGAATTTTCCCCAGAGCTAAGAAATCCATGTAAGGAAAAATGTACTTCAACAAATAGCTTAAGATTACAAATCGAGAGACTATAAAATATTAAATAAAAAGTCATGCAGCATGATCGTATGGGTCAATTTCGGTAAATTATCGTATTACATTTAGGTTAAATTGTTATGATATTTGAGCACTTCGAGGGCAATGAAATTGTTAAATATAAGTAGACTATATATAAGTAGTGGGTTTTTTCTCTTTCTTTATTAAAATTATACAATTTTCGTTTTATAAGCATTAAAGGTACAATAACATGATGAGGAGAAAGAAATGAATTTGATATTTTTTGTCAGGGGAACCTGAAGTTCGTTCAGGGAAATATCAGGGAAATTACAAATTTCCATTTGGGGGCTACCCAGTTCCTACCTTTGTCAAATGGGCTCTGAAGTTGCCATGTCCAGTAATGAACTACTGTGATTGGGACAATGGGTAGTTTGGTGTAATTGATATTATACCGCTATACCGATTTAGTAGGTATTGTAACCACATACCTACTAACATACTTAAATAATTATGATTACCTTTCCCACCATGCCCCATTAGTCGGCGAATTTGACGAGGTTATCGTTCCAAATCGATTACGTGTGATGTTACCAAGACGGGCGATGACCGACCCTGTGGTATTATCTTTCATTAATCACCAACCCGTGTTCCGTTGATCCCGATTATTTGAGACGTCCCATCATCCGTTCTTGGCCTGGAGAGTTCGTCATGGGTGATTGTCGATAGAATGATCGGATTTCGACCCTGACCGCAAATATTGGCGGCTGGAATGAATCGGGAAGGACGGTAATAAGAAGATGTTCCACATGTACATATATAGCCCAGTACAAAGGGTACGTATACAAAACACGCCTGCCAAACTGCAGGAGTCGGTTCTACAACTATTTTGCAACAAAAATTGTCCTACAACTTTTTTTTGTTACTCCGCATGAAATCCGTGTATTTTTTTACTTTAAGATTTTTTCGTGATTTCGACCTTAACTCACTAAAACGGCAATGATTCCCTTAATTACCTTAGAAAATTCAAATTAGATTATACCGTTGGAAAGAGTGTTAAATTTCCCATCTCCCTAATGTACCATAAAAGTTGTTTAAGATGGTTCAATTGGTGAAAAATCAACCTGAAAATTGAATTTTGTCAAAATGGTGTGTGTGTGTCCGCAAATCCTTGTAACAAGCCCATTTTCCACAGTTTTCATCCGATTTGGATGAAATTTTCAAGGGATGTGCGGGCTAGGGGCTAGACGGTCCCCTATCAGGTTCATCGTTCTTGATTAAATACCTCAATCTGCGCACGCGCAAACGTAAATTCTGCCAAGCATAATTTCTCACGCCCTAGTCGTCCAATCTCGCTCAATTTGATCATCCTATATCAATTTCCACATGATTGTATCATTAATAGCTACTGCGCTCACGCCTATGTGAAATCCTTGTGAATGACCCTAATTTCCACTGTTTTCATCCGATTTCGATGAAATTCTCTTAGAATGCGCGGGTTAAGTTGTAGATGGTCCCCTACCAGTTGCATTGTTGCAAAATCAATACTCAATTCTGCGCATGCGCAAACGTAAATTACATTATGCTCTATTTTTGCTTCCGAGACTGCAAGGCAGCGGAAGCTTTGTTTTCACTTTCGAAATGAAAAAAAATTTTTTGCTCCAAAATCAAAATTTCCACTCGCATTTTGCGTTTCAGAGCCTCTTGAACAAATTTGGTTCCGTGTCTGTCTGTCTGTCCGTCCACATTTCCTTGTAACTGCCATAACTTCCACAATTTTGATCCGATGTTAACCAAATTTTCAGGGATCGTGCGGGTTAAGATCTAGATGGTCCCCTATCAACTTCATCATGATCGAATCAACGGTAGCTTCTGCGCAGGCGCTAACGTGAATTCCTTGTGACGGTCATAACTCGGTCAATGTTGAACGGATTTCGGTCAGATTTTCAGGGATGATGTGGGTAAGGTCCCTTGAGGTCCCATAAGACAATCATCATAATTGTATTAGCGGTACGCTCTGCGCATGCGTGAACGAAATATTCTTGTTACGGTCCTTGCAACAGCCGTAATTTCCACAATTTTGATGCGATTTTCTTCAAATTTTTAGGGATCGTGCGGGTATAGCTCTACATGGTCCCCTATCAGTTCCGTCATGATCGAATCAGCGGTAGCCTCTGCGCAGGCGCAAACAAAATTTTCTTGTTTCGGTCATAACTCAGGCAATTGTGAACGGATTTGGGTCAGATTTTCAGGGATGATGCGGGCAAGGTTTCTTGAGGTTCCGTACCACATTCTTCGCGATCATCAGCAGCGGTACGCTAGGCGCATGCGCGAAAGTGATGTTTTTGTTACGGTTACAGCTTAGTTAATTTTATCGGATTTTGTTCACATTTTCAGAGATGATCCCGGTAGAGTCCCTTGAGATGCCATACGAATTACGGTACTACCAGTGATTGTGCCCATCATGCCGGGAATTTATTTGCAGGGAATATTCCCGGACGGGAATTAATTTTTTAATTTGGAAAATGAACAAATCGGGTGGTCCATCATGCTCAAAGTTGCCAAACAATATCCCCAAGGATGTTTTAATCATGAATTTAGATCAAAATATTAATGAAATCCTGTAAATCAATTAAAAACTCCTTCAGTTTTGATCCGATTTGGACGAAATTTTCAGGGAACATGCGGACTACATCCTGGATGGTCCCATATTAAAATCAAAATTTTCCTTATTAATTTCATTTATTATATGTACCATTCAGCTTCCAATTTCCCACCTTATTAATTCCCTGATGCCAGAACCGGTCGTTTCTAGTTTTCTGGAATTTAATGGTGACGTACTGTGAAGGTCACGAGGAAGCTCGTGTGCTATTACCTTGGCAGTGTATTTTGTACTGTAGTCGTTCGATTTCGCTTAAGTTTGGATGATAGTTGGAAAAAGATGACTTGATTACCTCATATCAATTTCAACACGATTGTATCATTAATAGCTACTGCGCATGCGCTAATGTGAAGTACTTGTAATGACCTTAATTTCCACAGTTTTCATCCGATTTTGATGAAATTGTCAGCGAATGTGCGGTTTAGGGTGTAGATGATCCCGTACCTATTCCATTGTTTTCAACTCATCAAATCATTCTGCGCTTGCACAAACGTAAATTACATTGAGTATAATTTGTTTCGTGTCTTAATTGACCAATTATGACATTTCACGCTACTTCTTGATTTAGTAAATTTTCAAGATCATGTAAAACTTTTCATTGGTCTATCTATTCATGATAGGTAAACGAGGAAGCTATGTGCTACACCCAACTTAGCAGAAGTTTTTTTTCCGTTTTTATCTGGATGACAAAATAAAAAAATTAATGATTTTCGAAATTAAATAATTATGCAATGTTATGATTCATCCCATGCCATTTAATAACTACTGCTTAGAATGCACCTACCTACTAGGAATTTTGAGCTGTGGACGTTTAAACCTAAGATTGACGGGTCCTGTTTAACCTTGAGCTGGGCTTGGGTCTTATCACTAGAAATGAGCTGGCTTTAAGTTTAAGAATTTGTACGCCAAGCTCAAACTACATTCTCCGCTTAAACTTCGTATTGTGCGTTGAACGAGGTTCAAACTAATCTGTACCTCATGAACAAATTTAATTTTCGAAGTTTGGATTCTGTACTCAAGGCGATAAATTAAACTCTGAAACCAGGAAATACAAAGCTAAAAAGGATGGTGTTGCTAATGTACCACCTCGAGTTCAATAGGAACGCATTTTTAATAATATATTTAAAATCAACGCTACGCTATTTTACCAGTGACCAGTGCGCGTATTAGTTGAACGATTGATTTTCTCGGGAGATCTAACTTCAGCAATTTTGGTTTTTTGCATACCTGTTTCATAATAGAATAGTGTCGATACCTCATTCGGCTAAGGCTAAGCGCTACCTCAAACTTCGAATTTTGTGAGGACGCTGAAGAAGATGTGACACATAAATTAGAGACCTGCCAATTATATGACGAAGAAAGAAAAGAATTCAGCCCAGGTGGAATAAACTTGGCACAATATGTAAGAGATGCCACACTAGAGGCCTTAAAGAAGCTGGTCCAGTTCATGAGGAATTCGGGTATAAACCTCTAGTGCCCCGTCAGTGATACGATGTTAACCATGCTGTACCATATATTTTAAAACTAGACCAATAACTTTATTCATTAACACTTACTGGTTATTTTGTAACGCAACCAATAAATTGACCGAAAAAAGAAAAAAATGGTTAGCTACGGTAAACAATTTCAATAAACGGAGATTTTTTAGCCAGCCCGAGTTATTTTTCTCTCAAGGTTCAAGCGTTGTACGATGACCAAAAATTCTATAAATATTACATAGTTGCAAACATGGTTGCGCCTTTCCTTCCCCGAGGTATACATAGTTGGATATAATTAACTCTCGTTTCGTTGAACTGAATAGAGAATCAATTCGCGTAAAGGAGATTAGATAGTTTAATCGCATTGTATTACGTGGAATTTCGCTTGTAGGCGGTTCAACGTTCTCAAGAAATGCTGATTTTTTTCCTTTCCTGAAACGGATGTTGTTCGTAATTTGTATAAATAAACGGAGCCTTCGCGTCATCTTGTGTTTGTTTGAAAGGATATTCTGCCCTTGAATGGAATTTATCACATGATGGGTTATTAATATGATCTCTTGGTTAAATTTAGCCTTCACACGCGCCAGGATATTTTCTTTTCTTTTACATCACCAGTTGTTATTTTTCGTTGTTCTGACGTATTTAGGTATCTTTTTTGTTTTGTTCCTTTGATTGCCCCATTAAAGTACGAAGAAGTAACATACCAATGTTAAATTGTTATGAAATTATATTAATAATTAGTAATTATATAATTGGTTTTGTTCTTCTGTCTTCCCAAAATTAGTGCAATTCCAAATTTATTTGTAAGTTATAAAAAACATCTGGCCTGAGTAGAGCGCTTTGAGAGTGGCTGAAGTACATAAAACTAGTTTTACTTCAATAAGCGCATGAAATATGAACGAAAAACTGTTAGTTGAATTGTAAAACTCGGTTATAACGGAGTTAAAAAGATCCGTTAAGTGTTTCCATACTCCTTGGTTCATAAAGGGTCATTTTTCTCAGAAGACATCCGATTTCTTTGGGAAAAAATTTATATTTAAGCATAATTTTCTCCCCTAATTAGCAAAGTGCCTGCACCATAATTGTTTTTGAATTGCCGAATTTGAATTAGTATCAGTTTTTTGCCGTAAAATTGGTTTTTAACAATTCCTTTGTTTTCAAATTGATCAAATTTCAATAAAACTTAACATATTATAATACGATAGGTGTTAATTTAAGAAAATTCGCTCATACGATCAAACTTCTTGACTGGAATGTTTTCCTGTCAAAGTTCCCCAAAAACTTCACTCTTATCTTGGAAGTTTTCGAGATCTCGATTTAGGGTCGGTGTTGGGCCTTTTAGGGTTAATCGTATTTGATGCCGAGGTTTTAGGACTAACTAGGACTAGGACTAGAACTAGGACTAACCCCCACCTCCCCATATATGTGATTTTTTAAAATTCAATTTTGGTTTATTATTTTAATAATAAACCTTTGTTATCGACCAAGGGAAAAAAAGTAACCCCTCCCCTAAAATTTCTTTCTTTGTGTTTCATGACACGTAAAATTGAAAAAAAGCGATAAAAAAAAAAAAAAAAAAAAAAAAAAAAAAAAAAAAAAAAAAAATCCGTCCTTCCGCCGCGTCGTCCACAGCTTTTCTTCTAAACTGGACCAAAGTTATAAGTAGCTCCAAAAACTAACGCCTGTGACACATTCCCCCTTCATACCGTGTTTTAGAAGCCTCCCTCGTCCTTTCAGTGGATAAACGGTTTTTTCGGTGTAGTTACCAGTTTGCACATGTTTATTTGGCCAATTTTCTCTTTGTTCTTCATGTTTGGTCTTCTAGCGTGAAACGACTACCCCTGGAGATGTACTTGTGTAAGTTAGCAATAGATTTCCAGCGACAGATCGGGCCACGCTACAGCGCGACTGCCTACTCGACCGTCCGGTTTGACCCATTCACCCGTCCCGGTCGAACTCATTTCTTTCTCAGGTCGGAAAAGGTATATCTCCACCTATCGCTGGTACCTTCCGTTGTTAGACAGTTTTAGTTCTTCCCGCAATTTTCTCTCGTGTACGCAAAAAGACTGAAATACCAACTGCGCATGCGCGAATTTACGCGTCAACGCGTAGAATACGCGTGTACGGGAAAGAGGCCTACCTACATGAAAGCGGGAAAAATGTTTTCGTTGGAATCCCGTCCTACGCGAAGTCACCATAACCTGACGCAAAGGTGACCACAGTTTTAAGAGTATAGGTTAGGTACTATTCATTCTCCCTCTGACTGCCGTCCAATAATATTTCCCTTTCTCAATTACCTACCTAGGCGAAAAAAGTAAAAACCTGTGATAAATATAATAATTGTATTATTAAATCAAATTCTGTTGATTATGTGAACAAAGTACCTACTTCGTCCGACATCCAAATATCCTGTTCACCTACTTGGGAGTAAATGCAGTCGTTGATACTTTCCCGATTTTCAAGTAGATACCTATTCTTCGTAAGCATTCGCTAGTACATTTCGTACTACAAAGTTGTATCTACCAACATAAAGATTCAGACAACGATCAGGTTTGTGTTTAAATAATACGATTTTATACAAAAGCTGATGTCAGTCCAATAACAAATTGAGTAGGTTGGTAGTAGTATTTGTGCTAGGTACCTTCTCAGATCTTGGAAATGACCATTTGATAAATCAGGAAAGGCACTCAAAACGAACTATTCCACGAGGCCTGATTAAGTAAACATGATTTAGATAGATGAAAAATTGAATGATGGGGCATAAAATAAAGATGCCGAAATTGCGGCGCTCCTGGACGGTCACCCATCCAAGTACTAACCAAAGCCCGATGTTGCTTAACTTCGGTGATCAGACGAGAACCGATGTTTTCAATGAAATATGCGTTGGCGAATACTATTTTTTTAGGTCGTACGTCTGTTAATTACTCGAACCTAGTTATTGGATGCCTGTGAAGAAGATAGCTGATAAAGCAGAGTGTAAAATGATTTCAAACTTCTTCTACTCGATCTCTAACTCAAGACAATCGTTGACATTGAAATAGTAAAGATTTATGGATATCTATCGCCAACTTCACACAAGTTGGTGATGTTGCTACCAGCAATGTCATTTCCACGCGGTGGCAGCACTTTTGGATAGTTTCTCAACATGTTCTCAATGGCTCGTCCAATTTTGATGAAATTTTCAGGGTTTAATCCTCAAAATCTTCTGGTTGGATGGTAAACATTTGAACTCAATTCGACCAACCAAATAAAACAAGCTCGAGCGTCGTACCTTCTTAGCGCTCCTGAGCCGTCCCTGGCAGTAATGACTCCCTAGGTTCCAACACGAATTCAAACCACTTCCACTCATCGGATTTTGATATGTTTTTTGTTGAAATTTCCAAAATTGAGTCTATTTTAAAATTTTGGAGAGAGAAAAAAAAAAAAAAAAACTCGGCGCTCTGTTTCGCGCCAGGGGACAATCCCCCTGGACCCCCGGTTACCTCTATTTACATACTTCGAATGAAATTATTGAAACACAAATGTGTTTTAGTTCACACGTTTCACATAAATGAGTGAAACCGCTTTTAAGAATGATTCAGAATTTGCGGTGTGTCTTATCACTACTATGTCAAGTTGTTTTATTTATTTACCACCAGCGCAACGGCTCACCATCAGCTCAATGAAATTATCAGAAATTAACAAGCGGTAGCAATCATATTCACAATATCAATTATTGAGAATGATCACCTGTGTGTAAACAATTATTCAAATAACCATGCTCGTAACTCAACTTGTTGGCCACGCACTTCGCAGTATTTAACATAATATGGTTAGATAAATTGAGAGCTTTCGAACGAATGGTCGACGAATTTTGTGGGATAAAAAATGACGAAGTATCATTTCCCTAGCAACGACTCGATTGAAAGCGGAAATCATCAAAAATTGTTGCAACACATTTTCGTTACACATTGTCGTTATTTATGTGTAACGACAATGTGTAACGAAAATGTGTTGCAACAATTTTTGTGGCAACAAATGTGTTTCGTTTTCGGTTGGAGATACCAAGGCTAAAACAATTCTGTGTTAAAAAAAGTGTGGGTCCGGACCGATAATCAACATACGTGTATATGTGGCCTTAATAAAATCCATTTTTTTCCTGTTAGGTCTCCACTTGTTACTCGACTTGCCCTTGATATGGTAATTCCACGTTCAAGTTCATCCAATTTTTTTCGGCCTTCAAATCGGTTTCTGTAAGCAGCTTAATCTTGCAGTTTCTCTCGTGGTGTCGCGGGTTGCGGAGACTCTCGGTTTCGCTCGCAAACATTGATTTTCTCGTTTACTCATCACGTTTTGTTGTTGTTATGATACGCCCCTAATTGATTCTAAGTCCTTGACCATCCAGGCTTGACGCGGAGAGGCTGATTCTTTGAGCCCTCGCAGTCTTGTACAGTTCTCCCACCGGTATCAGGAGAACGATTTTAATCAATTACAAATTTCGTCGTCAACTTGCGAACTATCAGGACTTGCGGATTCTCATTAAACATTCGCGAGAAAACGTGCATGCATTGCTAACTCTCGATTGTCATCATTCAGTGATTGTTTCATATAGCACAGCCCGGTTTTGTGTTTCTTTGAATCTCAGTGTCGACCTGATATCCTGCCAATGTGGATCTTCTATGGAATCGCTACAACCTTTCTTGGGTCTCCGTGGACATTCCTCGCCGCATTCATGGTCGTACAGCCTCTCATGGCTAGAGAATGTGGATGGGTCAGGTAAGCTGTCCCTCATTTACTTGGAAGTTAGCCTAAATGAAGAATCTCATTACTGGTATAGGTAGCTAGGAGCTAATAAATTAAATAAAGTTTGACTTGATTTTTAATATAATCAAGTAGATCAGTGCATGGTGACGTATTTTCTTGTAAGGAGATCTGCGTTAAATAGACGCTTCCTGCATCGAATAGGAGACAAAATGGCTTTGGAGCTCACTCAGCTGATCGATGACCTCTCATTCGTCTTCAGCATTCTCCCTTGAGTCTCTCTCCAAATTTCAGCTTTCTGTATGGAATAATAGACAAAATGGCTTTGGAGTTCACTCCGCTGATCATTGACTTCTCATGCGTGAGCGGCCCCTCATATACATGTTTATCTTCGCTATGTTACAGATTACATCCGTACCAAATTTCATGGAAATCGGACGTCGGGAAGTGGCATTTAAAACGATTTTAAGAGGACATACATACATACTTCAACGGACAAAGTGAACACAATCGCTCGTTTTTCCTTTTTTAAAAGAAAATGCACTAAAAAATGCAATCTAACAAAAAAATCTGCGTAAAAGTTATGTTATTATAATTTTAGTCCGGCTCCATTGGCCAGGTTATAGAGGGTTGTGAACTTGTTTGACTGAACTGGTCCTTGAACGATAAGATCCAAGGATCAGATCCGGAAAAAATAGACTCGTCGGTCTGGGAACATTCCATATTTATAGCATCCACTTCTTGGTCTCTGATCTGGAAGGAGTCGGTCCTGTAAATCAGCTGCTTTTGCCGATGTAGTCTACGATCTCGAGAGTTTGAGATTAAATTTTGAAAAAGCTCCTCCCGAGTAAGAAACTCTTTGTCTGCCATCTCAAAACAATTGCAATACAAAATGGCGGCTTCTTAAAAATTGCTAAAATTCAGTTTGATGTTAGTTCTAATATTATTCCTAGACCATGCGTCCTATAGAAATTTTTGAACTTACCAAAGTTGTAGGGCATGAAATGACAAAGCAATTATCGACTCCCACTAGAAATCATCTTTTTAAATCATGTTTTAAGCATGTTTTCGGAAACATACTCTAATTTTGACCTGAAGAAGTGCCTTTAGGGGTTTTCGGAGCCGCTTCCACCAAGGAGTGGGAGGATTAAGGTAAATTTATTAGAAATTCTCTCCCTTTCACCCAAGGAAGTTAAAATGTGTTAGTGAGACTCTCTGGGACATGAAGATACGAATAATTTCAGGGGATCTTTCCTAATCTACTGAGTGAGCTAAATTCTCTCCTGTTCATTCTAGGAAGTTGAAATTTGATATGAAGACTCTCTGGGACATTATGAGACGAATAAAATGAATGGCTCTATTCTGATCAGCTTAGCTAAATAGGGGGGTAAATACTAGAGCTAAAGTGGAAGAGGGCTGTACTTATCTACAGTAACATTAAAGGGTTCACAACCAATTTGATGTATAAATTAAATATATTACTATTCAACATTCGGAATATATTTTCAGTCTTGGTGGGATGTGTAATTCCACCACTACACCTACTGGTACTCCGTTTCAGCGTCTCACTCCCAAATGTAGTCAAAATGTTTGAGGGAATAAATGCACTGTACGGGAGACGGCGATCTCACTGTTGGGTTGACCAAATTAGATGATATCATGCATTTTGTGGTTTGGCTTCTTTTGGACGCGGAGCGTCTTTTCGGGGAGTGCAGTTAAACAATTCCCGGAAACGTTTCCTGGATTCAAGGATTCGGGCTGCTTTCAAGGATTTGCTGCTAAAGTATTTTGCACTCATTCTTCCATGTCTTTTTTTTAATTAGAACCATAAAACCCGTAGCATTAAACAAGAGTCATGAAACGTCCTACGTCATGAAACAAGAGTGAGAAGGGAAGCCTGACCCAGATCTACCAGGATGCTGGGATGATGGTCGATTGTGTTGGCAGTTGTGGGCTAATGGTTTCCACTTGCAATCTCTGGATAAAGCTGAGCTTATGGTGATTGTCATCTGATATCACCAGGAATTCGGTTACAATAATAAATTTTTATTAACCACGTTTTTCGAGACTCCTAAACCATGATAGAATTTAAAAAGTTAGCTATGGCAATTGTGCCACGTATTGAATTTAGTGATACACGTGACATGCATTGAAATCATTGAAATGTTTCTGATTATCATGAATAAATAGTAGTCAAATAATGAATTAAGAATTTAGGGCTGGCGCATGCGCAACAGTTCCAACGGTACGATTATGATGAAATTCGTATGGGTTAATCAAATATGAGATCTAACAAATAGGCTCCCAGAAAATGACGTTATATGGATTTTTCCTTTACGCATGCGCAACAGCTAGTATTGATACGATCGTTTTGACATTGATATGGTGTGATCAAATCATTTTCACCGATTGTCCCCGAAATTTGATCAAGGTCGAACGATTAGAACATAAATGTAACATTTGCTTTCTAGTAAGAAGGGTTCACAAACACATAGCCTATAAAATCTAACAGTGGACCAACGTTTTTTATATATAGAGATATATGAAAAAGCGCAAACTTCAGGAATCGTTTCAGACTGCCTCAAACGGATTTAAATGAGGCAAAAATTCTGATTTCAAAATATCCCGAGCCATTGCAATAGCTACATTTTCTACGAAAATTCGCTAATTGGGACAGGGCTAAAAGTCATTGGATGAGAGGGGCGTCATCGCTGAGTCATTGTATGAGAGTGACGTCATCGAAAATGATTCACAACTTTTGGAGCGAATACCTCCTTGGTGTAGCAAAGTAGCTCTGAATTTCGGTACATCCATGATTATTAGGAAATTCAAAGTGCCTGAACCAAGGAACACGTTTTTAAGCGGTTGAAGAGTATTAGGCGTATTTACTCAGAAACTTTTTTTTGGGGGTCCAATAGAAAAATCGTGTTCAAGGAAGTGAGAGGCGGTCGTTGAGCCATGACGAATCCTTATTGTGACTGTCGCAATGAAAACTCTGTGATGATCTAATGGCTACCATTAGGTCTGGAGGAGGAAAAGACACGGAATTACGTGGCAGGTCTTACATCAGGTCACAATAACTGGTGACCTGAAGACAACGGCTTGATAGCGATGGCCCAGCCGCTCGTCTTTCTTTGAGTACCAGGTGTCCAGTTTTGGCCCGGACTGTCCGGTTTTTATCAAGGCGTCCGGGCGAAAATTGAGAGTCGCTCCGTACGCTTAATGTCCGGTTTTCATTTAAAGAACTGAAAATATACTGTTTTTTATTTTGAAACTACGCGCCTTCTCATGTGGGACGTTGTGTGGACTCGTCGAGCTAAAAATTATCGCGGGCATGATAAAACTTCATTCACCCTCTCCCACCTTGCCCCAACTGAGACCACGTTTATTCACATTTCAGCTAAAATGTATCTACCAAGTTTTTATTTTTTTAAACAGCTCATGTTTAAGTTGATGGTATGTTATTTAGATCTTATTTTTCGAGAATCAAAAGACATACCTAATTCCTTTTAGAAAATTTATCTAACACTAAATTACTAAAATATGCTCGAAAATCAAATTTCCTTGAATCAAAATGGAGAAACATGGTTTTAATGCAATTAACGTGGTTACACTAAGAAACTCTTACAAATCATATATCTCGAATATGAATGAGGATTTAGTGACTTAGTTCAACTCAAAATGTGTTAAAAGCTTATCTGAATCCACTCATTATAGTCGGCAAATGTTATTTATTGGAACATATTATAGATAATAAAGGCAAATATCAGGTCTCATTTGGCAGGAACATGGTTTCATCAAGAAAATTAATATCAACTCGGCGCTCCGCGCCTCGCCAGGGGGCAAGCCCCCTGGACCCCCGGTTACCTCTATTTACATACTTCGGACGAAATTATTGAAACACAGAATGTGTTTGCGTTGTCGCGCAACCAAGTGACAACCAAACAAGCGTCATTGTTTACTATCCATTTATAACATCAATTTATATAGTTATAGTATGAAACTACGAAAATTGCGTTGTCGCGCAACCAAGTGACAACCAAACAAGCGTCATTGTTTACTATTCATTTATAACATCAATTTATATAGTTATATTATGAAACTACGAAAAAAAAAAAAAACGAAATAAATTCGTGATAAATCAAGAGCTTTCCAACGAATGGTGAACGATTTCTGTGCGATTAAAATGGCGGAAATTCCATTTCCCTACCTACGGCTCGGTTGTACGTGAAAATCATCCGTCACACATTTCGTTCTCATCCCGCGTTCCATTTTCGGCTAGTTAGTCCATGGCTAAAACACATTCTGTGTTAATAATTGTGAATGCATGGAACTTATGACTGTATGATCTTTTTAGAGTAAGTATTTTAAGTCTTTAGCTACTTTCCCCATAATGTCCGGTTTTTTTCTCCATAGAAACCTGGGAACGATGGTGCTATCTGCTGACAAGCGTTCGGTGCCGCGCCGCCTTATTTTTACTCATAGTTTCTTTCCAACGTGTAAATTCTTGTAATTTCAATAACAACTACTTTGCGTAAACAAGGTAGGTAGAAGAATGATGTCTGTTTATCGATGAGGAAACGCAAAAAATTCTTGGCAGCGGTGGGATTCGAACCCACGCCCCCGAAGAGACTGGTGCCTTAAACCAGCGCCTTAGACCGCTCGGCCACGCTACCTGTGCAAATTAAAAAAAATAAGCCTACAGCACGGACCCGGATCGACCAGAAGGTTTTAACAAATAATATGGTAAATTCCCAAATTATGAATAATAATTTTTAATGCATATAAAATCTGTAATGAATTCACTTCAGGTCTTCAGATTCCAAACTTGGGAGTTGTGTTTCATATTTTCTTAGCAACTTCTATAGAGTTATTAATTATTGTATGTAGCCCATGGTATTAAATTTAACATCTCCACGTCCCAAGGGTTGTCCTCCATTTCAAATTTCAGCTTCATAGGTTGAATATCGATTTAGTTGGCTCCCGATATTGTTCAGTTGACCTGGGAGGCTCTAGACTTCATGATTCGTTTCAAGACATCCCAAGGGGCCTCCATATCAAATTTCAGCTTCATAAGTAGACTATTTATTATTATATTTATTTATTTATTTGGTTCATTGAAACATTTTATAATATATACACAAATTATGATACAAATGAAATTGGCTACCTCCTAAACATAACAATATGCCTGCATCTTCATATTTTCAATGTATTGCTAGGTGATAGGCTAAGCCCGTAGGTACCTAGCAAGCGCCGCTATCTAGGCTAACATTTAGTCCAAAAATCTCTTAGTACTTAACTATAACATAAATAACTCATACATAAATTACTCACTATTTACGAAAAAAAGGATATGATTGAAAGAAAATAAATAAAAAATCGCTAAAAACCCCTATTCGAAAAAAGCCAACGATCAAACCACTTAACTAATGAACATATATACTACGCATAACCCTATCACATTCCCTCCACCCAAGTTCTGCCAGCCACTGACATATTCGAGACTTGTAAACATTCCTCGAAAATTGGTGAGGTGATTTCAATGTGGCATTAATTGCCCGGTGCAAAATAAACATAATATACATCGGGCTCCTAGTAGTTAGAGTCAATGATGGCTTAGGATTAACCACATTTCCCACCATCCTGAATCTCCTATCCGAGATATTAAATCCGCCGCTACTTCAGTATTACAATATTTTGTGGCATTTATCGCTTTTAGGTGCTGGTAAAAGCATGTTCCACGCTAAAACGTTTGTTTTGAAAATCGATTTGAAATCACGTGCGCCTTCATATTCACTAACCTACCTAATATCATCCAATTAACTAATAATCAGAACTTTGAAAACTGCGATAAATACGAATAGGTACCTATGGATGAACTGTGGAGCACGAGGCTTATATACTATTTTACACAAGACTTACTGCCTGCAAAATCATATATTTAGATATGTGGTCGTTTTTCCCTTACAGGTTTATCCACAATTGTTACTTGTTGATCTGGACAATATCACACTATTGTATTATATAAGTACGCGGAATAAAAAACGGGGCATGGAACCGATAACGACTAACAACAAAATGTAGAAGCGTTGTAAAGAAGTTAGAAGCGTAACTTCTTATAGTATCCATACCACGAACTTCTGCGTCCTCTGTAATTCATGCAGGGGCTCTGCCCCTCCTCAAACTACGCCACTGGAAACGAAACAATAAACCGAAACCCACCTATCTAATTTAGTGTTGCCTTGGAACCTATTTGGTTACTCATCGTTTCTTTCCAACGTGTGAATTCTTGTAATTTCAACAACTACTTTGTGTCAAGCAATGTAGGTAAAAGAATGGTGTCTGTTTATCGATGAGGAAACGCAAAAATTTCTTGGCAGCGGTGGGATTCGAACCCACGCCCCCGAAGAGACTGGTGCCTTAAACCAGCGCCTTAGACCGCTCGGCCACGCTACCTGTGCTAATTTAAAATTGAAGCATACAGCTCGGACAGACCGACAGGTCCATAATACGGTTGCACACAAAAGTTAATCGTCGGAGGATGAAGATCGATGAAAATGAAATGAAAGAAATTGATTGTTGGCAGATACAATAGTACCTCGTAAAAATCGTTGAAAATTATTACCCAAAGGTGCAATTTAAGTTTAATGAGACATAGTATTACAAGGGGAGTGCGCTATATGTCCGGCGTCGATCTCAATTAAATATTTAGTGTAATTTTTACATCGAGAATTAGTCGTCACGTATTTTGCCGTTCGACAGAAGACGTCCTTGGAGCTTCAAGAAAAATATAAAAAAGGCCGAAAATGGCTAAGTATGGCGTTCATGGAACTAATGCTGGTCCCACGTGTTTAAACCGATTCAAACGAAACTCGCACCAGTATTTCTACATCATAAAACAGACTGTTGTGTAGGGATTTTACTATTCAAGCCCCAGGAAGGCCAGGATAAAGCGCCCCCATTAAATGCTGTTGCTTTGGTAGAGTCTGTTTCGGAGCTCCAACCCATCGAACCGGCAAACGTAGTGAGCCGCCCTTGTCAAGTAAAGTCGAATTTTTCTAGTTTTGTTTTTTCTCAAACACGGGGAAAGACCAGCGATGTTAAGCTCCGACAAGAGCCAAAACTGAATGGATGCGCTTCTTCGTGGTTATCAGCTCTAATCCGATCGCGGAATAGGATAGGGTCCGTTTTTCATAAATCTGACTTTGTAATGCTACTATTTACCTTTAACTACAAGTTAAATAATGGCTACCGTTTTATTACGTTCCCCGGACATTTCTACGTCGAAAAACGTGTGGATATAATGAATTGAAGTTAGTAATTCATTAAGAATTGGGAAAAACCTAGAAGCATTCAAACAACGCACTTGCCCCTGCGTTTGTATGGTGGGGCAAGTGCGTTTTCAACTTTCTACCGGATAAATAATAAAAATAAAATAAACCAAAGTAGGTAGATTTTTGGTATAATTTAAAATGAGTTGTTTATGAAAAATAAAGCGTCGCAAAATAGATCATTTTTAGCAACTCAACATGAATTCCTGAGTTGATAAAATGGTCAATAAACTCATCCACTTGTTGGCTGTCCTCTGATTCGCTGTGGGTTGGGGAATGAGGTTTGCGTGAGAGAGAATTTGAAAACTCCAGAGTTTTGCAGAATAAGATAGGACTGAGGTTTGGGAGAAGCGTGCGGTTGCGCTTGAGGGTTGAGGAAGAGGTTCTGGTTGGAAACTAAGCTTCAAGACCTTGATTTTTTGTTTTACCTGATAATTTCATGTGGTTTTTAATGAAACGTACTTACCCCTTATTTGAAACCGCACTTGCCCCACCGTCAAAAAAAAGAGGGGTAAGAAAGTTTTATTAATTTACCGCAGCAATTTTTGTAGCCATGAAGTCATCAAGAGCGCAGATTATACAGAGACAAAAGGTTGAAATAAATAGTGGAATAAACAGGAAAGGAAGGGTTTTTAGACAAGAAAACCTTTGAAAACTGTACCTCCCACAGATTCACACTCTGATATCGGACGAAGCCTTCGCGGAAAATAGTTCCATTTACGCTTATTTGTTCTCTGAGGAGGTTAAATTTTTCATCAAGTGATCATAAACACTTGTTCTATCATTTGCAAAGAAACTTATTAAAAAAGAACGGCCTCATAGCGAAATAAAACGAAGAGACGCACTTGCCCCGAAAACGCACTTGCCCCGCCTGACCCTATCGCAATTTCGGCTTCACCATCGTGTACAGCACTAAGAAATCTTTGAAACAAGGCGCCACTAGGCAAAAAAAAGGAAAAATTGTTTTCTAAGTATCCAATAACCCCCCTCCCCCTTGGGTAGTCCAAAAAATGTTTGGTTTTTTCTGATTTTTATTTGTTTAAAACTTAGTATCAGGCACCCCATAATCGCTCTCCAAGTTTCATTTCGCTATCTCAAAAATTGTGGGGAATATGGGGGGGGGGGGGGGGGTTACTTCTCTTGAGAAAAATGCTCTGATTTTATTCTGTAGGAATAGGATGCATCCCTTCTCCAGCAGGTATCTAATCATGAAATTTATTGTCAACTTTATCCGATTGATTTGGGGTATTTGATGTCTACAAGAAAAATAGCTCCCTTAATCCTTTTGAGGTGTTTATATTGTATAGTTATTAAGTTCATTGAGCGATAATTAGGGTCATATTAATTGGGTTAGCCATTAGCGATTAGTAACCGATCGGCTGTGCGGAGCACGTGAGAAATAAAGGTGAATGCCCGACATTTCTTCATCCTCTTGCGCGGTTTCGGTGTGAACAGAACCAATACGCTAATTTAATTGATAGTGAGAACTTAATTTCTGCTCTGTTCACCGTTAACTGAACCCTTCTGCTGCCTTACAATTGCGATAAATTATGCGAAATCTCAATACATAAATAATGTACTTTTATTATTCATGAATATACATATATTGGTAACGCGTATCATCCCGTGAGCTAATTTCAAGCTACCTCTCTGATTGGAATTTCAATTAATTATTTCCCTGGGATGGTATTCCGAATTGATGAAGAGTCAAAAAGAAGATTGCGTGATCGGCTGGATGAATTTCACAATTTATTAGGAACTCATATCGTATTGCAACACACCAAAGTAAACGTAATGTTTGTACTTTTGGTTTATTATTTCCAATAATAAGCCTTTGTAATCGTATAGGGGAAAAAAATTGTTATTTTCTCTCAAACTTTGTCACTTTGCGTTTCAAGGTGCGTAGATTCCAAAACTGCTATGTCCGTCCGCCGTCCAGGCCATAACTTGATGGAAAAAGTCCGCACTTTCCCACATGGACTCCACATGGGGCCTAGTTGGCCCTGGAATCTAGCCAGCTCGATCGCTTCAAACGCATCAATGCTATGAACCGAAAATGAGCCAAAAACGGGATTTTTTCTGCATATTTTTTCTCATACTTAGATTTTTCTATTTCTATTGATTTTCACGTACAACCAATGCATTACTAGCAAAGTGTAACTTCCTTAGTTTTCATAGCACGAAAATCGCCACTTTTTGGAATGCTCTCATTTCATCACATCTCATGATCCCTAAGCCATTGTAGTGTTAAGGAAAGCTGATTTATTACGCTAAGTTATAAACTAATAATGATAAGTAACCATAATAAACTAATGATGTGAAAAGAAGGCACTAGGTACATGGTTGGTATACTATTGAGTAGTAGGTACTTGTAAGCAGTAGGTACTACACAATTTCAATTATTGGCCCATCCCTAATCAGTTGAGTAAGCTACATTCTCTCCTGTACATCCTAGGAAGTTGAAATTAGATATGGAGACTCTCTGGGACACTTAGAGACGATTGAATTGATTGGGTCTGTTCTGATCAGCTGACTTAGCTAACTTAAGGGCCTTCCTAAATCATAGGGTAAAAATGTATCTCCTTTGAGACCCGTTTTCTCAGCAACTATATGACCTAGAATCCTAATTTTTTTTTTTTTGTTTCCTAAATCTAGATCTGCTGTGTTTACTGAGTTTTTTTCATATATAAACAATAATCAGTTATATTTTTTATCCTCATTTTCCCAAACCCTTATTTTGTGTTTCAGTTTTCCAGCCATTTATGCCACTAACACAATTTTTAGGACGATGAAAAAAACTCAGTGTAGAATTTAGCTACTTCCCAACAAAACAAAAAAAAAGCAGCTCGATTGGTTCAGTAGTTTCGGAGAATTAGGGGCGAACGTGTTTAAAAACGTAGTTTCGAGAAAACGGGAGAAAACTTCGGGGGCGTGGAACTGCGTTGTCCGTGTGCTTCTTGCTCTACTCCCACTGACGGCTTCACTTTCACAATGAAGAAAAAATACCCATCCACATCTTTAGTCCATTATTGTCAATTCATGGAATTGTCATGGATGCTATATACTCTTACTATCCTAAAAACAACAACAACAAAAATAATTGAAGAATTCACATGTATGGTTATCTTTTCCGTCTGAACGTTGTTTTGCTTTTTTCTCAGCCTTTCATTTCATCTCATTGCTTTCTTCCAATCGCATTGAGTTTTATGAAATAATGCACAAAAGTGGTCATGTTTTCAAAAACCGAAAAGGGAAATGTGGGCGGAGAAAAGTGAATGTGGAAGGCAGAAGAAGAATCACTAACGCTTCTACTTTTTTTTCCAATTTCGTTTATATAGGTATACGTAAATTTTTTATGTAAATATATTTATGTACCTATCTATGGTTCATGTTCCTTACAGTTCACTCATTATTTACACATCGAAAGTTGGAATCCCAAGCAAAAGCACGGAAGAATACAGTAGAGCAGGGCGTTTGAAAAGGTGCTTCTAGAGGAGCACGCTCGAGTGAAATGCTCACCTTTGAGAGCTGTTTACAGTAATTATATAGTGCCAAACCACCAACATATTGGTATCAAACGATTCAGCATTGAATAGAGAATTTTTAGAGCAAATAAAAAAAATCTTGTTTTTTTTTTTCATTTTTCGACTTAGGAAGGCCCTTAATTGAGACATTTTTAACTTGAGACACAAAACACATATTTCACAGGGCGAAAAATAAGGCATATCCATGTACCGGTGTATCTGCATATAGTGTAGATTTTTCTTTTGGTAG
Organism: Adelphocoris suturalis; assembly: GCA_030762985.1. Taxonomy (NCBI): domain Eukaryota; kingdom Metazoa; phylum Arthropoda; class Insecta; order Hemiptera; family Miridae; genus Adelphocoris; species Adelphocoris suturalis. Next base: position 60,219,557 of record CM061046.1, read on the forward strand.
GTGACATCGTCCATTAATATATAATATATAATAAATCTATTGCGAGTTTCGCAGTAGAGGGCATTAAATTATAGAACGTTGGTGATGTTCGGAGAAACGTGCGCCTTCTTTTGCGAATGTTTGTAGACAATGGCGTCGGATCGCAATGTTTGTTAAGCAAACAGTTGGCTGATGAATTTCATTTGGAAGAAAGGTGAGGGGTAACGATTGCATTTTTACGTACTAGGTACAGTGTCCTCGATGAAAATCGTCAGTATATGAGATATGCCCTGTCTCCTGTCTTTATAAAGTTCTGTTGGTCCCCGTCGAAACCCGTTCGTACATTTCAACGCAAAAAATCTGATTTATAGTTCGAAAAACCAGGAGGCAATAATGGAGATTATTACGTAAAATACGAGTAATTTTTGCTAGGATGTATTGCAGTTTTAGATAAGCCTTCATATTGGTAGATAAATTCTGATTACATTCTCTTATACCTAACGTGTTATACGCTTACTTTTATGAATTTCTCCAGATAAAAATATCATCCACCTAAGGAACGGATTTTACCGTTCTCTTCTATTTCTCTCGAAAGCCCAACACAAATCAGTGCAGCCACTGGCTACCCACACATTACTATATTTCTTTCTAAAGTATAATATTGAAGCGAATGATTTTGCTTCATTTTTCCCGTTTTAGTGCATTTTTGTAGAAAATGAAGCTATTGCAATGGCACCATAAATTTTAAAATCAAAATTTTCGAACTCTTATGCTAACCTGTTAATAGAGAGTTCCTAGTAGATCCGTCGGTCTGAATACGGCGTGCGGTAACGAGAATCATTACCGCACCTTAGAGTCACGTTAAGTCCTTAACGGATCTAGTTGTAACGCTAAATCCATGGAAGGAGGAAATTGATTCTAGAAGGTTATTTGAGTCCATGGAAGAAGGTTATTTTAGACGATTACGTTTTTTACGGATTGCGATCCGTTAACGTATCTGTACGGAAGGATGCGTCACCGTAACTCAATGCGTAAGAGTTTCGGCGCCGGATTGTTGATACCGCACGATATCGTGTTTTACGGATCTACTAGGAACTCTCTATTGTTTAACTTGGAAAAATGTTTTCTGGCATCCAGTAATATGATTCCTCTTATATGGAAACGATACATAAGTGATTTTTGTCGATATGGCTACGTAGTGATGAAAATGTTCAATTTCTTCAGGGATTCAACTCGCAGTTTTTAGTGAGGTTCGCGTCGTTGTACTCGAAAGTAGCAGTGAAGTTTCCCGATGCAGAGGTTAGGATCTTTTCTATTATACGACCGTATACGTCTTTTCTATTTTACGACCGCAAAACAATTTTCTATTGAAACGGGACGATATTAAAGTACCTAGTTTTTCTTACCTCAATCGGTGAAATTATCTATAAAATGAGAGGTTTAGTTGAAAAAATAAAATAAAATAAAGAAGTACACTGTATTAAAAACGGTTGTTTTTTATACGACCGCAAAGCTCGAACAAATTTCTACAGAAGTTGTGAGACTAGTTTTTGCTAAATATTGTTATGTTCATAAAATAAATGTCCAATAAACCAGTTGAGAAGGTATTGTTGAACCTTGAAGTTGAAGAACTAACTGGACACTGATGGTCAACGCACGGCGAGCAACTCGGAGTAATTGATAAGATGAGGGAACAATACCTTCTTCCATCAATAAAAAACTGGAAACCTTCTCAAACTGGAAACAATACTTTCTCAATAGATTATTGGACGTTTAATTTTATGAACAAAGCAATAAATAGCAAAAACTAGTCAAACATGTTGTTGAGAGAATTGTTCGAGCTATGCGGTCGTACAATAGAAAAGACCCAGAGGTTACACTGACTGATGAAGGGTTTTCAACTGCTGTCCATGTCAACAGGGTTGCCAGATCTACAGTATTTCCAGTAGATCTACGGTATTTTAAATCCTTCACAGTTTTTGTACAGTTCTACGGTATTTTGCCATTTTTCTTCAGTTTTTTTGGAATGAACACGAAAAAAAAGAAGGTGAACATCTTTAAAAAAATCTCACCCCTTCTTTTGTACCTACTGGAGTGGTAATTCGCAGGATTACGACGAAACTTGAGTCTGTTATCCACTGTTATTAGTTGTTTTGGAAGTGGAGTTCTTTTTTTGACGTTCACTTCGAAAGTTATTCGTTGGTCTTGGCAAAGTGCGAATATATAAATTTTGCAATGTTATTTTTGTTACTGATTGTTTGTTCTAGAGGGTCCTTCCCTCCCTACCCCCTAAGTGTGTAAATTCACGTAAGTTGATGATTTCAATGATGGGGACCATCGTCTTGTGTGCTAATCCCTCTGGCTTAGCATCATATCACGTGCTAAGGTGTTCTTGGATAGAACCATCAACAGTATTCAACGGTTTTTGATTAAAATCTACGGTATTACCCAGTATTTTTAATGGAAAAATCTACAATATTTCTTCAGTATTTTTCTGTTAACATCTGCAGTATTTTACTTCTTCGAGTCTGGCAACCCTACATGTCAAGCCAACTGACAAACAACTATACTTACACGATTACTAGCCGCTCCGGCTCGCTACGCTCGCCTCCACGTCCAGCCGGGGGGCAAGCCCCCCGGACCCCCCATTAAATTGCTCGCTTCGCTCGCAAAGTGTGGTATGTAGGGAATGTTGCTCGCTTCGCTCGCAATTGAAACATGTAGGGGATGTTGCTTGCTTCGCTCGCAAACGGTAGATCTCTAAGGGTAGGTATAACTTCTGTAGGGGATGCTGCTCGCTTCGCTCGCTTGAGGAAGTTATACTGCCCACCCAACATGTTGGGAATGATGCTCGCTTCGCTCGCAATCGGTAGATCCCTAAGGGTAGGTTTAACTTCTGTAGGGGATGCTGCTCGCTTCGCTCGCTTGAGGAAGTTATACTGCCCACCCAACATGTAGGGGATGTTGCTCGCTTCGCTCGCAAACGGTAGGTCTCTAAGGGTAGGTTTAACTTCTGTAGGGGATGCTGCTCGCTTCGCTCGCTTGAGGAAGTTATACTGCCCACCCAACTTGGCAGACGTTTTTTTCTGTTGGAAATTCTTACAAACAAATTAAATCTTATAAAACTACGTGGAACCACGAAAAGTTTATTAGGGAATGTTGCTCGCTTCGCTCGCAAGGTATTGCTGGCATGTAGAAAATGTTGCTCGCTTCGCTCGCAAAGTATGGCATTTAGGGGATGTTGCTCGGTTCGCTCGCAAACGGTAGATCTCTAAGGGTAGGTTTAACTTCTGTAGGGGATGCTGCTCGCTTCGCTCGCAAACGGTAGATCTCTAAGGGTAGGCTTAACTTCTGTAGGGGATGCTGCTCGCTTCGCTCGCTTGAGGAAGTTATACTGCCCACCCAACTTGGCAGACGTTTTTTTCAGTTGGGAATTATTACAAACAAATTAAATCTTATAAAACTACGTGGAACCACGAAAAGTTTATTCGGGGATGTTGCTCGCTTCGCTCGCAAGGTATACCTGTATATGTGTAGGACAAAGTCCGTATTTATTATTTGAAATGGCTCTCGCTTCGCTCGCAAGGTAGGTACCTATGTAGGCATACCTGCTCGCCTCGCAATGTTGTGACATCGAACCCTTCACGTCAATTCTTGAGCCTTCTCTCGTCCACGGCAGAATCATTTTAATCGCTTTGCTTGCTTCTGCTCGCAATTTGACCGAGTTCTCGTCACTTTTTTCGATATCCGATTTCGGATTCAGATTCGGCGGACCCAAAGCTGTATTTCGCCCGCGAAAACCGTTCCGAAAAACGTACCTTTATGGGGTATATTTTAATCGGAAAAAACCAAGTTTTTCGGCGGACTTTTCGAGAAAACGGGTCCGTACTCTCGCATTTTTTTGACGCATTTCCCGATACTTTTTTCGCGATCCGATCGCGCCGTCGTCTTCCTCGTTCAAAAACCTACGAAACCGGTATTTTTCCGGAATTGTCGACGGCCGTTTAGAGGGGTAGAGGATGCGGGGAAGTCCAAAAAGCGCACATTAATTCTTACTTCGACCCCCCTCCCGCCCTACGGCCCATGGTTCGGCTGGGATTAGAAAATTTTAAATTTGCTCGCTCCCCCTATCGGAAAATCCCAAGAAGATCCCCCCACTCGTAGACTCCCCCCACTCAGCCGTTTGGCCGTGCATAGACACGACAGACAGACAAACAAACGGAGTTTCATTCTTATTAATAGTATAGATTGCAGCCATCCCCTTCCCACGAAAACAAATTTCAATAATATTTGCTTAAAAATCGCTAAAAACTGAAAAATTGCTAAAGTTCCAAAATCATTTTTGAATAGTTGGGTATTGTTTAGAACGATTTTTTTTAATGCTATAAAATACCTAACAACAACAAAAATTTGCAATTAACAATTTCTCTGCATTCAAAGTGCTATAATTTCAAAACAGCATAACATATATAGTAATGTGGTAAATTCTCTCACATTGTAAACACACACACACATACATATATATATATATATATATATATATATATATATATATATATATATATATATATATATATATATATATATATATATATATATATAACAGTCGTGGAGTTTTGAGTTTTTAAAAAACAACTTTAATTCACTTTTTACAAGATAAGAGAGATGATGCACTGCGCGATGTTTATGCGGGGACGTACGGGCGGAGACTGAACTGCAGAGGCTGATGGCCGCGGGCTTATATAGGGAAGAGCTGCCGTGTCAGCCCTTTATTACCCAAGGGTTGAGGCGTCGTATGTAACTCCTCCCCCCTAAGTTGAAATTTTGGGGACCCAAAAGTTTTATTTATTATTTTGTGTTAGGTAATTATTTTTGTGGGCAGATGCAGATTTTAGTTTTGGGGACACGGAATTTCTTAGTTTATGATTTTGGGGATGTGCATCATCTTTGGGCCTTTTTTGATTATAATGGTTACAATTATTACATGGTGGTTAAAATTGATTACAATCAATACATTACATCAATACAATCAATACATCATCAAAACGATAAATACAATGGTCATAATAGAATGCAATAATAATAACAGTGATTACATAATAAAATGGCTTACAATGATTACAATAAGATGTAATAGTAATAACCGTGATTACAAGAAGGTTACGTTACGATTACAAAAAGGTTACAAACGTTATGATTACAATGATTTCAAAAAGGTGACGTGATGAGGTGCCCATTAGGCATTTTGTCGTCTCTTGTGCTTCTTGTATTGAACTATAATTGTTATAATAAAACTGAGTAATATGACATAAAGGAATATGGACCAGAAACTAGGGGTTGCAAGTTGGTATAACGTGAAGCGTTTGACAGGTTTCCAATTTTCTAGTTGTATAGAGGACAAATCTAGGTTTTTAAGCTGAATTACATTATCTAATGTTTTGGAGGAGTCGGGCGTGAGTTGTACGTTACTGACTATAAGGGGTGTGCCTAAGATGCTTCTATGTGCAGCAAACAGGGTTTGATTGTGATAGGACACTAAGTTCTGGCTAGGTCTGACCAGGTAGATCCCTCGTAAGTTTCGTAACTCTTTTCCGAATTTTGAGGTGATAGTGAGTACATCGCCATGAGGGAAGACGAGCAGGTATTGATTGATTCTATACAAGAGCGAGACGTAGTTGGTGGGGATTTCCAGTTTTGCGTAATTGCAGTTTCCCGTGGAACTTGTCTTTAGGAATTCGGCTTCGCACTGGGAATTGACATCTATTAACATGTGACCGGGGCAGAGATAATAGGCGAGGCCAGAAGGGCATTCGTCTCTTAGGGTAAGGACTTCGTTTTGCGATTTCAACAAGTAGCGAACGGAGGGTACAATTGTTACGTATTCGGAATTTAATGTTGCTGGTAAGGACTCTAAATAGTACAGGTCGAAATTTCTGGGATCTACAATAGGGACATCGAGAAAGTAGACTATTTCGTCCGTTCCGATAAAACATTGAACCTTTATGTGGGATTTAATTTCGAATAGGTCTTTTCCGGTATGGTTCAGGAACCTAGGGCCATAGAATACCGTGAGGCGGTCTAATTCGTCTACCAAAAGTTCTGAGCTCAGGATACTTGGATGTAATTTACCCAATTCACAGAAGGTGAGTGACGTCTCTATGTCCTGGATAACGTTTACTAGTAGTTGTAGTGAAATTTGGCAATGTTCCAGGAAGTCATTCAAGGCACGAATGTGTGTTTGTTCCCCTACTTTCATGTCTCGAAGGGATTCAAACTCTTTCTGGATCTGAAGGTTGTTATGATTGATGATGTCCATAGTTTTGTTAAAATTTTCGGCAAAAGCTTGATTCACCGAATATTGAGAGTTTAGTTGGTCCTGTAAGTTTTCTTGATTTCGTTGTAAATGGTTTATTATGTTATCGTAGCGTTCGCTATCCTTCGCGTCTAGGTTTCCCGTAACAAATTTGATTAAGGAGCCTAACCCGTCAACTAGTCCTCTTTTTGATCTCTTTGTTCGTTGGTTGCCGATCTTAAAGTTTTGTATTTTAGAGTCAATCACTTCGAAGGTATGGTTTATAGTTGTGGTGAACATATCAGTACGTTCTATGTATGTAGTCTGGGAGTCTATAACGGAAGTGAACACTTGTTGGTACTGAGTGCGAAGGGAATTGATTTTTGAAATTAAAGCGCTGAGGTCGTAATAGTGAGTGATGGTATGATAACCTTCCACTATTTTGGCCGGTCTAAGGAGTACTGGGAGAAGTCCAGGGTTCAATGTGACGTTGACTAATTCTAGTCCTGAGGCGGGGGAGAGGAGGATCAGGATCCTGTAACAATGTCAAAACAGGGAATTCCTGAGGATTTCTGTACACATCTGTTCTCGGAGGTATGGTATGTCAGTTTGGGAGAAAGTAGGGTTCCTATTGCTCGTTATTGCTTTGGCAAACTGGCAGACGAAAACACCACAATCGTCTGAGTTCGATTGTTGTGGGATTGTTAGCAAGTGGATTGTTTCCCAGTTTTCTGAATCCAGTAGGATTCCCCTTTTTTCGAGAAATTCGAAAGCCAAATATGATTGAATGTTTTCTAGGATTGGGATGGCGTATGCGGCTGCAGTGCCATTTTTTGTACGCGTTTCGGAGAGGGAGTCTAGGTACGTGATCTGTTTACGTTTCGTGTTAATTACCACGAGACTCCAATGATTTGTTTTATGGATTGGTATGATTATTAGATCTTTGCTGAATATGTCTGACCTACGAGTAAAGTGTCTTACTCGGTCATAACCGTGTGCTTTTAACATAGGGTAGAGGAAAGAGTTAAAACAGAAGGTCGAGGGAAATGTCTTGTGGTTTCTATTCCTTTCGTCTATCAACTCCATATAGAAGTTCATAATCATGTCGTCTATCCAGTTTCCGGGTTTTAGTGTCAGTAAGTTTTCCCTAGTTAGTTTGAGTCCGTATTTATGTGTTAAAGTTTCTGAGGACGGTAGTTCGGTATTCCATGCATTTTGGACTTTGGTCTCATAGAATTTCCTGGGTGGTTTTACGTTGGTTAAGTGAGCCTTCTCTTTGGTGTTATGATGACGTGGGTGAATTTGTACTGTTTTCATAGCCGGGTCTATTTCTTTAACTTCTTCTTTATTATATTTAGGTTTAGTCTTGCTTTGTCGTTGGATGGTTTTAATAAAAATTTCGTCAGGGATTTCAGGGGGGTCTATTCGATTCACGTTTTTTTCGTCAGCTACTTTTTCCTTTTGTTCCTGGAGTTTTTCGGACACTTGTGCGTATAAGGCTTTTACTCTTTCTTTATGTCGGTCTAAATAGTCATGTGCCATCGCTTTTTCGATATCCATTTCTAGGAGAGAGCGGTTATTCACGTGCCCGTATAGGAGTTCGAACGGTGTTAATTTTGACGCGGAGTGGATCGAATTATTGTAGGCAATGATTGCATAGTTGACTTTATGGCATGTGGTACAAGTTTTGAATTCTTCCCTATTGGTTAGTAATCGGACGTGCTCTATGAGAGTGGAATGAAATCTTTCAGCGATACCATTGGATTCCGGGTGTTGCGAGGATATGAAGTGAATGTTTATTTTATGGAGGGCCATCAATTCTTTCACTAATGAATTTTGAAATTCGGTTCCATTGTCCGAAATAATTTTGTTCGGGATCCCATGGTGGGCAAAGAACTTCATTAGTCCGTTAACTATTTCAACGCCGGTGGAAGAAGAGATAGGGTATGCTTGCGCGTATTTGGAAAATGGACAAATTATCGTTAGGAACTTAGAGTTTTCTATGGTGAATTTGTCTATATGTAGTGTCTCTAAAGGTCGGACAGCTGTAGGAGTGATGTTGTATTTAATTTTGAGCGGAAATCTTTCGTATTTGCATTTTAGACACAATTCGCAGTTGTTTTGAATAGCGATCTTCAAATTCGGCCAATAATATTCCCTTTTTAATTTTTCGTATGTTTCGTCTATGCCGCGATGGTTTGTAACTCCATCATGGTATTTGGAAATTAGATCTGTTTGTTCTTTTTCCGATTGGATGTCGATCAAGCGTTTGGAGTATTTAGTGAGGTTTATTTCTGAGTGGGTGAAATGAGTTGCAATGACTTTAGCAAATTTTTCGTATACCTCGGTTTCGAAATAAATGCCATATTTTACCCTAGGGTGGATGTATTCTTTGGTGAATTTTATTACATCGTTTTCAAACTCTTGGTCATTTACTTTGACGAGCATGCGAGTTTTGTTTCCAAAAAGGGTCGTAAGTTTAACCATGTCGGGGACAGGGTGGTTAACTACTGTGAGTATTATCTGGTTCGAAGAAATGTTGATTGGCTGGTCGCGAATGGGTATATTGACAACTGTATTCCCTAAAAAGTTGGAGTGGACTGTGTGTCTAGATGAGGTTTCGTCAGTCACCCCTTCCTCCCCAGGATCGACGTGTGCGACCACAGAGTCGGCGTCGTCGTTAGAGGTAAGGTCCAGTTGTTTGCCTAAAAGTTGGGTAAGTTGGTCACAGTGTAAGGTATGTAAGTTCGGTGGGTTTTCTATTTTGACTCTGGATAGTGCATCTGCGTTTGTGTTGAGGGCTCCTTTTTTGTAAATTATGTCAAAGTCGTATGCTTGTAATTTCGTTTTCCATGCGAACAATCGTGAACCAGGTTCTTTATGGTTGAAGAGCCATTGTAACGGGTGGTGATCAGAAAAGATAGTGAATTTCCTACCATATAAGTAGGGGCGGAAGTAACCTACAGCCCATACGATGGCGAGTAGCTCTTTCTCAATTGTGCTATATTTTTGTTCGGATTGGTTTAACGTCCGGCTCGCGTAAGCTACCGGTAGATCGGAGTTATCTGAAATTTGACTTAAAACTGCCCCCAAAGCTACGTTGCTGGCGTCAGTAGTGAGCCTGAAGGGTTTCGAGAAATCTGGGTATTGAAGGATTGGGTCATTGCTTAGGAGGTCTTTGCAAGTTTCGAAGCACTGTCGATACTCAGGGTCCGTGATGTCTATGAGAGCATCTTTTTTGAGACATTTAGTCATGGGTTTCGTTAGTTTTGCGAAGTCTTTGATGAATTTTCGGTAGTACCCTAACAGTCCTAAGAATCCCTTGATTTCTTTTGTAGTTTTTGGAATGGGATAATTTTTTATTGCTTTAATTTTGTCTGGGTTTGGTTTTACTCCGTCTGGTGTGACTACGTGACCTAGGTAACAAACTTCTCTTCTCAAAAAGTCGGTTTTATCAAGTTGTACCTTGAGGTTAGCAGATCGAAGGCGTTTAAAGACTGATTCTAAACGGTGTACGTGTTCCTGTAGGCTAGTGCTAAATACTATAATGTCGTCCAAATATACGCAACAGTATTCATTTGCGATACCGCGTAGTATATTGTCCATCACGCGTTGGAATGTACTAGGTGCGTTCTTTAACCCAAAGGGGACGCGTGTCCACTCCAAATGACGTGTGGGGGTGCTGAAGGCTGTTTTGCTGATGCTATTGGGATCCATTTCTATTTGGTGAAAGGAAGATTTTAAGTCAATTGTACTGAAATATTGGCATCTTCCCAATTTGTCTAATAGTTCCGAAATTTGGGGAAGAGGGTATTTATCTTCTATTGTTTTTTCGTTTAGTTTACGATAATCTACAACGATTCGAAACTTTTGCTTTCCACTGCTGTCTTGTTTTTTTGGGACTATCCAGATAGGGGCATTCCAAGGGCTTTGAGAGTTTCGAACGATCCCTTGTTGGAGAAGTTCTTCCATTTGTTTGTCGAGTTCGTTCAAATGTACCTCAGGGAATCTATAATTTTTTGTGTAGACTGGTATTTCGTCAGTAGTGCGAATGACGTGCTTGACGTTGTTGGTGAAACTAAGGGGGGTGCCTTCTTGATGAAAAATATCTGCGTATTTGGTGACTAATTTGGATATCGCGAGTTTTTCTTCCTCGTTCATGTGGTCGAGGCGAAGTTGGCCTAAATCAAATTTGAATGTTGATTTTTCGAAGTGGTTTAAGTTTGAGTTTGAGACGGGTTTTTGGGTTTGTAAGTCAGTAGTTTGAGGGTCGATCTCTTCGGCTAATATGGGGTTAGCCTGCGTGAATTGGTAGGGGTTTTCGCCGGAATTCAATACTTGGACGTAAGCATAATAATTTTTTACTTTAACCAAGCATTGGGGAATTTCTACGGGTCCTATCTTTTGGTAGGGGATGATCGCATTTCCATTTTCAATGTTATTGAGTACCAGTTTGACTTGTTGGACACTCCTACCGTCAATGGTGTACGTCTCAGTGATGTCTAAATTTAGATATTGCAACGGGAGGTTTACATGAGGGGTTTGGAATACTTTATTCCTGATGCTTATATCGGCTTTTATAAATTCTAGGTTATCAATGCCGATCAGGAGATCGAATCTAGAATGGAATGGGAATAGTCGGAATTTTAGGTTTAAACCCTTTTCTCGAAGTAGTTCGTCGCACGGGACCATGGCACTTGAAGTGACTAAGGAGGTTCCGTGGACAGTCGTAACGGAAAAAGGTTCATCATTTGTTTTGATAGGGAAGTATTTTTCTGCTATTAACGGGTTGACAAAACTGGCCGAGCTCCCTGTGTCTACGAGGATTTTTAAGTTTAATTTAGGCAATATGATATAGGGGAGCTTGTTGATCGGCTTAAAGTTTAGGTTCATGAGGTTGCATGCGGTGGTTGGAGGCAAGGGTCTTCTAAAAAAGGAGTTTCATCTTTTTGACTTTGGGGATTTTCCGTAGATTGGTCTGGCCACTCATATGCGTCGTAGTATAGGTCATTTTGGTAGTTCGAGTCATGATAGTTATTAGGTTCGTCAATCGTTTGGTCGTTTTGGTAATTTGAGTGGTAATAACCGTAGGCTTCGTCATTTATATGGTTCGTTTCTTCGGTTTGTAAATTGTGAAAATTTGGATTCGGATTTGTTGTCTGCCACGACATTGGTTTCCAATTCCTTTGAGTGTTGTGGGAAGATTTCTGATTATTTGGAGGGTTTCTTTGATAGGTTGGCGTATTTTGGTAGCCGTTTCTTTGTAGGTTTGAAGGGGTTTGTTGAGGATTTGGCTGTCTAGGCGGGCCAGACCATTGAGGTGGAGGATTTGGCTGCCTAGGTGGGCCGGACCAATGAGGTGGAACTAGGCTTTGTAGTAGTCTATACGATCTCGCAACAGGTGTTTGAGACCAATATGCAGGGTTCTGCCTAGGGGGCCCGTAAAGACGGTGCGGGGGCGGAACTCTGTATTGAGGAGCTTGGTTTTGCCTGAGGGGAGCATTTTGTTTTGGACGAGAGTTTGATGGTAACAACTGGTAATCGTTCGTCATCCATCCAAGTGCCTCATTCAGGTCCTTTGGTTGTCGAGTCCTCAACAGGCTTCCTAGTGGTTCTCTAAGATGTAATAGGAAACATCTTAGCGCGAGTTGTGTATGATGTTTAATTATGTTGTCGGCCTCATCGGGTTCGTGGATGTTGGCATACGCGGTTATTTTGTTTAATGCTTCCGTTATCCTATGATGGAACTTGAACGGATCTTCGTGTTCTCCCTGTCTCATATTTGAGAGGTCTAAATTCATGGAGAACACATCTCGTTTATCGGAAAAGGCATTGATCAACGCGTCTTTGATTTGTTTGTATGTCGTGATATTTCCCGAGTTTATTGCACTTGAAGCTGGGGGTTGAATTTTGGCTTTGATGGCATGTAAGATCATCCTATTTTGGAAGTCTCCTACGTCGTTATAATTGAAAAATCTGTCGTTCAGTTCTTGTGTTACGAGTAGGAAATCATTCAATGTTTCCGGATCTCCTTTAAACACTGGAATGAGTTCCATGTGTTCTTTCTTGAATGTTGGGACTTCGGTAACTTCGGGTTTCCTATTTGGTACGCGTGCGCCTCCCAATCTCATCAGTTCGAGGGCGCCCGTAGCTTCATTTAGCGCGGCTTCTAGTCTAAGTTGTGTCGCGTTTTGTTCTCGGAGTATTTGTTGGGTCGCTTCTAACAAGTGATTAAATTGGGTATTTTGCGCCATCAATTCGGAATTTTGCGCGATTAGGTCTTCAATTTTGGGTTTGCCCCCGGTGGCTCCAGTATCGAAGGACATGTCGATGTTTTCGGGTACGAGGTTTTCGGGGATAGTAGAAAGGTATTGGGGCCGGGTTTGATCTCTGAGAAGGATCCCTAGGCGATTTGATAGCCTATCGGCCACAAAACGTTTTAATTCTTTGGGAATTTTGATTGTTTTAGGACGTGCTTACGGGGTCAAACCTAATCTGACCTGTACAGTGCCGAGTTATAGAAGAAAAGATACAAAAATACAGCTGAAAACAAGATTAAAATTCAAAAGATTAAAATTCCTTAAAATTATCTTAATTAAGAATGGTGTCTTCGTGTGGGAGACGAGAAGAATGCAGAGGTGGAGAGAGATTTAAATTGGCGGCAGCCTTCAATTCGGCGGGTGGCCTTCAAGGTTGAGCTTATCTGCAGCTCGGGAGCGATAAAAGTTTCTAATCTGAGATCTACGTCCTGTGCGTGGGCAGATCTCCGATGAGGTGTCGTTTTATCAAATGAAGAGTGGACGTCTATATATTCTGAAGTTTAATTCTGAAGTTTTTCCCGGTCAGATATTCGTTCTTTGCGGGTTTCAAAATTTTTAACAGAATTTTTTGAAAGCTTCTTGGAAGTGAAGGAAGTCGTTTATTTGAAGTGTGTTTTAAGTGAAGTGGGCTTAAGAGTGGGTGAGTGTCCGCCGAATATGCTTTTCGGTGGACTATACTCGTACTATAAAATATTGCGCAGTGTTTTACTTACAGCGGGATGCCCATGTCCATGTAAGGAGTCCAGTTCCGTTGATTTCCGTCGTGTGTAATCCCAATCAGACACTTTTTCACAGAAGGTTCTCGGTTTTTCTTCGCGTGTACGGAGCAAAGAAAAAACCACGTCTTTCCGACAAGCGCCAATTAAATAAGACTCGTGGAGTTTAGAGTTTTTAAAAAACAACTTTAATTCACTTTTTACAAGATAAGAGAGATGATGCACTGCGCGATGTTTATGCGGGGACGTACGGGCGGAGACTGAACTGCAGAGGCTGATGGCCGCGGGCTTATATAGGGAAGAGCTGCCGTGTCAGCTCTTTATTACCTAAGGGTTGAGGCGTCGTATGTAACTTATATATATATATATATATATATATATATATATATATATATATATTACCACATACTGTAATGCGATAATTTACAAAAATTCTCCCATACGATCATACGCATGAATGTTACTGTTTGCCTCCCTCCCGTCTTCTTTCTATGAAATTGCATCATTCCTTTACTCCCCCCTTTGAACTTTTTCCGGTAGGAAGTGTATACGGTAAATTTTATGAATATTTATTAATGATAATTTAAGAGATGTAATGTTTTGGGATCCATTATTCAATGCGAAAACGGTCCAGTGATCGCCCATTCGTACAATCATAATCTCGTGCAATCTTCCATCGTCTCGGTCTTGGCTTCAATATTTCCATATATCCGCGCAGTGTTTTCTACGCAGAAGTCAGGAGGTTTTTTTACAATTTCCGCTAAGGATGGTCACAGGAAAAGGTAGGTCGGTATGGTGCTAATTTTGACATCTGCGCCAACCTGGCGTGTTGCGTCCTACACGCTTTTGTGTCACATGCAACGTACGAGTATCATATGCCAATATTCTTCATCTACTTTTCCATTCAATTCACCTATTTCTACATATCCTCCGATTTCTCAATCGGTCGTTTCAATTTTCCAATTCGAACTTGTCAATTTTCAAAAGGGGAAGAATTTAAAAAAAAAAAAAATGTTTCAACTTTCCGATTGGACAATCTACATCATGTCCTTGAAGGTGAATGTATCTCACCTTAAATCAGTGGTGTAGTTTGAGAAGGGGCAGGGTGGGCAGAGCCCCTCCATGATTTACAGAGGACGCAGAAGTTCGTGGTATTGATACAATAAAAATTAATAATTTTACGCTTCTAACTTCAGTACCTAACACCTTCAATTGGAGAATGTAATCAGTGCGCAAGGATGGCTAAGCTGGCCTGGAATTCTGTCGGGATCGAGCCAGGCCACGACTTGACTTGTCAACCCACGACTTGTTGCCGACTTGAGGATCCATGGTCTGTGGGATGCTGAGAGGACGGCGTATTTAGATACTAGCGTTATCAACGCTGACGCCTGCTCTTACATCTCAAAAACATGGTCAACAGTGTCTCAAAATGCAGCAAATATCAAGCATACAAAGTACAACACTGCAGCTGAAGATCTGAGAGGCTCATTTCATCCCCTGGTTGTGTCTTGTGACGGTGCCTTACACTAGGAGTACAGTGCGTTTCTCAAGAGAACGGCGACGGTTCTTGCTGACAAGTGGGACAAGCCTCTTTCCCATGTGATACAATGGGTTAGAGTGAAGACCCAGATCCATGAGAATCAGAGGGTCGAGACGGAGAGTGCGGTGTCTAGGGCTAGAAGATGGAGCCCTGATGCCCTTAACGTGAAAGAAGGACTCATATCTACGTTGACTCCTGACCACCTCTACTCCTTTTCTTTCTCCACTCCTCTTAGGGACTTGGAAGAAATTGAAGCTCTTCTTTCAGCGAAGCAGCTAATGGTAGCACATGGTGATGCGAAAGATAACATGCCCGTCTAGCACAAAGAAGAGGACTAGACTTGTATTATTGTTTGTTTTGTTGTTTTTAATAAATAAATATTGTTCGATTTAAAAAAAAAAAAAAAAAATTGAGAATGTAATTAGTAAAATTCAATTCGGTACTACTATTATTTTTCGGTCCGGTTACCTAGCAACCTAAGCCGCTCTTAGAAAAAAGAAATTATTATCGTTCGTGTAAGTTTCGTTTGTATAAGGACAAAATTGCGTGGATATTCTACAGCCCCTCGGAGCGGAGTGAAATCACCTAGTCAACGAAACGGAAATGTGGATACTGCAAACTGAAATCAAGTCGTTCCCCACTATCTTCTAGAAAAAATATCCATTGTTCAGTATAAATCGAATTCCTCTACAAACTACCCCTACTTTTCACTGCCTACTTGATCAAGCTTGGTTGTTTCCCGTATTCTTTTATTAATTTTTGATTGTTGGTATATCGTTTGTATTATACCATTTAGGAATTAAATCACAGTTAAAATACTCGTTAAGGAAAAAAAAGAAAAAAATAGATATTTACTTTGGTGATTGAAATAGTTTGATAGCAAAGATTTAAAAAAATCTGTCGTGACCGTAGGTATTTCTACTCTAACCGCATATTGCTGGTTTGAGTTTGTTTTGTTGACACTTTGTTGTTTGTCGTTCTCGGTTTCATGCCCCGTTTATTTTTTTACATTACATTACATTTTTATGTTACATTTTTTCACAATCTATTACGTTATGTTATTTCTATTTATATTATGTGAAATCCGTTTGCAATCGCCCCGCCTGATTCTACGTGGTTACTGTAGTAACTTGGAGGGGTTGGGTGAGACTGGAGGTTTAGAGGCTTCGCCGAGGTCAACGAGGAAGTAGCGGCCAGCTGACCCGTCGGCCGTTCTCACATCCGCGTCTCTCACAGCGGGTCATCCTGGAGGCTGGACTGTGCTGTACCGTCTCTTTCTGGCCCACTTATGCCAGGATTGTCCAGAACCACTCTGCTGCTCTAGTTATAATAGGCCTTCCAATGTGAGTTACAGGGGGGATCGTGTCAACAGTCCCGGTGAGAGCACAGGCCGGACGAACCCTCGTTCCCCCTATCACTACCGCTTTCAAAATTTCTCTTGTGAGCTTGAGATGCGCAGATAACTGCATTTTTAGCGAATTTTCGTGGAAAATGAAGCTATTGCAATTGTAAAATTAAAGTTAATTGTAAAGGTATGTAAAATTTCCTCATTGAAAGCCGTTTTGACTCAATCTGAAACTAATCCTAGAGTTTAACACTTATAGCGAATTCGTAAAAATGAAGCTATTGCAATGGCTCCAAAATTTTTAAAATCAAAATT